>CM032625.1:22613768-23059269 GCA_019097785.1 Fraxinus excelsior | reverse complement strand
TATCGACCATACATTTATCATTGTCGCACTTCAATATTTTCAACAAATTTTAAATCGGTTAAAACGCATATTTGTAACCTAAAATATTGGATCAAAGGTTTAAAAAAAAAAGGCTGAGGCGGCTTAGCCGAGCCTAACAGCTTTATTCGGCTCGACCTAGGGCTTATGAACAGTAACAAAAACTAACTCTTTTATATATAGTTAGATTGTGTGTGTGTGTGTGTGTGTAGCTAGATATATATTCATCTTCTATTAAAAGAGACAATTCATAGTTCACTATTCATTCATGACGTATTTTTTTCTCATTTTATCCCCACTTCTCTCCCCATTTCATCCCTACTAATTAATTGTTTCTTCCCGTTGTATCCTCCGTCATTTTTAACCGTCTTTATTAACTTAGTCGATACATGTAATTATTAAAAAAAATCCTGCAAATCGACAAGACAGTAATGTAAAAAAAAAAATTTACTCTGCACAATGCGGAGTAAAATTGTTCCGCACACGGTCTTTATTGACTTAATTGATACATGGAATTATATATAAAAAAATATCTTGTAAACCGACATGATACAATAATGGGGAAAAAAAAAATTTACTCCGTGTGTGCGGAGTAAAATTGTTCCGAGTGCGGAGGTGTCTCCGCAGTGCACAGACACGAGCCTCCGCACGCAGAGGCCAGAGTCTCCCGCGTGCGGAGGCTTGGTGTCGATCCCCGTCGGTGGCATGATCTCGTGCAAGAGTTATATAGTTTATATATAGGTTTGGATAACCTTGACCTGTCTTGAAACATTTTTGTAAAACTATATTTTATGTTCAATCACTTATAACAATTCATCCTTGAGATTTTCTTGTAGTTGCAGAGCTATACCAAGTTTTGTGAATGCATTGGCTCATATTCATCTTATAACTCACATGTTTATCTTATGGTTCACTGCTCATTGATTTAAAGTCAAGAGTTTCTTTAATTTGGTTGGACTAATTAATAGTCATTCATTTTATATATGTTGTGTACTATGTTTTATACATTTTTCGCTTGAAGAAACGGTATTGATGAGCCATTTGCATGGGAAAGCATAGAGTTTTTAAGGAAACTTTGTATTGGGAAAATTCTTACTACTAATTAGTTTTGTTAATAGGTTTTATGTTCTATTCTTTTATTAAGAACAATATTCAGGTTCAATCAACTCTCCTATCAATCCTTAGCATTGAACACGTTAACAATGACTTAAAAATATCTTCACCCGTGTATTGCACGGGCAGAGACTAGTGGTTAGATATATATATATATAGAAATTTTGAAAAATAATGTATTCTTGTTAAATAGTTTTGGAATGTTTATATCTTTATTATTTTACTTATTATTAGCAGTTCAATGCTGATTCCATTAGGTAGGAAGTACCTAGTTGAAATTTTTTTAAAATTGCCTAGTCTTTAAATTACTAACGTTTTTTTAGAACCTTGAAATTAAAATTTAACGATGTGATCACCTCGAATTAAAAGTTCAATGGTCGGATTGCATGTAAGACTAAAGCTCAGCGACCAAGCGTCAAAACACGTGGAGAATTCATTCCTTTTAGCGACCACGTCATCGATTATATTAAGGGTGTGTTTGATGGATATTATTGAGAAAATAATGTATTTTAAATAGTGACATGATGGAAAACGTGTAGTTAAAAAGTATGAAAAAAAATATTGATGTGATGAAAAATATTATTTTATTGCTCGTAAATTGAAGTACAATAATGTGATAGTTCCAAATTAAAGATAAACGACTGCTGGTGAAATTTACTCATTTAATAAATGTTAGAGATTACACAGATTTTTATTTTCTTTACTCCAGTCTACAAAGCCATACATCTCTTATTACAAGGAGGAATACATATATGATAATGTTGTCACTAACCAAACTATTTTGACTTGAAGTTATATCTTAAAAAATCAACATTATTAATAAAGTAGCACAATGAGTCACGTGTTGGTTGTTACTTTTTATATTAATTGATATGGGATTTATCGCATAACATACATCTGCAAAATCATGGCTCGTTTGAGCATACCAATTTTAAAATTCATATACTCGATCGAGTCTTAATCGGATCGAATTACTCATTTGAACTTAATGAGGCTTAATACCATGTTAAGAATTTGGTTCCATTTTATAAGATCAACATTGTTAAGATGAGTATATACTAGTTATTTATTTTATAATCATTTGATATGGAATTCATCTCATAACAGCCATATTGTTGATACATATTGATCACCTCATTGTAGATAGCCAATTATTTGTCCACGTCGTACGATTATCAAAAATAAATAAATAAATCCAGTTAGTGTTTAAACTTAAAAGACATATTGGTTCTTTTTAAAAAAATTCTCTTATGGATGTTTAAAAAAATATATTATTTGTTATTATGCATTAAAAACAATAATACTTCAATACGCACGCATGTACATGCATACATGTAAATAGACATATATATAGGTGGAAAAGTGTAATTAAATGGTGAACAATAAATTACATAAAGCAACCAAAGATGCTAAAAAAAAATAATAGGAAATTACTATTTGTACAGCGGGATAGTGTACACACCCCTCACAATAGGGGGTACGAGTACGACCAATAAAAAAATCATGGGATCCCCTATTGTGAGGGACCCCATACACCGGGCTGCCAACCTAACCTATTTGAATTTGAATTTGAATTTGCATTTGCATTTCTACAACAAATGCAATTAATGTATATAATCTTAGCCATTTCAAATTTTAGTTACAACTCCTAAAGGTAGAAAGTTTCATAATCAGTATTATTGGCTTTTTTTAATGATGTTATTTAGAATATTCAGTTTATAAAACCGTTTTGGGTTAAATATGAAATGTTTTATATTTAATGGGTATCATACGATTTTTCCCCTAATTATAATATGTAAAGTATATTAAATATGACTTGTAAATGTTGAAACATATATTGCGTGTGGAAATTACACTTGCACTTGGTTTTTAACTTTTCAATTCAAAAACCAAATTTAAAAATATTTTATTCAAAAATCAAGTGATAATTTTATTTTTAATAATAATAATAATATCATAAAATTAAATAAATCTAAAAACCCACCCATTTACCAAACCCCCACCCATCCAATTTTAAAACATAAATCATTTTTTGAAAAACGTGTAGTTCGACCCTAACAATACCCAAGAAGGTGAATATGTATTATATGTGGAATTAAATTGCAACAAGTCACTTTTTAATTCTTTTCTAGATGATTAAACATGAAAATCAGTTTTTAATCCTATGTTTAAATATCACGGTTTATATAATTTAAATATTAAATAAAGTAGTAAATCAACACACGGTATCATCACGGAGAAATACAACTATGAAAAACTTCGGGCACTTTGCCGGTCATTCTACTATAAACGATTCAAACATTTACAGTCTACCACACTAGACGACGACATGTACTATCTGATTTCCTGACTGCAATTCCTACAACTCTCGTGGATACTGTGCTCCCTCGCACCAACCCTTAGCTGCAATCGTCAAAGCTCTCTTGGAATCTGCTACCTTGCAGCAGTCCTAGTCTTGTGGAATCGTTTATCTCCCGTGGATCAACGAAGAACACCTGTTCTTCACGGACTGACACTCCAGTCACCTTCCCTCGATCTTCATAACTCTAGCAAATGTGGAAGAAAGACATGTTTGATATTTGAATTATGTTGACGATGTTTTTCTTACCAAAACAATATCAATGGACGAAGGTCGAAAGACGAAATATGAAGAATATCTCACAGCTCAGGCTCTCTCAATGTTCAACCTTGTGAAAATACGTTCTAAGATGTTTTGGTATTTATAGGTAGATTATAAAACGAAAGAGCCAAGGAAAAAGCTTTTAAATTGTGAAATAAAATTTTTTTGGAGTACACTTTCGCTCGAGCTAGGGCTCAGCGATAGTCGAGCGACAAGCTATCGCTCGAGCGAAGGAGGGACGACGTCGGGCGACGGAGGTTCTGTTTTTTACGCTCGAGCCAATCTCTTGCGACAGTCTAGTGAAAATCCACGCCGTATTTTTTTTTTTTTTTTGCCATTCTCGAACTATAGACCTAAAAACCTAAACATTATCTATTTCTACATTACTTCTTGACTTTTTATACAAATTACAAATAAGTCCCTTTTGTTTACAGATTGCCACTCACAACATTAAAACCTAAAAAACTCCCCCTCTGACATTCTGTGACAAAAATACTAACTGAATCAAAGCAGTAATTAAATATAAATTACAGACTCAAAAACCTATGACACAGCTAATTGACCTGAATGAATTCTGCAATTCAATCAGCACCTATTTCCTAAAATAGACAACTCAACACCCAGTGTAAAATTTATGGAAAATAGTATAAGTAAAACAATTCAAGAAGTTTATAGAATATATATGCAATTTACGAATCATATAGTATTTTTCAGTTTCAAGCATGCATGCTAAATCAAGACAAAGTACCAATGCAACCCAACCTACCAAGAAGACATATTGATAATACTAAAACATCAAACTTAATTTAGCAGAACTGAAATTAGAAAATCTTATGCATATGATATGCAATGCACATGCACATACTCCCCCTACTGCAAACTTTCAATGGTTTTATGCAATAGGCAAATATATTTATGTCTCACCCCAACGACCCCTCACACATAAAATGTAAAATTTATACCCTCTCCCTCTTTTTGGCACAAATGACGAGAGGATAAAAAAGTTAACATATCCCTAACAAATAAAAGAGACACTTTTGATATTACTGTTCACATTTTCGTCACCTTCATACGACGCCGTTTTGGCATCACACGATACCGTTTTGGCATAGAACGCACCAAAAAAAGAGAGAAAAAAAAATCGCTTCATCACTTCGTTTCACTTCACGCGTGTCCTCTCTTTTCTAGGGTTTCCTTCACTTCCGCCTCTAGTAAAGTGTTCGAAGTCAGATCGTCGTTCCGTACATCTCCACCACCAGCTCTCCTGTATCTTCGATCTAATAGGTTTGTGCACTTTCTATTGTTTTATCTTTGTAATTTGTGGAAATTTCCTGTACTTATTTACGGATCTACACATTTTTCGATCGATTTCATTATGGGTTTTAAAAGATTTCATTTATTTTCAGCTTGTGTTCTCCCTGGATCGTGTATTCGGAGAAAAATCCATGGGTCATTGAAGCTGCGAAGCCATTGCTCCCGTGTCGTTGAGGTCTCCTCGTTTCTGGTATTCTCTTTTTGATTTGTGTGAATTTCATGTACCTATTTACAGATCTACACATTTTTCGTTCGATTTCATTATGGGTTTTAAAATATTTCATTTATTTGTAGGTTGTGTTCTCCCTGAATCGCGTTTTTTGGACAAAAATATGTGGGTCATTGAAGCTGCGAAGCTATTACTCCCGTGTTGCTGAGGGTTCCTCGTTTCTGGTAAATTTGTTTCCTCCAAAATCACTGCTTGTCTAATCTCCGTGTGTGTACGATACATTCAAATTAGTGTATGCTCTTTTATTTAGTAGTGATTCGTGTTTATGTACATGCTGAACTTTGAATGTTTATTCAATGAGATGTCCCTTATTTTTATTTTTTTTGGTACCAATTTCAGATCCATTGTAGTGAATGTGCGTGAACCTTTTTTTGTTTGTAATTTCAGCTTCGTGTATAAGCTTTTGGGTTCTGGGAGTCTTGGATAAAAAATCAATTTTTTTTTGTCTTTCAGTAGATTGTGAGATTTTAGTTGAGTAATTATTCATGTTGTTATGACAGTGGTAAATTAAATGTATTGCAGAATCTTATAGGGGTTTTTCCAATTTGGCATCATTATAAATTCACTTAGGGTATAGAAGTATCATCACAGCAAGATTTCATGAGATTTGGACTTCATTTCGGTATCAGGCTGCAAGCAGCTTGGTTTGCAGCTTGTCCTTGATTGAGCAAGAATCAGTTTGTGGAATTTAAAACACAACCCATCATTGAAAATTTCCCTCCACACTAAACTCAAAGATGAATCCCAAAGGTTTACATTCATCATATTTGTTCTTCAATTTCGACACCTTCACATTAAAATTGCAAGGTGCAAGGCTTAATCTCCTCAATTAGGATAAGTTCACTTGTTTTAAGGGTCATGGACTAAAGTGAGCTGTTGCGCAAATTAGGCTTTGTTTTATTTATTTATTTATTTTAAACTTTTTTATCGGATTGATGTAATTTATGCTTGTTTTCAATATTTAAGTTATGATTATACTAAGAATTCACTTTTCCCTATTAGATTTAGAGGTGTAGACAGGGTGTTTGTAAAAATGACAAAGAAAAGCACAAGTGTTGAAATTTGTTGTAGCTTTCGTAGATGCACGGAATATGAAAGCTGAGTTATGTGTTTAATGTATTTATTTATTTTTTATTTACGTTTCTATCAATGTCTATGCTTGACAATCCTTAACTGCGTGTTATTTGAAGTGTTTATTAATTATTTTCACTATTTTATGTTTGTCTAACATGTACCTGGTTGTGTTCTTTTAACAAAATATCACATTCAGATGATAGCATCAGATGTCGCCTTAATTACATTTTGTATTCTATAAACTTGTTAAAAAGTATATCATTAATTTTTTTAAAGTACACTTTCTTAAATTAATTACTCATTACTGTCATATTAGTTTTATTTTCTTTTTATTCTTTACGTTGCAGGACTAAGAAATCCTCAATTACATTTGTACTAATGAAAGTGTTATAAACTGTCTGAATCATAGTGATATATCACCCATCTTTCACATAATAATCAGAAAACAAAAAACCCGCATTCCCCAGATTTCTCGTCGGCGTAAGCATCCAATCTCTACAAAAAAAATTATGATATTTCTTTCTCTATTTCACATGAAATACGAGTGAGTTTAATGGGCAGATTTTGGCTCGTTATGTGGTTGTGTGCAGGTGGATGGAATTTACCTTTGTAGACCAATAGAATTCACTTTATATACTTTATACAATTTACTTTGTCTGTCACAGGAAAAACTTCATGCAACAGAATCTGGAGAATGCTCAGAAGAAGTTCATAGAGGCAGAGGAAAAACTTCATGCAGCAAAATCTTTGGAAGCAGAAGGTAGCCGGTTCCACCCAATTCACTTAATCTTTCTGAAATTGCTGAAATGAAAATTGTGTAAGCCATATTTCTCTGTTAGTGTGTGTATGCTAGAGGTCTCGAAGTATTTTGATGTTGAGACGGGGGGTAAATGGACAAAGTGAGGCCATAGAGGATGAAGAAAAAGAGCCCCAAGGTATTTCTCATTGATTTTGATTTATTTTTGATAGTTTTAAATGTACTGATTATTGTATTATGTTCTCTCTGACATTTTTTGATATCTATTTGTACTTCATCAATCTTTTGATAATACTAAATGTTTTCAATTTTCGTAAGAATATCAGACTTGAGGGTTTTTCTTATTTCGGTTGAATCTCCATTTTTGTTGATGGATACTTCTCGATTTTGAATTTAATTCTTGTGATTATAAAGAAAATGTATATAGGTAGGTGGTCTCGAGAGACCCTTTAAATAGATTCTTTCTTTTTTGGACAATTATTCTGTGTATTAACAGATTGTTCATAGTCTATTTGTGAAAAAAAAAAAGGTGAAGAGCATATAGGTTGAACTCTTGAATTGTGTTGTATTTTACTATAGGAAGTTATTTAGGAAAGTTTTACATAAGAATACAAAAAATTGTCTGGAGTTCCCAATTCTAAGAAGTCAAGCTGGTTATATATTACCGCTACAAACAAAAAGTAGAGAATGGAGAGTACCTTTTAGCTCAGTTGTTGTCTCTCCACTCTGTACCGACTAATTTCTCACATGTTACTGATGAAAATTCTATTTGTACATGAAAATTGAAGAACTTAGTTTATATTTGAATCAGATACATGAAAAGTATATGATAAGGGCAATTATTGTTATAAATATCAAAACTTATAACAAATGCATAATGGGAATAATATTATGGGTTCTCTATTCTAACCAATTTTGTTTGTTACAATTTTCATCTGGTAGCCTTGCCCTGAAAATATTTTTTTGTCATGTGTATGTAGAAAGATATTTGGGTGGAGGAGGTGCTCTCTGTCTACTGTTTACAACTAACCACTTCTATCTCATTTCTTTGATCATAGGTTGGTTGAAAAGATGCTCTCCACCGAATGTCACCACTTTTTACAGATATAATTGGGGATTGTAGAGAAGTGTTGATCTGAAGCTTAGTGCATGTCCTTGAACGGGGATTGTTTTATGGCACATAAAACGTTTCTTGACATATGTTCTTGTATGGAACAGGTAAAGTATTAGTGTTTATTTACTTAATGCATTTTTATTGCTTGGGCTCTGTCTTTGGATCCAAGATTCTGTAAGTAGCCTTCCGACTTGGCATCAAAGGCCTTCATATCCACTCCTATAATAAGCATATTCTCCACGTGTTCCGTAATGGAACACTGTAAAATTTTACAAGAAATAAATTTGATAAATTAGAAATAATACAACCTAACTCTATTGGAATCCATTAGTTCACTTAAATAATACAATCTTACAATGTGATAATTGATAAGTATATTGTGGATACTTAATTTGATTTGATATTTATTGGTTAATTTTTTTGTGATCTTGAGTGAAACTAAATGAATATACAGAAGTTTATAGATTTATGTCATTTGGAGTATTGGTATTCAAATTGTTATAGTTTGTTGTTTCGTCACAATTTTTAAGAATTTTAGTGTCAGCTGAAATCTATAATCTAAAATGAAAGAGTTAAAACACTATAAAACTTCTTAATATAAATCACAGTTTTCACCAAATATTAAATCTTTGAGCTGAAGAGAGAAATATAAATATCGCTACTTTCATGAAAAGAAAGATGGCACACATAATATCTTGAAAAGGTGATGATCTAGTGAAAGAAATAGGGAAACTTTGGGTTGGAAATTAGCTTTTACAAGTAGAGAAGACGTTGAAAGACATGGTGCAAATTCTTATTTGCTTTATATTAAGTGTGTGTTTGTTAACATTTGGACAAATTGCTGGGGAGAAGGTTGGAATCTTCAAGGTATTATGGAAGTCACATGTTCTTTGTCAGATTTAGTAACAGGAAGTTTTCATTTTTTTTTTTGTAATTGCAGGGTTTTTTGTTCTTCAATTTGTTTCCTTTCCATTTTCTTCTTTTATTTCTTCTTGATCCACTCTTTCTTGAAATTAGCATGGCGTGCCAGCATTTACTGTACCACAACCTGAAGAAGCCATGTATGTTCTTAAAGAGAAGGCTTCACAGAATGTGAGTTGAAATTGTGTTTGTACAATTCATTTGAATTGCCTCAAAATTGGAATTGAGTAACTCAAAACAAGCCTTAGCTACCAAGATTTATCATTCAAGACTTGATAACTATGAATTGATTTGTCTAGCTGATGGTAAGAACGAATTACTTGTACTTGGGAACGTATAGATTGATTGTCTAGCTGGCTCAAGAGATAAATGTAAAATATGATGTTAAGAGGTCTAAGACGGAGGAACCTGGCTTTTGTGGAACAAAATTGTATATTAAATAAGGATAAAGAAGTGATTGAGAAAGTAATTTAAATTAAATTAAATGTAATGGCTTTTTTGTGATAAACTGTTTAAGATGCCCAACTTAGAGAATGATTATGGACTTGAATTTTTTACCTTGGAGAAGCATGCTTCCCATGATATTACAAATTCATTTCATTATTTTTTTTACATCAATATGATCACATAGCTTCACTAAACTTTCCTTCATGTACTTTCAAAGAACAAGTATTTCTGGATAAAAGCAAAGGCACACGTTCAGTCTAAAAACACAAGCTTCTAGTACTTGTCATGCAACAACTGCAACAAGGTTTTCAATGCAAACAAAGCAAGAGAAATCTACTCCTGTAGATTTTGCAAATCTAGCAGGTCAATTGCATATCCAAGGTACACATTTCATCCTTCAACACACTACACAATAATTTCAACTATTTCATTTCCTTTATTCAATTCAGAGTTGAAAGTAATGTTCTTATCACGTCATTTTCCTCCACCATAAATTTTTAGTTTTACTAACATCTATGTATGCTACAGAGCCAGAGCTAATGTAATCTTGGAGGATTCAATAGGAAATCTGAAGGCTTCAGTCATGGGTGAATGTGTTGAAAAAATCTTGGGCTGTCCTGCAAATGTGCTCATGAAAAAAAAATGTCAATGTACTGATTCTATTCAACTTTCTCATTTTCCTTCTCCCTAAAATATATATTCATTACCATTTCGTTGCTGATCAATTCTCTCATGTTTGTAGGACACTGTCCTATCTAATGATGAGGACATTCACATAGATATCGACAATGAACATATCTTTTACATCAAAGCACTTCCAATGGCTGCTAGCTTACCTTCAACAAAATGCACTGCTTATTCAAAGTTCAAATACGAAATAATATTCATGCTTGATCCATCTGGAACATTTGCTATTCCAGAGATGGCGTCTGATAATAAGGGAAAGGATAAAATCACTGTTGAAGACGTTGCACCTTCCAACAAAATTGTGTTGCCTCAGTCTCCACCCGCTAAGCAATCTCTATTTTAGAATCCTGATGAGCAGCCCAACACCACGAACAAGAAAGCAGAAAAAATAGTGGAAGACAAAGATGTAGCTGCAGTTGCCCTGAAAAAATTCATGTGATGTAGTTTCAACCATGATGAATAAAGTCTTTTTTTGCCTATAACTAAGTAAAAGACATCAGATCATCTAGCTTCCAATGGAACACTTGCTGTGTTACACTTTGAGGACTTAAAATTGAGAAGTTGTATTTTCTTTTGGACTCCAAACCTCATTCCTGTATGGCTTGATGCGTGTGTTAACTGCTCAAGTAGTTGAATGAATGACAGAAAATACTCATCTTGTAACAAGTATACTTTGTGTGTTCTATTGAAGTATGTTTACTCTGTTAGTTTCTTTCTATCTACCAGCAATTTCCTGTTTAGCATGTCTTCTATTTGTAAAGATTTCAGTTTTAAGTACTTATAATATCCAAAATGCTTTCTTTTTCATTTTGTAACATGAATTTCTTCTTCACTTACATGTCATTCATGACTTTACATCCATCTATTTATTGTAGTATACATATGCAGTCCCAACGCTAATATGCACAAGGAGAAAAACGTATGCACGTGCATCGCACGAGCCTTCACTAGTAAACACTAAAAAATGCAGTCGTTAGCATGCATAAGTATAATCAATGTGTAGTAAATCTTCTCACATACTCAGTTCAAGTTAACGTGAAGTAAATTGTATAAGTGACCATATGTGTGTAAAGTGTCACTAATCATTTTTAAGTATGATTTCAAACCTTAATTTTGTAAGAAATGATATTTTAATTATCACTGTCAATAAGTATATTCTTCTACTTATGAAAGTCAAACCATTTAAAGCACATCATGACCTTTAAATAAAAGCTCATTTTATATTGATATTTTATTTTCTCTCCCTGACTTTATGCATATATATTTCTCACATTTTTGAATATTTTTAAGCTCATAATTATTTTTCACATCTTAAGTGTAGGCTCTTCTTCATTAAACGACTAAAATGACCTATGTAATAAGCTTTAGGTCGGTTAACTTAAGTCAGTTGACCATAAGCACCAGGTTATGAGAAACTACACAGGCTTAATTGCTAGAGTCAAATAGGTTTCGAAAAAGAATATAAGATGTTGAGCTTTTTATAGCAGAGGATAAATTTGAGTTTATATCTAATAAATAAAGTCAATTCATGTTCAAAGTCACCTTACTAACATGTGATTGCAATGGCGGATCCAGCACCTGGCCAGCCCCCGCGGCCGCTCGTGCTGGATCCGTCGGGAGCTTCTCCAGGTAAGGTCGCCGACGCCGTCCACCGGGAAGAAAAAAATGAAGAAGACGATGCATTTTTTTTCCTGTCTTAACGTTGATGGAGATGAAGGGCAAAAGCGCAAGCTAGATGAGGTTGATGGTAGCCCTGCACCAGATGTTGTTGTCAAGAAAGAAAAGGTCTCGGAACTAAGAAGTAGAGGATGAGACTGTGGAACTGGAAGTTGAGAAGAAAGAGAAGAAAAAGAAAAAGAAGAATGGCGCTGTGAGAAGAAAGAGAAAAGTGGGCCCAAGCATAGGAGTTGATGAGGCTTGATTTGGACATTTGGTATTTGATGTAATTAGAAGAAAAACAGTTTTTTCGACGGGAAAAATCAGTGTTAGGTAAATTTTTATTTCAGAATTGCAATAGGATTAGCATTATAAGATTTGGTTAAAAAAATGTTTATTGAGTATTTACTATAATTATGATCTTTTGCATTATTACTATTATGATATTATCGCGGATTGTAAAATTTATTTCAAGTTTTATAACAAGAAATGACATTATCAAAACAATTTTTTAAGACCATATTTTCACTATAGTTATTTTAAAATAAAAAAAATTAAATATTTATCAAATCTCGAAATTTAATAAAAACTACGAAATAAAAGCATAATTCATATAGTACTAAAATAATCTAAAAAATAAATAATTTGGAAAGATGAGTTACTTTTGGAATATCATTAAATTTAAGAGAAAAAATGAATTAATTATGTCTAAACTTATTGTTTTAATTATAGACAATTTGATGATATAATTTTTTTATGATCAGTATTTTCTTTAATTTACCAAACTCTTGACATAATTTCAAATTGTTTGTCAGAAGTTGAACTTTAAATATCAATCCAAACATGACTTATTATAAAACGATTGTATGGAAAATACTTTCATGAAGTTATACAAGGGCATCCTGGAAAATTAAGCATGTAATAACTAACTTTAGAAATTCTGTGTATCACTTGAATCCCAAGATTATTGCCAACTAATTTTCTTAGGATTTGAAATTGCTAATTTTTATTATAGCACTTAAGTTGATTTATTTTGTCATTTGTTTGTGAGGATATTAATGATTAATAGAATTGCTTGACTAAAAATAAAAATAAATAAATAAATAAAAAGTTGGTTTACATCGAGTTTAGTCGTTTTCGAATCGGCTAGGCAGCATCTCAAAGCTTTTAAACATTTAATTGCGGCTGATCTGGGCCATAAATTACACCAGAGAAACGACAAGAAATTATCACAATAATATTATCTTGTTCGATAAAATTTTATTAAAAGTTTATCAAATTTTTAATTGATCAAACCTCAATTTTTGTGGTGATACATCTCAAAAAAGACAATGTCATTGGCAGCAACATAGGATGACCCCTCTATCCGGTACTATTATAACAAATCTTCTTTACCAAAATTGAGAGTCAACATTTTTCAGCTCTTGTTCATTTCGGCTGTTACGATCTTTATTTGTCAACGGTCATCAGTTAACGGTCAACAGTCAACGATTATCGGTCAACGGTCTCCGCCCGTACTGAATGATAAGGCTGGATTCGCCCCTATGACTGTCATCTCAAATCTCACACACACGATAGAGTCCCACTAACACTATCATAGTGTGTGTAATGCAGATGGTACATGATGACACATATACTAAATACTCTATAAATAACCTAAGCTAGCAATGGAAACAATGTTACAACACATCGATTACCACATACTGGATCACAACAAACAAATTCAAGTATATTATATATTAAACTGTAAAAACAATTTCCCACATTTTTTTATTTGTCAATTTTCAAATTTTTTTTTTTTTTAAAGTATGAATGCACCAAGCACATAAAAAATCAAACTCACAAAAATAATAATAAAAAATGCATGTGATTTCTACCTAGAAAACAAATAAATAGATGTGATGCATGCTTAAATCAATGTCACATGAAGATAAAGTATGAGCATGTATCAAAAATACCTAATCAGTTAGGTATGCAAATGTTCTTACCTTTCTATTTCAAGATTTTTTCAGATTATTTTTCTTCACCCAAACTTGCCCAGTGACAAACTATTCCTATTCATATATGTCATTAAATTCGTCAATTGACTCACTTGATTAGTAAGAAAATCAATATGACCAACAAACTCCTAATTCTTATTTCTATTAAAGTTTCAATTTCTATTTCTATTCAGGAAATGATGACACCTAGGCTTTATGTGTCCTAACTCACTACAGAAAATATGTAGGGATAAACCTAGGACCAATGGTATGTGATCGTTGATATCTATTTCTAGCTTGGCGGGTCCTACGCTGTCTACTAGGCATCTGTCCTACATATCCCTTATACTTAAGGTCGGGATTAGGCACATATCTGGGCTCGAATTCGAATCCTTACCACTTAGAGTCACTGCTAATGTCTTACGTTTTTCTTTATTTGAGCTCCTATTTAGACTAGGATATTCATTTCTATAGTGACTGTAACCCTTACACTCATGACACTAAACATATTGATTTTTTTTAACGGGAGTCCTAGATGTATTTCTCTCATGTCTATTTTTCGAGAGTTTATTAGGGACATCACTTTTTCACTACTGAGACTTTCTCCTATTCCTCATAACATTTTGAATTTTTTTAAAAGAATAAGTTATTTCGTCATCCCTTAAAGTCTCTGTATCAATGGATTCGCTCTCTTATTCTCTAATGGTGTTCATGGCAATAGATTTAACATTTTTAAGTTGTGAGATGGTGAGTTCATATGTTTGAAGTGATCCTATGAGTTCTTCAATCTTAACATCGTTTAAGTCCTTTTTTCTTCTATCGCAGTGACCTTAGGTCTAAACCTCTCGGACAAGAATTTAATGACTTTTCTAACAATTTTGGACTCGGAGATCTTTTCACCTAAGTTAAAGCTAGAGTTGACTATGTCAATTAGCTTCGCATAGAGTTCATCGAACGATTCATCGTCCTTCATTCTAATCTCTTTAAACTTTGTGGTTAACATCTGTAATTTAGAATTTTTAACCGTTTTAGTTTCCTCGTGTGTGGTTTCTAAGATATCCCAAATCTCTTTAACAGTTTCACACATCGAGATTCTCTTAAACTCCTCAGCAGACACAGTCATGAACAGGGCATGAAAACCCTTACTATTCCAATTACACTTATCCAAATTAATTTTAGTCCACATTGAGATACCAGTAAGTGTAACTACACCAACAACAGTTGTTGTAGGTCGAGGCCACCTATTTTGAACGCTAATCCAAATACGTTCATCCAAAACCTTAAGAAAATCTTTCATTCGAACTTTTCAGTAGGCATAATTGCTTCCGTAAAAAAATGGAGGCACGGATAATGATTGACTCATCTAGAATTATAAAATAAGGGTCAGGAATCAATTTAAAGCTCTGATAATAATTGAAATATGCGTGGTTCAGGTGAATATGTATTATATATGGAAAATAAACAATTAACGAATTAAACAGTAACAAGTTACTTTTTAATTCTTTTCTAGATGATTAAACATGCAAGTCGATTTTTAACCTATGTTTGAATACCGTAGTTTATATAATTTAAACATTAAATAAAGCAGTAAACCAATGCACGGTATGATCACAAAGAAATCCAATTGGAAAAAACTCCGAGCACTTTGCAAGTCAATCCACTATAAATGATTCAAACACTTACACTCTACCAAACTAGACGACAACAGATACTATCTTATCTCCTGACTACAATACCTAAGATCTCTTGGATACTGTGCTCCCTTGCACCAATCCTTAGCTATAATCGCTAAAGCTCTCCTGGAATCTACTACCCTACAATACTCCTAGCCTTGCGGAATTGTCTATCTCCGATTGATTAACGAAGAACACCTCGTTCTTCACAGACTGGAACTCCACTCACCTTCCCTCGATCTTCAGAAGTCTGACAGATGTGGAGGAAAGACAGGTTTGGTATTAAGATTATGTGGACGATGTTTTTCTCACCAAAACAATATCAATGGACGAAGGTGGAAAATATGAAGAATATCTCACAACTCAAGCTCTTTCAATGTTCAACCTTTTGAAAAAATGTTTTGAGGTGTTTTGGTATTTATATGTAGGTTATAAAACGAATGGGTCAGGGAAAAAACCTTTAAATCGCGAAATAAAAATTTTTCGGATAACGATGTCGCTCAAACGAAGGCTCAGCGACAGGCTGTCGCTTGAACGAAGGAGGGACGACAGTCGAGCGACGGAGGTTCTCTTTTTGACGCTCGAGCCAATCCTCGGCGATAGTTTAGCGAAAATCTGCGCCGTATTTCCCTTATTTTTCCATTCTCGAACCCTAAACCTAAAAATCTAAAATTTATCTATTTGCACATTACTCCTTTACTTTTTATACAAATTACAAATAAGGACCTTTTGTTTACAGAATTGTCAATTACAACATTAAAATCTAACTCTTTTCATTTCTCTTCACACTCTCTCTGCACGCAACACGAAGCAGCATGTGAGTGTCACTGTGTGCGGTATGAAGCAGCACGCACGGGTTGTGAAGTCACTCCGTGCATCTGCTTCACGATATCTTTGTGGTGGTTTTTTCCTTCTATCCGATCCAATTAGCTGCTTTGTTTGAGTTTTGGGGTGATTTTTGTTGGTGGTTATTGGTGTTATGCAAATAGTGATGGTGATGTGGTCGTCATGCATGTGGTGGTGATGTAGGTGATGGTGGTGCAAGTGGTGCGGTTGTGGTGGTAGTGGTGGTGGTGGTGCAGCGGCGGTGGTTGTGAGGTAGGGTGGCATGACGTTTGATTGGTGTCGGTGGTGGATTGGGTTGGGGTGAGATAAAAAGTAGTTGTGACCAATCATTTGGGTATTTGTGATCAATAAATAATATGTGATCGATAAAATAAATAATTTGTGACCAATAAATAATATGCGACCTAAAAAATGTTATATTACGACTAAATTTGTAATTATGACTCACAATTTGTTAAGTTATGACCGTGAAATATGTTGGAGTGAATTGTTTCAAAAATCACTAAACTTATACCTCGGTCATGAACTATTCGCGGAACTATAAATTGCTTCAAAATGCTCATTGAACTTATCCCGTTTTCACTCCATACATTACTACTGTGGAGGATGGTTTTATTGCGTGGCAACTAATGGTAGTCAACTACATGCCAAACCCCGTCTACAAATTCCAGCCACGGCAATTGGGCCAAATCTGGAATGCCAGATGTATGGGCCAAATATCTTGAGGTGGACCAGGACATGATGATATAGGTAAAGAACATGGCACACAGTGGTGCTTACGTTTCACTGTTGGAGTACATTAACATCGAGGGTATGATCATATTCTCGAAGTTGTCCTGCCGTCGAATGGCAAATTATATGCTTTCTCCTTTAGCCATTTTCTAGGGTACAATTCATAATTGAACTGTCGTCGACCATCAATTATAATTTGCCGTCCGTCTTGCAAAATACGATTAGTGGCGTACCATCGTCTATGTGAGAGACCATTTTTTATTTCCTGTCAATCACAAGAATTATCATTACAAGGTATATAAGTTATAAAGGCACGGTCGTTGTTGTTGAAGCCACTGATTTGTACGAAAACTCCATCTGACATGACGGTGGCGAAGGAGTACCATACTTCGGTGAGCACCATTAGAGGACGGATTGAGTTCAAAGTCATGTCGTATTAGACAGAATGAGCAGTGCAGTCATTTTGCAAAGCCGTGTCGTTTAGGTCCTTCACTTTCTATTGGGCAGTGAGATGTTTGAGGCTCCAAAATTTGTTCGAACGAAAAATGATTACTTTGTCCGGTGACATGGTAGCAACAAGAATATAAGGAGCTGCCGGAGAAGAATGGGAAGAATAACATTTGGATTGATGTCAAAAAGGTTCCTATTAAGCTGACTAAGGTTTTTGGGTTTTTTTATTTTTAAATTATCTTAAGGTGACTTGGATAACATGGGTGATTTGGCAAGCATTTTATAATTTAGTGAGTAGTTCGTGATCAAGGTACAAGTTTAATGATTTTAAAAAATTTACTCAATATGTTGTGACCTATAAAATTTATGACAGCGAAAAATAATGTATGACATATTGATTTGATAATTTGTGACTGTGAAATAAGTTGCGATTTATAAAATACGTAATTCGTGATCGAGAAATAATACGTGACCTATTCATGCGATAATTTTTATCGATAAACAAAATGTAATTTATAAAATTTGTGATTTGTGATTGTAATGTTTTGTAATTGTGACTATTACATAACTGTGATCATAAATTGTATAGTATTATAAACTTAATATATTTAATTAATAAAGTATTATTAATTATCTATCTATCTAATTAATTAATTTTGATTATGACCAGACTTGTGAAACATTAGAAGAGTTTACTATCTTAAGTTCTTGTTTGATGGAGATTAAATTCAGATTTTTATTAGATTTTAATAAAAGTTGATGAAATGTTTCAAAAATTATAAATCCTAAAAAATGTATAATTAAAATTAATTGTTGATTATGTCTTACATTAAAATTTTAATTTTAATTTTCACCAGACATGGGCTAAGTATACAATCTTCCATATTGGATCCCACACGACCCTCGGCCGCCCCAAACCCACTCATTTGATGGCACAATATTGGGATGCCATAATATTGAAGAGACTTTAGCCCAAATAACATTTAGAGTTTGTTTATACTCTACAAATCTAGTTATTCCATTCTATGGTAATGTCAAAATTTAAAAGGGTGGGTGGGCACCATATATAACTATGGGTAATTAGTACGTAATGTTCTTATTTTTCACTATCATTGTACAAAACGTCTTTATGTCAATTTTCATCCAACATTTCCATTAAATGAACACGTGTAGTCAATTTTTTTTTTTTAAAAACGAGAGGGTATTATTATCTTGAAATATTTTATTCCCTTCCCCATCTTATTCTCCATATTCTTCCCCAATTTCCCACATCTCTTATCATCTTCTTCCCCAACCTCCCCCCACCCCCCCCAAAAAAAAAAAAAAAAAAAAAAAAAAAAAACCCAATCATCTTCTTCCTCAAGCTTGTACAATGTCATTCTGACCACAAACCCCCAAAACCTAGTCTACAAGCACCCCAAATCCCCACTTACACCCCTCTCTCTTTGCACGGCGCCTTTTACACCAACCCGATTTTGAACTATTAGCTATACTATTCCAGAAAACCAAGAATTAATGTCAAGTGTTCAACATATAGTAATAGTGAAGCAATTGGAGGCACAAAAAGCGGGTACCCAGAAATATTTTTTTGGCTAATAAAGTTTATAGATTGATACCTGGGGCAACATGTAGCCCCATTGTCTATAGTACACATCCTCTCCCACCACTTTATTGCACTGTTGATCCGAAAATTAAGTTGGTATTTGTTACACTCATATAGTACGTGGCATGTTCAGATGGAGAGGATCCCACATTAGCCGACTTGACTATTTATACTTCAAAGTCCGACCCGCACATGAATGTACAACTCAAACTTGGGAGACTGATGTTACACCCATATATTACATGACGTCGACTATTAATTACAATGGACCTATTTAATCAATTTGGATATTTTTTGGTCTAAGCTTGGGTCCGGCCCATTAGGCTCACATGCCCATTTACATTTCCTATATATATGTGATTCATTTCATAATTGAAAAAGGTTCTCGAACCCTATTCTGTTGTTCCATTTTTTGAGGTCAACAGATTAGCACCGTATGTGAAAAACAATATGTTAACCATGTGTAGCACATACCAAAAAGCCACCGAAAAATAGATAATTTTTAGGGTAGTATTCTACTGAAAATGGGCAAAGATAGCAACCACGAAATGAGCGGAAAATGCTACTGGAAAGAAAAAAATGGAAAGAAGCAAAAAAGCAAATTTTTTGTAGCAAATAGGAAAGAAGAAATAAGCTTTCGCTGAAAAGGAAGAAACCATCTGGAAAAGGTGGAAAGGCATGAAAATGGCTACAAGAGCTGATAATATTCTGGGCCAACTTGATGCAATTTTCCAACAAGTTATCTGATGTCTTTTGGAAAAATACATAGCAAAAAAGAAAAGGGAAAAATAAAGGATATGTTTTTTTAGTGGTAAATCAGAATGAGAGGAAAAATTAGTGATATTCATGAATTCAAAATCCTACCAGCATGTTTACAAGGAAAATTATGCTATTTGTTCTTCTTGGTTGGCCATTATTCACTTCACCTTGCTAGCAAAAATGAAAAACCTAATTCCACCAATTTGATATTCAACGACAGTCAACAAGCTCCATTCTTTAACTTTTCCTAGAGATGAGTGTTCAATTTTAGTTGATTTTCTAAATTTTGGGATCTTGAAAAGGCATTGGAAGAAACAGAAATTTGAAGGAAAGCTTCAACAATCTGCTCCAGTTGAATATTATCGCAACACAAGTGCTTGGAAAAATGATCTAACCGGAACTCGTCTCATTCCTCACTCTCGACAACCAACATCAGGGTAAGCATGCATTATCACCGTCCATAGCTTCCATCCACGCAACCAAAGGCCTCCGGCTTAGGTCCACATCTCAGCTCCGACTTTTGGACGTTGGATAAAAACTGTCGTGTTATTTTGTAGGGAAATTTTCCAAACTAGCCTGTTGACTTAGTCTATTTAAGTTTTTTTGTAGAAAAGTCTATTTTACCCTTAATGAAATGAGTTTCTTTATTGTAAGACATGTCCTTTTATTTTAAAGTAAGTTTTGGATTTGCTCTGTATTTCTTATATTCTGAATCTTAATATATAAATTCATCATTTGATCTAATGAATTAGCATAATCTGCTATTTTTTGTTCATATTCTTTTATGAGTTTATCATATTCTTCAGACATTTTATCTATATTTTCTAGTTGGTATCTAATACTTCCTATTTTTTCTAATATCCTTTCTAACAAATCGTCTAATCCTTTAACTGTATATCCTGACATGATTGAATATTATTATCATGAAAATTGATACAGTATTATAAAATAATGATAAACATTACGGTAAACAATAATTCAAACATTATGAATAATCATAAATATTAATGATCATTGCGATTCTCTAAGATTTTAAAGGAATTCTTTCAGAATTTAACAAAAAATAGTAGTTCTACCTTAATTTTAATCTGAATCTTTATTCTTAGAATCGAGTGACCTTCAAACTCTGAATATGCAAACGGTTCCCTCCAATGACCTCTTGTCTTAACGGTATCTTTGTTATTTCAGCTTTTTGCTTTCACTGTATCGTTTCTAAGGACAAATCCCTATATTTGGATTAAAGAAAAACTGTCTTGATTGTTAAAATAAAAAAGAAATTTCTTTTTAGATCTATCAAGAACCTATGGGAATATAAATTTAGAAACTCATTCTTCTATGAAAGAAATGGAATATCATTGATATTCTGAAATTGGTATAAGGATTATATCAAAAGACAGAAGTGTTTTGGCTTTCTCACAGTTTGAGAGCTCAAGTATTTTTCTAACTCATTCTGCCTCTATCTTAGTCCAAACGCTTTCATTTATACAACTACATGAGACTCGATTATTGGCCTCTTACATCGTTCCTTATCTCATACTCCACTAATAGAGTTATATTATTACAGCAATATATCCACTACATAATTGCAGTTCTATTATTGCTTCCAGCTGTCCACCTTTCTTTCACATCTTCTTTTCCTCTATTGTCTTCATATGGAGTTGGCAAGATTCTTCAATAATGTTTGGCATCTTTTTGATAGTGGAAAGACATATTTTCTATCTTTTTCTTTTCTTTAAATCTTTGTCTTCTTTTCATTTGGGTAGCATGTGGGGCATTTCCTTAATTAGCATGATTCCTATATAGTTGATGGACTTCCATTAATCTTATGGATATCAAATTTTTGGATATATTCTTTTAAAATTTCAGATTTTTCTTTTTCATCTTTCTATATATAAAAAGTGCCTATGAAACGGAATTTCTTGGGTTAATGGAAAAACTAACGGAATTTCTTCTTTTAACGGAATATTCATAACCTTGAGGTCCAACTTGAATTTATTTAAAACCTCAGGGGCTAAAACTTAAAATTTAACCATAATCCTTAAATTACAGTCAATGACCTTAACATATCAAATTTACACAAGAAGTCCCCGCCTCCTCAACTCCCAAAAACCAAAAAAAGTAAAAAAAACATTTAATCTTCCATGACCGAAAAACCTTAATGGAGAAGCTCTTCCCCTCTTTTCATGACCGATTTTTGGAGACTCGTTGATCCGTACCCGATTTGGCCGGTTCAAAGCATTGAAACATTTGAAACCCTTCAGACTTCCATCGAGGAAATAGTTGAAAATACCCGGGTGACCCGGCCCATTTTCCAAAATAGCCGTTGACCAATATTTTTTTTTAAAAAAAGGAAAAACTAATGAAACTTAAAAGTCAAGCATTTTCCCATTTTTACCCTCACACGTGACTTGGAAGAGGAGAAAAAAAATATTCACCAATGAAGAGCAAGATTGACAACCAAAAAACCGACAAAAATTCAGTAATTTGATTACAAAGCATGGTTGAAATCATTAAATAAATAAAACAAGTTTTCAAATTTTTGTTGATTATCTTTGAAGAAATTGTTGTAAATATTTTATTAAGGATGAAATGTGATTTTGGTGAGTTTTGGAAGGTGGAGATCGTTAAAAATGACATTTTCCGACGATTCTGCATGAGGGAGACGACTCCCCGATTTGCGTCTGGGCCCAGACAGCATCTGGGGGCATCTGGGCCCAAATGGTTTTTTTTTTCTTTTTTTTTCATATTATTTTATATAAATATTGTATATACTACATATTTTATTTAAAATTAATTTCTAATTTTATTAATTATAGTTTAATTTTGTCGTGAATTTTTAATTATATACTACATATTTCTAATTATAGTTTAATTTTGTCGTGAATTTTTAATTATTGATTTCATTTGATTTTTTATTTAATTTGTATATTTTAATAGTTTGTCTAATATTTAGTTACAAAAAAAGAGTTTATTTAAAAATGAAATATTATTTAATCACGAATAATAAAATATTAAATAAACAAAATAAATTGTTTAGTTAAATTTTATATTTTGATTGTTTGTTTAATATTTTATTAATAATAATTAAATATTATATAAACAATTAAAATAAGAAATTTAATTATAATTTTTTCTTTTACAACGAAATATTAAGTGAACAAGTAAAATATTTATTTTAAATTACTTATTGAAATTGTTTATAAAACATTAAATGAACAATTAAAATAAGTTATTTCTTTTAATAATTTATTTAATTTGTTTATTTTAATAGTTTGATTACTATTTAGTTACAAGAAGTAATTTATTTCAAAGTAAAATATTTATAAATAATAAATAAACAAAATAAATTGTTTCTTTGAATTGTTTGTTTAAATTTTATTTTTCAAGTATTTATTTAATATTCTATTAAGTATAATTAAGTATTATATAAAATATTAAATAAATTAATAATCAATTAACAATTAAAATAATAAATAATGAAATATTCAATTAAAAATTAAAATTAAAATAATAAAATTTTATTTAGTTGTAAATAAAAAAATATTCAATATTCAATTGTTTATTTAATATTATATTAATTATAATTAAATATTATATAAAATATTCAATTAACAATTAAAATAAGAAATAATGAGATAATCAATTAACAATTAAAATCAAAAATAATAAAATATTATTTAGTTATAAATAATAAAATATTAATTACTCCATGGTTTAGTTAATAATCTATTTATTAATTATTTATTTTGTTTAGTATTCAATAGTTTGTTTAATATTTAGTTACAAAAAAGAGTATAGTAATTAAATATTACTTAGTTACAAATAATAAATTATTAAATATTCGATTGTTTATTTTATACTCTATTAAAATCAATTAACTATTACATAAACGATAAATTATTTAATTTTCAATTAAAAATTAAAATAGGAAATAACAAATTAATCAATTAACAATTAAAATAATAAATAATTAAATAATATTTAGTTATAAATAATAAAATATTATTTAGTTATAAATAATAAATATTAAATATGCGATTGTTTATTTAATAATCTATTAATTTCAATAAACTATTACATAAACAATAAATAATTTATTAATCAATTACCAATTAAAATAATAAATAATTAAATATTATTTAGTTATAAATACTAAAATATTATTTAGTTATAAATAATAAAATAGTAAATATTCGATTGTTTATTTAATAAACTATTACATAAACGATAAATAATTTATTATTCAATTAAAAATTAAATTAGGAAATAATGAATTAATCAATTAACAATTAAGATAATAAATTTAATTATATTTAAATATTATATAAACAAATATTAAAATATTAAATAAATAAAATAAATTGTTTCTTTGAATTGTTTATTTAAATTTTATATTTTGATTATTTATTTAATATTCTATTAATTATAATTAAGTATTATATAAATAATTAAAATAAGGAAATGAATTGTAAATTCTTTTTTTACAATGATATATTAAGTAAACAATTAAAATATTTATTTTAAATTACTTATTTAATTTGTTTATAAAGCATTAAATAAACGATTAAAGTAAACTAAAGCCATTATAATTTTAAGAAAAGATCAATCAAGTCCTAAAAGAGTTATAGAACTGCAATTATGTAGTGAATATATTTTTGTAATAATAGAATTCCATTAGTGGAGTATGAGATAATGAATGATGTAAGAGGCCAATAATCGAGGCTCATGAGTTGTATAAATAGAAGTCTTTGGGTTAAGATAGAGGCAGAATGAGTTAGAAAAATACTTGAGCTCTCAGACTGTAAGAAAATCAAAATATTTCTGTCTTTTGATATAATTCTTGTACCAATTTCAGAATATCAATAATATTCCATTTCTTTTATAGAAGAACGAGTTTCTAAATTTCCATTCTCATAGATTCTTGATAGATCTAAGAAGAAACGTCTTCTTATTTTAACAACCAATACAGTTTTTATTTAATCCAAATCTAGGGACTTGTCCTTGGAAACGATACAGTGAAGGCAAGAAGTTGAAATAAAAAAGATCCCATTAAGGTAAGAGGTCGTTGAAGGGAACAATTTGCATATTCAGAGTCTGAAGGTCACTCGATTCTAAAAATAAAGATCCAGATCAATTATCACATTTTTCATCCAATAACAATTGCATTTTCATAATTTATTGGCGTCTAAGTGTTCTAAGTACACTTGTATTTTGGTTTAGGATGCAATGGACGAACACGATGGAAATTAGAAGAAAAGAGCGAAAAAGACAAATATGGAGGAAAGTGATAGTTCAGGGACTAAGTGAAAATATTATAAACTTGTTTCTAACATTGTGATGAAGATTCGAGAGTGTTAGAGATCAATTGGATGAAGAAATGAGTCAAATGGATGAAATATAACCAAAACATTATCATATATCAACTTTCAAGTTGAAAAGTTTTGCATCGGTTTTCAGCTTCATATTGAGACCATTTTTTGACATGGAAAACGATCGAATTCGAAGATGGTATCTGAAGCAAAGTTGTAGCCCTTTGAGTTAGCTTTTCAACGCATTTTGAATCACCTCAATCGGATATTAGGAGAGAAAGTTATGGCCTAAAAACGCTGTCAGCGCACCCTTCCCAGACTGCCCGGACGAGTGGGCCATCCGGACCCGGACGTCCGGGCACAGTTTTTTCCTAAGTCTTGGCATTTTACATACGTAAATTTGTTTGTAATTATACATGTAGATAAATTTTTTTTCTCGTTTTTGTTAAAAATGATTTTAGATCCATTTAAAATTATAAATTTTTTATATATCTATATCGAAATAAAATTTAAATATTAAAAAACTTTACTAATTTAACCGAAGCGAATTTAAAAATACGTAAATCAATTCCACTGATTGTTGTAAATAATATCTTCTTGTATAGCGTTTGATAAATTTATCTGTTTTCAAGTTTGAAGCAGATAAAAAATGAAACAATTTTTATCTGTGTTGGAGTAAACATACAAAAAAAGTGATTTTATTTTTAAATTTAATTGGGAATGTTTGAAATTCTTTATAAGTTAAAAAGGACATTTTTGTCTTTTAAACAATACGACATTTATGTAATTGTATAACATTTTAAGGATATTTTTGTCTTTTAAGTCTTGGACGGCTATTGTGGTGAATGTCAAAAAAAATTGAGTAAACTGACAAAAGACATGTTTGACAAGGGTAATTTAAAAAGTACCCCGACTTCCATCTCCATTTCTCCTCATTCTTCAATGTCGTCTCCTCTCATTCTTCCCTGTCGTCTCCTCGTTCTTCTATGTCGAGTTGCCGACTGCCCTGAAGAGTGAAGACCATCTTCTTTTTGAAGACTCCTTCCGGGAAGGGTACATTTCTCGTCATTTATTGATTTTTGTTTTGGATGGGAGATTCTTGGTTTATTTAGTTAACGAAACTTTATTTACAGATTTTTAGTTGCTTTTGCGGTTGAGTTTTGTGTGTGATTGTTATGTGTGATTGTCGGATTTATGATGCTTCATATTTTTTTTTTAATCAAATGGGTTCTTCTCTGCCTTGCTGAGAGTCTTCTGCTACACAGAGTTTGCAGTTGAAATCTCAATGGCAGGTACTCATACAATACGTGCATATTTGTTGCACATAATGCGTGAACTAATTTCATTTAAACAAAAAACAACTCTAATGAAATTCGAAATCATTTTGTAAAGAAGTTTGCATAATTTTGTCTGTCCATCAATTAACAATAGGCCAGATATATTTTTTATGGTCTTACCATTTGTTCTAAATCTTATGTTGTCACGGTCCTTCTCTTAATTAAAGTTTTGAGGAAAAAATGCGTTTTGGTGATTTCTATGTATTAATCACATCTACAGCAATTGTGAATGCTTCATTTTGGGTTCTTTGGTACTCTTCTATTTATAATCAATCTCAAGAAATAGACTTTTAATGCCTTATTATCTTTGACATTTTGAGTTTGGTTGGATACCTCTTTCCAGTAACAGTATTTGATTAAGTTTGAAGTAAAACTTTATAATATCGTTTTGTAAGATGCGATAGTAAAAGTACTTGTCATAGCTCAATTGATTTTGGTTTCATATATGCCAGTGAGTTATCCACCTTGACGTTGTTCGTGCTAATGGAGAGTGGACAACATATTCCCCAGTTCAGGCTGCAATGTCTGTGTCTGATAACAAAGCACGTCATTCTGCTGAGGATGCAGAATCTTTCATGTTGCCCGTTTAGTTGCCATTCTCGAATCATATGCACTTTATGACCCCGAAATTGGATATTGCCAAGGGATGAGTGATTTACTCTCCCCTATAATTTCAATTATGATAGAGGACCATGAAGTTTTCTGGTATTTTGTGGGTTTCATGAAGAAGGCTCAGCATAATTCCCGATTGGATCAAGTGGGAATTAGAAGGCATAATATTGAATGGGTTACATGTTATGAATGTTAAAATGGAAAGTCCAAGAGAAGCGCCCGTTGCATTAAATCAGCAAATTGCAATTTCATCGGAGTTATTGCCTAGCCACCAACTATCATCAAGTGAACTGCATCCATAAGCCAGGGTTAATGCAAATTTGAGCTCAAAGATGGAATATCAGTGTAGTACCATCATCGTTACACAATCTCTACAGTTATTGGTTAATTTAAAACATAAACATGTTTTATATGGCATTTAAATTTTAATATACAGTTTCACGGTAAATTAATTATTGCTTGCAAAAATTAAGTCTCTTACTTGTCTCCAGCCAAGCAATTAGCCAGTAAAAAATCCATAAATTCTTATTAGTTAATTTCAGTTTTTGAAGGCCAGTTGCTCCATTTAATTAGTCCTACCTGAAGTCCAGTTGCTCCAACGGAATTTTTATCAGTTACAACTTCAATTGTTCCCATACTACAATCTGGAATCTTTGTCCCTTTCAATTGTTCCCATATTACAATCTGAAAACTTAGCGCATTTATTAGCTTTCTCTAACTTCTGGTTTAGTTACGTATCAAAGTATGGATATAAAATTGTAAATACAAAGTGCGCGTAAATGTGCATAAATTTTGAATAATCGAATCATTAATTATTTATTAACCAAAAAAATTACATCTTTATTAATAACAAATTAATTCTTAAACAAAACTATTAAATATAAACTAAGCAAACGTGCATTGCACGTTGTTTACACCTAGTTATTTGTTAAAAATGTCTATCCTTCATATTAGCACAGACATGTGAATTTTTTTTCATATAAGTTCTTTACAATGTTGTAAAGAACCTTCATCCCTATAACTCTCCAGGATTTTATCCATGAATTGTTGATATTTGGCAATGGCTTTTTATTTCTGTCGACTTCTATTTGGGAATTTCTTCTAACATGTCCAACTGTGATTATATGTTCAACAGGGTAAAATACCATTTCATCAAATTTAGGAATGATTGAATAAAATTTGATATATACCGATCTTCCCTGAGAATTTTTCAATTTCTTTTAGATTTCTTCCAGGATATATGAGATCTAAGAATCCAAAGTCTGCTGCTGATTTGACCATATAGGGGTCTGCATCATTGGTAATAATCAATCTTGAGTAAATGTGATCTTCAAAAGAGATGAAATATATTTTGGCAAATGATCAATATTCTTCTTCCGTTTTTTAATAAAGGAGTGTCATCATCTTCATCAGCTCTTATTCTGATAATCTTTGTATGTTCATCCTTATTTTTCTTGGTCACCTTTCGGGGACTTGGTATATATCTTTTGATTTTATTGGGTCCACTGCTGCTTTCTTGTTGTATACATGTTTGTATTTTTAGTATTTCCTATTTGATAGTTAATGACTTGAATTGTGAAGCAATATCATCAATTCATTGTTGTATTTGGAATGAGAAATGAAGATTTCTTTCAACAATTTTCCGTTTTGTTGAAGTAATTCCACCATTTGCTCAATTCCTTCTTTGATATCTTCAGATTCCTCTTTGAGGAATTTCATTCGTCGTTTGACGTCTATCAATGTATTTTTGATATCATCCATTTCCAAATTTAATATTCCTGCTTAAGAAATCAGTAAGATAATTGTTAATACATTTAATATGGATAATATCAAAATTATAAAATGATAAATATGCTTGTCATATGTGCAATATTCTATATTGAGGTTCTATTGGAAGTTTATTCTTAATTAATCCTGTAATATTAGAATTGTCAGTTTCAACAATAAACTTTTTAGATAATAGGAATAATGAAAACTTTTTTATTCCTCTAATAATTGCTAACAATCTTTTTTCATGAGTAGTATAATTTATTTCTGCTTGGTTAAAAGTTCTACTTGAATACCTGCAAATTTAATTTAAATCTATTTTTAATATGGTTGCCCAATACTTATCAAAAGTACTAGTATTAACAACCAAATTATCCTTTTCATCTGACAATCTTAATTTTGGTAAATTTTTACATTCTTCTTTTAATGATTTAACTATTTTTGTATGTTCTTCACTCCATCCTCTATTATTTGTTTTTCTAAGTAGAACTTATATTTTATGTCTCTTTTTTGAAAGATTTTCAATAAATCCTTCTACATAGTTTAAGCATTCTAAAAACTTTTGTATTTATATCTTTATTTATAATTGGTTTTTCCTCTCATCTATCACCACGCTGGATGACTGAACTCTATAAGGTCTAAATTCTCTCGAAATTTTTAATAAGTGTGCACATGGTGTTTGTAACATTATCATATTATTATTTTGTTTATAATATTGAAATTGTTGTATAAAGTCATTTCCTAATAATATATCACATTCTAATTTATTATAACTATATATTTTGTTTATTATGACTTGTTTATTTTCAAGTATTATACTAACTTTATCAGCACTATTAATTATTTGTGTACTTTCTCCTGTTACTCATGTTATTTTTATTTTACTATTTTCATTCCATGATTTTATTATGAAGTTTTTAAATATTATTATATTACTTACTGTATTTATTAAGGCCCAGGTTGTTATATTTGTTTCTACTATAGTAACTTGTATATATACGGCTAATGAAAAACTTATTTGGTTACTCATTTATCTTTTTTCGCCTAATATGGTTTGACCATTATGTGTTATATATAATTCTTCTCTTTTTATACTATAATCTTCTAATCCATTTAGAAAACGCATTCCTAATAATATACGAGGATTTGTATTCATACTATTATTATATAATATAGTACTACAATATTGATTCCTTATATTTTTATTGGTACCTTGGCTTCTAATTCTGTAGTATGTATTTGTCCATCAAAATTTACATATCTATATAGTTCAATCTTATGAATCGTTAATCCTTTATTTCTAATTGAAGTTATATGACATTCACTTGCTCCTGTATCTATTTGTATATTTGGTCATTCAATATGTTCTCTTCCATTATAATATTCTTCTTTTATCTTCATATTTCCAACATTTCTATGAAACTTAATTCCTTTAATATTACTAGTTCCTTCTATATTCTATAGTCATAATTATGTCTCCTAGTTCCATTATATCATCCCTATGTAACTTAAAATGTAGTCCTAAGAATTCATTGAAATTTTTGTCTGTAATTGAGACACAATATTTTGGGTAACAAGTAAATATTAATTTTTGGCATGCTAAGTTTCCTTTTATAGTTCCTAAATGACTATCTTTTAAATATATTATTCTTCCATAACGTAAACTTACTGTTAAAAGCGAATCTATTCATTCCCTAAATAAGGATTTAAACATTATTTGTATTCCTGCTAAATAAACATATTGAGTTTTTTCTCCTTGTTTTTTACTAATCTTTGTTAATGAATATCTACTGTATTTTTTGTTAAAAGATTTAATTTATGCGTTCCTTGAGTTGTTCTAACATTTATAGCTTTTTCAATTTTATGATATTCTTTCTTTTTTCCATATCCTATCTAAGGCTTCCCATTTTCATATTTTCAAATCTAAAGATAATTTTCTCATTTTCTTGAATTTGTTATTATCAAATGTTACTTTTAATCCATAACCTTCTATTCCTTCATATTCTTATTTATCTATATTATCTCTTTATATTTCTTCAATTTTTTTATTCAGATTCTGATCCATTATTTTCTTCTGAATCTGATTGACTTATATATACTTCTTGATCATAATATTGTACAATATCTGATATTTCACTCAATTTACTTTTTATTTCTAAATATTCTTTTTGTAATATTTTAATTTTTTTCAATCGGGACTTATATGTCATATTTCTCCACAATTCCAACATTTGCATTGACTTTTATTTTTTTTATAAGGTTTTTTCTGTTGTCTATTTGGATTATATTTCTTTTATAATACCTTCTTCTAAGTTTTATGTATTTTCTCCTAAAATTTCTAAATTTTTTAAATTTTTTTATTTTTGTATTTTCTCTTGGTATTTTTTCTTTCAAGATTACAACCCCATTGTATAGGTTTTTTCATATCTTCACAACATATCTTAGTTAATTTTCCTGATTTTTTCATCAATTGTCTTTGTTGACATATATATGCAAGTCTTTCAAATAAAAATTTTGTTCTTAATCCTAAAGATCTAGGTATTTCAAGATTCTCTTTAACACATTTTTCAAATTCTATTCTTAAATATATTCCACATGAACCTGGTAACTTATTATAGTACATGTCTTTATATACATCTTGATTTTCATTACTATAAAATTAGATATAGTAATGTTATTTAAAGTCACACGTATATTCTTTAATTTTACACATATCACATATTGTTAGGTTTATTAATTTTATTCTAACATTTTCTTTTTCTTTTATTGTTTCTCCATCAAAATATTTTATCCAATCTTCTCCTAAAAATTCATCTGAAATATAGTTTACTAATCTTTCTATTCCTTCTCTATTTGATTTTATTATTTATGTTTGTACATTTCTTTTTATTAATGTCTTTGTATCATTATTTATTCATTCCCACCAGTTCCTAACATTCCTTCAAAAGATGCTACTAAGAAGTCTTTTCTTCTTTCAATACTTTCCCATTTATCATCCTTATTATATAAAAAGAATAATATCATTGAATCTGCTTAAGTTACTAAGGCTTTCTTAATATCTATTTTACAATTTAGATCTAATTTTGCTCCTTCATGATTAACGGGTTTATCATAATTATCATTTGATTCAAACTTATTACTATATTTGTTTCCTCTTGGTGGTTGTCTATTTCTTATCTTGTCATATTGTCTATATGGTTTATTGTATATATGTGCATAAGTTTCCTCTAAGTCTAGTATTTCTTGTTTGTTAGAAGATTCTACTTTATTTGGTCCTCCTCCAGTATACATTAGGACTTGATATTCATCTAGATTTTCTAAACTTAATTGATCAAAATTTTCTATAAGTAAATCTAATTTTTCATTCATCTTTGTTTTCTTTATTATTCTGATTTTCTTTAATCTCTAATTTTCCTAGTACTTTTTCTTTAGATTTTTTCATTTTTTTTTTCTTTTTCTTCTATTATTTTTGGTAAAATCTTTTTCCCAAATTCATCATCCATACTTCCTTATTATTATATTTTCTTGTTCAGAATGTTTTTTTCCTATTCTAGACATTTCTTTTTCTATAAGTGTTTTGTATATTATCATATTAATATTATTTCTTACTCCTTTTATCTCATTATTTATATTTTGAACATCATCTATTAATATTTTTATTAGTGTTTTTAATTCTTCTATATATTCACTTATTGACATTTTTTAATAATTTGTCATCTTTTCTTTGATTGGCTTAAGTAATATGTTCTACATTCAGCATTTTTACAATCTTTTATTATCCTTTCATACTTTTGTTTTGCTAATTCATTATGTGTTAATTTTTTCATTTTTTCGTAATAACTTGCTCTTGTTTTAATTTTAATATTTGTTTTTCTTGTGTTTTTGTTATTTTTTCAGGTTTTAAGATTTCATCCAATATTTGTTGATTTATTTCTCTTACTCTTGCTAATTTTTTATTTAAGATTTCTTTTATTTCCATTAATTACATTAGTTTAGTTATCTGAAAAACTATTATTTTTTATAAATCGTTTAGGGTAATTCATATGTTTCTATATACTCCTTCAATTTGTATTTAATGGTATTTGATTTTCATATTTTTTTTTATAATATAAATTGATCTCTTCATTTTCAAAAGTTTCCATTATTTTCTCATATATATATCTTTCTTTTATTGATTCTATTATTAGTCTATGTAATATCTGTGCTTTAATTTCTTTAGGTAGTTTTCTAATTACTCTCAATGTTATTATTTTTAACTTATTAGGTATATGTTCTAAAAATATATAACTTCCTCTTTATGTTTCTAATTTATAATAATTATCTATTTTTATAATTCTATAATTCATAGTTTTTGCAATATAACATAATTTCTTCTTTTTCAAGTTCTATAATAATTTTTTCATATACATATTCATCTCTTAATGATCCTAATATAAGGGTTATCTAGGTAATTCTTTAATTATCATTAATGTTATTGTTTTTAGTTTCTTAGGAATATGTTCTAAAAATATATAACTTCATTTTTTTCTTCTATTTTGTAATACCAATATGTTTTTGTAATTATAATGTTCATGATATCTATGACTCTATTACCAAAATACGGGGGTGCTACATTGAGCGAACAAAAATCAAATAAATCTTAAAATCTAATATATTTTAAACAGTCGTATATTATATGTATTTCTTCAATTTATCAAGATTCAATCTATTATTAGTTATAGATATATAAAATCTTAAAGTTAAATTAAACCTTAATTTCTTATATTCTTATGGTAATCTATTTATGATAGGTCTCTCATTTATAGGTTTTTAATTAAATCTTCAAAATCTAATAATGTTTGAGAATTCATAATATCAAGATCTGTTATTATATCTATACTTGGTTCAAAAGGTATATTATATTTTGAAATATTCTTTATTCTTTTCCCCAATTTATCTATAATATTCTGTATTTCTTTTATGATTATAGATCTTACAATTCCTCTAGCAAAATTTTCTATTAGGTTTTCTTTGAAACATTTTAATATTTATTGAGATGCAAATAATTGTTCTTGATATCCTATCTTATCAATTTCATTTTCGAATTCAATTTCTTTTTTATTTCTTGCAATCGTTTTAATTTTATATGGTCCTCTTTTAGTTCTAGGTTTTTTATGATTCATATTAGTCGTGTTTTCTTAAAATAATTCTTTTTTATGACTTGATTGCTTTCTTTCAATATTATAATGGCTTGGTTGCAATTTCTATTTTTAGGGGCATTTTAGGTAGTTTCTAATGTTTAGAATAGTCAAAGGTTAAAATGGAATTATTGCCTTGTTTTTAGGCTATTCTCATGTATTTCCCCGTTATTTGTATCCCACTACTGCTATTGCTACCACAATATAGACTTGGTAGTGCCCACGTTTCTTTTGCTACGGTTGGCCGTTTCGTACACCGTTAGTGAGGAGAAAAACTAGATTGTGAGCATTTTGAAATGGTATTAAGAATGTAATATTTCGACTTCGTTTGACTCACCGTAATAATCTCGCAAAATTGAGACAAAAAAAGTGGAACAAAAATATAAAAAAAAATTAAAAAAAGGCTTTGTGTGTCAGCCAAAGGCTGACACACAAAGGAAAAACCAATTTTTGGTCTCCTGCGCGCTGCGCGCAGGAGACCAAAATCGATCAATGGAGACTTAATTCGAGAATAGGATTTCCAAACAAAAATACACATTGTGTGTCAAAGCAGCTAGGAGATGCTAACAATTTCTGTAAAAAAAAGAGAAGGCCATAGAAATCATTAAGGAAGAAGGATGGGGCTAAGTACCTGGTAAATGATGCAGAGCGGTATTCACTTAGACATCAACTTTGGGAGTAATTAATGAGAGTTGCATTGTTTTTTGACATGTTTCTCCATGAACTGCTCAACACATTGATGTCTCCTAGCGGGCTTGAAATTGTCCTCTTTACATGGAGCTCTTCAAAAGAGCATTCTACTTCATCTCTAGCATTGGCAAAGTGGAAATATTATGAAGCTATAATGTTTGTAAAGTGATTCTTGTAATGGATTAGAAAGGAGTACAACTTTTTAGTGTGGCACAAATACAAGTTGTTGGGAAATTAAAAAATGTGACTACACAGCCTACATGTTTGGCAAAATGACCAATTGAATTTCCAGCTCCAAAACAACTACGACCAAACCTTCAAATTATCTCATCAAGATTGTTATTATTTATTTGGGTTTTGTTGCCACTACCACCCTCATCTCAGAAATTCTTAAGAGCGGTCATTGGTACATTGCAATTGCTCGACCAAATGTCTAATTGCATAATTGAAGGCAAACCCCATTATTGAGGGCTAGCCTCAGCTCATGGATTACCTATCAAAAGAGCCGGTATTTATATTAGTCATCAGTCCTTGAATAAAAGAAGAGGCATTACGCGGGATGTTTATTCCCCTCCTCGCCAGATGCTTATCTCTTACTTCATGAGATGTTTATTCATCGCTTCTCACTATCGTCGAGCTTAATTGTAAGACCTCATCTATATGAGGTCAGTTTATAAGATTCCGATAGTTCGAGATCTATACGCGGGATGTTTATTCCCCGCCTCGACAGTTGCTTATCTCTGGCTTCACAAGATGCTCATTCATCGCCTCACTATCGTCGAGCCTAATTGTAAGACCTCATCTATATTTACAAGACTCTGATAGTTCGAGATCTATATGCATGATGTTTATTCCCCGCCTTGCTAGATGTTTATCCCTGGTTTCGCGAGATGCTTATTCCTTGCCTCTCACTATCGTCGAGCCTAACGATAAGACCTCATCTATCTGAGGCCAGTTTATACGACTCCGATAGTTCGAGATCTATACGCGGGATGTTTATTCTCTGTCTTGCTAGATGCTTATCCCTAGCTTCGTGAGATGTTTATTCCTCGCCTTTCACTATCGTTGAGCCTTACTGTAAGACCTTATCTATCTGAGGTCAGTTCATAAGACTTCAATAGTTTGAGATCTATACGCGGGATGTTTATTTCCCACCTCGCCAGATGCGTATCCCTGGCTTCGCGAGATGCTTATTCCTCACATTTCACTATCGTCGAGCCTAACGGTAAGATTTCATCTATCTGAAGCCAGTTTATAAGACTCTAATAGTTCGAGATCTATACGTGGGATCTTTATTCCCCGCCTCGTCAGATGCTTATCCCTAGCTTCGCAAGATGCTTATTCTTCGCCTCTCATTATCGTTGAGCCTTACTGTAAGACCTCATCTATCTGAGGCCAGTTTATAAGACTCCGATAGTTTGAGATCTATACGCGGGATGTTTATTCCACACCTCACTAGATGCATATCCCTGGCTTCGAGAGATGTTTATTCCTCGCCTCTCACTATCGTCGAACCTAGATGTAAGACTTCGTTTATCTGAGGCCCACTTATAAGACTCCGACAGTTCGAGAGCTGTTTGCGGATGTTTATTCTCTAAAACGCCAGATGCTTATCCCTGGTTGGAGACCTCATTCATTGAATAAAGGAAGATACGATATCTTTAAGTCATCGTTCCTTGAATAAAGGAAGAGGATGTATGTTGAAGTCCTCATTCCTTGAATAAAGGAATGTGCGATATCTTGAAGTCTCGTTCCTTCAATAAAGAAAGATCCGGCATATATTGGACGTTCGTACCTGTTTTTAGACATCTCGGGTTTCTTGCATCTTTGAAGGCGATCCCATATCTCCATCAACTTATTAACTATGACAAGCTCACACACTCCTTCAACGGTTAAAATATGGCGAGCCCATATCTTTATCAGCTTATTAACTATGACAAGCTCATAAGTTAAGTATGACAAGCTCATACACTCCTTCAACGGTTAAAATATGGCGAGCCCATATCTCCATCAACTTATTAAGTATGACAACTCATAAGTTAAGTATGACCAGCTCATACACTTCTTCAACCGTTCAAATATGGCGAGCCCATATCTTCATCAACTTATTAACTATGACAAGCTCATAAGTTAAGTATGACAAGCTCATACACTCATTCAATGGTTAAAATATAGCGAGCCCATATCTCCATCAACTTATTAACTATGACAAGCTCATAAATTAAGTATGACAAGCTCATACACTCCTTCAACTGTTAAAATATGGTGAGCTCATATCTCCATCAACTTATTAACTATGACAAGCTCATAAATTAAGTATGACGAGCTCTTACGTTATATTCAGATTTTATATGGCGGGCACATATGCTACATTCAGATTTATTATGGTGAGCCCATAAGTGAGCATCGTCTCTGCTATTTATACATTCAGAGCATCTTCTCTGCTACTTACGTTAGGACACTACCTCACTTTATTTAGTAATGGTCTCGCCTCGCTTTATTCAGCCTCATCACAGGCTTCAGTTGCTTCAATATGGCTCACCCTCTTTAGCAATTACATCACCTTCATCACACCTACTTATATATTCAGTTATTTATATCTCAAATCTAACCCGCATATAAATATTCGTCTCATATTTGGGAGACTATTGTGGTACTGGTAACTTAATATCATTACATTATTATTGTTAGCATATACATTATATTATTGCTACCAAGTGCACACTTCACATCACTACTAGCAGGTCATGGCACTATTTTCGCTACAGCAAATATGTCTATCACGTTATCTATATTATTAACATGTTACTTACTTCATATTAGCAATACTATTACAATGAACTGTTCGAGTATATAACCTACTACAATACATGGTAAACTCTCTGCATATTATATATCTTGGAGACATTTGATATGTCATTATTCACCTTATTGTCATTAGTAATTTGAGGGCAAAGGGACCCCAAATTTATTTGGTATATGTGCAATGGATATATTGTATTGTATTACATGATTGGTTTACCCCATATTATAGAGGAGACGCTGTCGAAATTTTAACAAATTATATGCAGTATCTACCTTTCGAGGTAATTCGTAAGTCTTCACTTATTCAGACTCGCACATATATTTTCTGAGGCAGTTCGTAAGTCCTCATTTATTGTAATATTCTCGGTGCATATTTTTTGAAACGATATGTAAGACCTCATCTCTTGACAGCTTATATTTCAAAGTCCGATCCGCACATGAATGTATGACTCAGATTTGGGAGACTGGTGTTAGACCCATATATTATGTGGTATGTTCTGATGGAGAGGATCCCACATTGGCCGACTTGACTATTTATACTTCAAAGTCTGACCTGCATATGAATGTATGACTCGGACTTGAGGGGCTGATGTTATATCCATATATTACGTGGCATCGACAATTTAATTACAATGGGCCTATTTAATCAATTTGGATATTTTCGAGCCTAAGTTTGGGTCCGGCCCATTAGGCCCACATGCCCATTTGTCTTTTCTATATATATGTGATTCATTTCATAATTAAAAAATGTTCATAATTAAAAAAGGTTCTCGAACCCTATTCTGTTGGTCCATTTTTTGGGGTCAACAGTATTTTTCTTTTGCTTCTATCATTTTTTTCTCAACGTTGAATGAAGTTGGGTTTTGGAATTCGAAGGTGAAAACTGATTTCTTGATGGGATTTTTTGAAAGATGATTAAGAGATGAATTTGAAAATTTTAGCAGATAGAATTATTAGTCAAGTAATTCAGGCATAAACATTATAAATAAAATCAACGCATACGAAATTGAGAACTAGAATATTCAATATTGAATTCAAGTGTTTTAATAAACTACATTGTTTACCATAACAAAAAGTTTAGCTATTCATATTAAATGAAGAGAACAAAGAATAATTATTGAGTATATCATTGGGTTTTGAATGAAGATGTAAAAAGTTGATGAATCTTACACCAAGATTCTCTTTTTGCTCAAATCAATGTTTCAAGCCTTAGTTTTGATAACTTGATTTCTTGTTTTTCCTCGATGTGTGTCGCTAATTCGTAAGTTGTGGAACCCTTTACTCCACTCCTTTTGATCTTTATATAGTATTATACCTTAGTTTCCATCCAAAACAACTTAAAAAGATGTAATGAAAAGAAAAGAAAAATTTAAAAATGCGCAAACTCGCCCAACCGGACCAGGTCGCGGGTTGCAAACCCATTGGCCACCTACGACATACATGTAAAATCAACACTGGCCACATTGGCCCATTTTTATTGCAATTTGATCCTTCAACTTTCCAAAACTTCCATTTTGGTCCCCAACTTTCCAATTGTCAATTTTTCGTGCTTAGTCTCGTGTATTCATCTAATTGCTACAATAACTTCTTCTAATTGATTAATTTCAACCCCAAAATGATCTTTAAGAGCTTGAATTATTCTCCAATTAAGCTTATTACATCAATTGCACTCAATCTCGATATTTTCCTACAAATCACATTAGTTTACATAATCAAGTAGCAATTCGCTCAAATTAATAATAATTTATCAGGATTAAAAGCATAAATAAACGTGTAAAACACATAATTTCAAACATTCTTGATGTTGTTGGATATACGAATTCAGATTTTGCAGGATGTATAGACACGAGAGTATACTTTCGGATACATTTTTCTTCTAGCTTGAGAAGCTGTATATTGGAGAAGTAGTAAGCATGCTATAATTGCATCGTCTACCATGAAGGTAGAATTCATTGGTTGCTATTAATCTACAACACATGCATTATGGTTGAAAAATTTTGTCCAAGGCTTAAGAATTGTCGATACTATACAGAAGTCTTTGAATATTTTTTGAGATAATTCGGCTGCAATTTTATTTTCAAGAAATAACAAAATTGGAAGTCCAAGCAAACATATTGACATAAAGTACCTGGTTGTTAGAAACCATATAAATAAAAATGAAATGATAATTGAGCATATCAAGATGGATCATATGATAGCAGATCCCATTATTAAGAGCTTGACGGCTAAAGTTTATAAAGTTCAAGTTGAGAACTTGGGACTTGTCTTCTCAACCATAATAATTTAATTTTTGTTTTAAGATTGTTGTTTCTGTATTTGAAATAATTTAATAGTGCACTTAAAGTCTTTAATGGATATCCATTGTGATTATTAAAGTTTGGATTTTGAATGACTTGTAGAAAGTTCATTCATAAAGTACGTACTCTTTTAGAGGTGAACATAGTTGTAATGCATGGAGGGAAATGTTTGATTATTAAAACAAGTGTGCCATGATTCAAGTATTGTATATTTCTATTTGAGTAGGTTATTGACAATTTCCGATTATGGCCATATAAAGTACTCACCTTAAAGTTATTGTTGAATATTTGATCAAGTGGGAGAATGTAACCATTTAATTTCAAGGATGAAGAAAAATGAATGGTGGGTTAATCTTTGTCATAATGTCTTCCCATTTATTGAAGAGAAGTATTGAAAAAATATATTTGATATATTTTTACACATTATTTCATTTGGCTTATTTAATATAGATTAATTTTTAAATGTAAATTTTATGTGCCAAAAATGGGAATAATAGGATTCTGTCCAAGAAGGCAATTAGTTCTAACTGACTGGATGGTACGAGTTTTCAATATATTTTCATGGCTATGGATTTTATGGTTTCAATGCCCAAAACATGATGCAATCTTTAGTTTCCATATTGCAGATTGTACAGAGTTATCTTCCTGCCATCTCAAATATTATTTGATCGGTCAAATAATTAAAGTTAAGGAAAATTTGATTTAACATATTAAAACTTTCCTTAAGTTAATTGTTTACCATATCAATAAATCTAATATGTTTCTACAATATTCATATCGTGTTTAATTGATGAATTTTAGGTAAGATCAATTCATGTCTTGAAAGAGACATTACATAAGTAAAGAAAATAGTCAAAAGATGAACAAGCTTTGAAAAATATGTATACACAGTCAGTGAACTTGGAACAACGAGTTTTTTCATATCCCAGCGAGTTCACCCTGTGCCATGCATAATTGAATGATTTCTTAGCAAGCTGTTCCTTTTCAACAGCAATTGAAGAAAAATAAATATGAGCTTGAACGTATAATCCTACTCAAAGATTAGGCTATTTGGCGTGAGTTAAGATTTGTAAATCTTAATCTAGTTGGTTGTTACGATCGATTACAATAGTGAAGTGGTGATAAAGTCAAGTTAGGAAGATTTGACACCACTTCTCCAACAAGTCAAAAGAAGAAGAAAACGAGGAAGTTGTTCTTTAATTTCTTTTGATTATTTGTGATAATTTTATGAAATTACAAAATCGATACTATTGTATTTTTTATCATTTGATAGTGGATTATTTTATCCGTGGCATGATAGCTCATTGATGTTTCCTTTAGGAGTGTACCATGTTATATCTAATATCCATACTTGTTATTTTTTACAATTGAGTAAATCACATAAAACATTATAATTTATCTACACGCTAAGTCAGAACTACCTTAATAACTACTTGTAGGATATTCTAATTTTCTTGGTGTGTACTATCTGAACTAGGTAAGACATGATTTTTAATTTGCTAGGTTTTAGAATTTACACTTGGTATCAAAGCGGGTTCACTTTTAAAAAGTGAGATTGAGAAAAAACCTAGATATAGATGGAGCACCTTTTAGAATTTCTATCCTAGATGGGACTAATTACTCATATTGAAAAATTAGGACGCAGGTTTATGTTCAATCCCTTGATGAAAAAGCTTGGCACCTTATTGTCTATGGATATAAAGTACCCACTGTAACTGAAAATGAAATAGAAAGAGAAAACAGTGTGTTTTCGCGCGTTTTTGCAACCCGCCAACAATTACGAGAGAGAGAGGGGTCAGACGATTGTGTAAGGAACAGGCCTCTTGAGACAAAGTCCCAAAAAGGGGTGCGTATGCCAGTGAAGGATTACAATTGGGAAGTAGACAAAACGCCTCCAAGGGGCGCAAGCACACGAGTACTGAAAAAGGATTAAATTTAAACTAAGGAATAAAAATTACATGATCTCTTGTAGAGAGTTTTTGATTCGGTCTCCTTTCTTCTATGACGTTACTTCTTTTTATACTTCTTGAACATCCTTTAGTTATCGAAACTGCTCAGATTTGCTCCATATCCTTCGTAACCGCCCACTCTTTTAGTGAAGAACCGCTTGTTTGGGGAGTAGTTGCTTAGTAACCGTTGCCACTACCCTTGCTGCTTCCTGGATCGTGCCGGGTTCACTTGCCAACCGCTTCCAGACTATATCCTTTAGACTTGTCTGATTCTGGGCGACTTGGGGTTCTGGGCGACAATGAGGCTGTCGTCCTGGGCGATTGTGCCGTATTACTCTCGTTCGGCCTCTGGGCGTCCTACAATCTTGGGGCGATGGTATTCATTTGTTCTTGGGCTTCCAATATTCAGGTTTTTCCACAGGCCTCCAACTTGGACTTTTCTTCTTGGGCCTTTTAATTGGCTTCTGTTGGGTCTTTATCTTGGATTTCTCAATTGGACTTCCTTTCGATTTTGGGCTGCATTTTAGTGTGTCAACAATTACCCCCCAATATGGCAGAATTAATACCAATCATTAATTTTGCCATATTCATTCTGTATCTTTCCCGCAATATTTGAACTTCTCCAGAATTTCAATCGTCGCTTGCGTTCTAGTGCCTGAAAGGTTGCGACGTTATAAACCCTTAAAACCCCAAAAGTACGCGGCATCCTTTTCATTCACATTTCTGCGGCATTACGTCTTTCTTCGCCATTTCACCGTCTTCCTTGCGGCAACCTTCGATTTAAACCAAACAATCTTCGAGAGCAACTCACTTTCGGTGCCATAATGACTACTTCTCAAACTCTTTCGGACAATGTTTTCAGTTTTGAGGACTTCCAGACCCTTCTTGCAAGACCATATGTGAACCCGTCTTTTCTTTCACAATCCAATGCTGACCGCAACGAGTTTTATCTGGGTCCGTCGTTTAACGATGCTGAAGCCGTCGAACGGGCCGCGGTCGGTCATTTATTCCCGTGCTCTGAGGATCTCCCTTCGCAATCTTTGCCATTGAGGCCGATCCATGATAGAGGTATTCGTACTTGGCCTAAAACTGATGCATCTTTCCGTAGGTGGCATGCACGTATGGTGGCTCATGGTCCCACCAAATTAATTTTTGAACGTGCTAAAATCTTGGACCTATTGGAGATTACCCTTTTTCCCCCCAACATATGACCCTGTGCTTTTTCCAATCGCACTAAGTTTTTGGTCCCCCGAGTTCAATACCTTTGTTTTTCCTCTTGGTCCCATGACCATTACTTTGAGGGACGTTGGGGCTTTGCTGAATCTTCCGCCTTTGGGCGATACTATTTTTCCTGGTATGCTAATTTCTGGTGCTGCCCCAAAATTTGATAAAAAGCTTACTGAGTCTTATTCGAGCCTGTAGGGAAGTTACGTCACTGCTGTATCTGAACCTGGCCATTCTGAGCGAGTCGCTTTTCTCCAAGTCTGGCTTTGTAAATATGTCCTTTGTGTTCCTAGCTTGAAACCCTCTATGAGCTACCTGCCCCTACCTCATGAGTTGGCTCGGGGTAGACCTTTGAACTTATGTTCATTACTCCTGGCTGCTCTTTATAGGGGCATGGCCATGCTCCAATTCCAACTGAAAAATAATGCATCTCCCACTGGCAGCAGGCCTTTATGGCTTGCTCAATTGTGGTTGAGATCTTATTTCCCCCAACTGGGTATTCCACCTTTTCCTCCTCGTGAGGTTTCCTGCTATGGGCTTTTTATTCATCAACTGAGCCCTGTAAATATGTCTATGAGAGACGTTTTCACTTTTTCCACACTTTGAATTCAACTCTTTCGTTCTTTCCTTTTTCTTCTGAGCAAATTCCTTCTTTTGTACGGCCTCCTTCTACTTTGGCCGAGGCGGATACATTTCTGCCTGTTTGGGTTCAATTTTTAGTAGGGAGAGAATTGTTTCATGACATTCTGATAGGGACCAATGCTAAGGCGGGGTAGAGATATATGCGCCTCAATTTTGTGCTCGCCAGCTTGGTTTCGGCCAAATGTGGCCTATCCCTCCTTGCTACTCTAATAATTTAATGGATCGCTTCTACATTCTCAACAAAGCAGAAGCCCAAGCCATCGACGCCCGTAATAAACTTTTGGCAACCGGCTTTACTTTTGCTCCCTTCAATCCTACTGCTGCTACTCATCCTCTTTTTGACCAACTGTGGCCATCAGTGAAGCAAAGGTTATTTTCAACTGATGCGAATCGCGCTTTCCACCTCCTGGATAGATAGGGTACTTTTCCCATTTCCACTGCGTCCCCTTCTCGTTCTACGCGCTCTGCTCTTTCATCCCCAACTTCGAAGCCTACCGTTTCTAAAGGTGTTCCCAGTCGCAAGCGGCCAGCTGCGACCGTAATATCTCTGCAGGATGATGATGATGATGGTGATGACGCTCCCCTCATCATAAGGAGAAAGGTAACTGAACTTCACCTACTGCACAAGTTGTTTTCTTTTCATGCGATAATGATTTGCTTTTTTTAAAAAAAAAATCTTTCCAGAAGGATTCAACTTCTCCTTCCAGGGCTATAGTTTTGGCCGATTCTTCTTCATCCCTTCTCGTCAAGGCTGCGCTGCCCAAGCATCAAGCTCCAGCAACATCATCATCAGCCAATCCCCTTCCTCAGGGTGTCGACCCCCCAAGCGTGGTCTTAGAAGGTAATGCTTACTTTTGATGCCTTTGGCCTTTCTTTATCGCTGCTGTTTCATTGATTTACTGCGGTATGAAATGTGCAGAGATTCTGGTGTCTTCGTCTGGTGGGGAAGGTCCTTCTTGCCCAAATCTCCTCAAGTGTGGAGGAATAGGGGAAAGCTCCTGAATTTCCCCCAGCGGCGATGATTGGTCTTTTTCTTTACCTGCGCGCTTATCTCTGATTTTTTGCTTTGTTTGTGTAGAGAAACTTTCATATTGGAAACTTTCTTTTGCAGGAACTGATAACATTCTCACTCTATACCAAGACCTATTCCACCTCTTTGCGGCGCGCATGACAACATACCTCTGCATCCTTCTTCCATCTGCACAAAGAAACCGGGACATGACACTTCTCAACCAGGCACTGTTTGAGTATGTTTTCTTCATGGATATGGAGATTGGCCGCGCCAGCGCTGCTCATCAAAAAACCAAGCTAGATATGTTGAGAGCGAACCTACTGCAAGTACCTGCTCACCATAGTCCCATCGCTCAGCCTTTCTACTGATTTTAAAGTGAAGCTGAGGGTTCTTCACGCCGACATCGTTTCCTTGCTGGCCCAAAACGCAGAATTGAAGACAAGAAGTGCCCAATATCTTCGCGCTTCTTCTGAAGAAGAGTCCTTGCTTCAAGGAATTGACAGGAACCATGCTTATTTGACTGAGGTTTCTTTAGAACTTGTAGTGGAAGACTCCTTGATGTTGAGCCTGGCTGCTGAAATGAAGGAGCTGTAAGCGAAAATGAACGATTGCATGGCGACAATAGCTGCTAAGAGGTACGCCATCCCAAGGATTGCAAAAAAAACAATCTTTATTGGAGCAGATCATCAGAAGTTGGAGGTTGATGATGACTTGGTGACGGAGTTTGGTATCCTTTCCTCTAGGCAGGGCGAAGAGTGGGATAGACTTAGGCAGCATATGCGCTCAGTTTGGGGCGAATTGTAATTGAACATTTTACTGTTCTATTTTTGTAACTTTTCGCCCTGACTGCCCTTTACTTTATGTAATCTGATATAATTCACCATTATTACTGAATGTTTAACATAGGCCAAGAGAAAAGGCTTGAACCCCCAAGGATACTATACTACACTGAAGATGAGATATTAGGAGGGAAAAATGCATGGATCATGCTTTTTCTTTCCCAAAATCACAAATCAGGTCCCAAGTTTTAAATTTGCAAAAATCAGGTTTTTCAAAAATTAATTAATTATATTTTACAATTATATTAAATTAAATATTTAACTATAATATAATATAATTAACCCACCCACCCACCACCTCTAGCCCCACCCCCACTGCCCCGGCCACCGTGACTGTTCCGACGATGGCGACTACTCCGACGACCACTACGGTGATTGTTCCGCTGCCACTTAATTCCGGCGATTGGTCAGATTCCGACCAGTATAGGTCACAGATTTTTAAAATTTGTCGGTCACAGATTTATTATAGGTCACAGATTTTTAATTTAGTCACAAGTTAAAATTAGTATAAGTCACAGTTTTTTAATTTAGTCACAGAGGTCACATATTTCCAAATTTGTTAATCACAGATCATATATTTGTTGGTCACAGATCATATTTATTGACTTTATTGGTCACTGAAAAACAAAACTATAGGTCACATATTATCGAATTTTAAGGTCACGGTTTAATAGTGGGTCACAGAAAACTACAAAGTAGGTCACAGACATCCAAACACCAGTCCCCGATCCGTATCCGTATCCGTATCCACCACCAATACTTGGTCACGGAATGACCAAATAGTTGGTCACAGGCCCTCTTCGCCGCCGCCGCAACCATCCACCAACAATAACACCAACCAACACCACAGATCGGCCCAACCACCAACACACACCCACAGATCCGCCCCACAACCACCGCCAACACACACGCACCCACTACCACCACCAACACGCACACACAGCCAACCCTCGCCACAGATCCGCCAACACCACAACCTCTTCGCACCAGTTACCACCTCCAAAACCACCATCGCCAACACGCACGCACCCACTACCATCCGCACACACAGCAAAACTGACAATCAGTCCACGCACATCACTCACTGCCAACCTACCACCGTCGCACCCCACCCCAAAAACAGATCTGCAGAACCTGGGAGAGAGAAAACGGTGTGAGAGAAAGAGAGAGAAGACGTACGGGAAAGAGAGAGAGGGAAACGGATGGAGAGGATGAACTTACTGGAGTGATCCCATCGATGAACTGGATGAAGCGGCGACAGACGGGGGTGGTAAGAAAGAGAAGAGAGGAGAAGCAGGTGTGGAGGCGGCGAACGACAGCGTCGTGACGCCGGCAGGATGGAGGAGGCAGTAGGCGGTGAGGTGGTTCGCGACACCGACAGTGAGGAGAAGGGAGGGAGGAGAGAGAAGGGGAGGAGGGGGAGGCGGCAGACGGTGGTGGTGGATGAGTCGCCGGCGGTGGTGGAGGCGGCGGGCGGTGATGGTGGGAGGAGGCGGGGTTGTGGAGAGAAATGGGAGGGTAGAGAGAGATGGATAGATTTAGGGTTTGGATAGATTGTATTGAAATTTAGGGGTAGGGGTGGGTATATATATTAATTGAATTTAAAATATCATTATTAATATTAATTGTGGAAATTAAAACCTGATTTTTGATTAAATAAAGTATAAACCTGATTTTTTAAAATACAAAACTAAACACCTGGTTAATGGTAATTTTCCCATATTAGGATGAGCAATCTTTCGGCCCAATATGGGTAAAAACTATTGGGCGGAACAAAACAAAGGAAAAATTGATAAGGTTTATCCCCTATTTGAGCCCCATATTTCTTGAAATTCATTTTTCTAAATTTATTTTTATCCACACATTTTTCCATAAATTAATTTTACACATAAATTCAAATTTTTTTCCTATTTTTTAACCATATATCTTTTTTAAAAATAACTATTACAAAACACATTTTCCTAGAAAAAAGGAGTTCAAACGAGCTTATGAGGCTCAAATATGGGCTCAATTAGACCAATGCCCTAAATAAAAGGCCCAATTAAAAAAAAAAGGCAAAAAAAAATTTTTTATGGGAAAAATTTATGGTTCAGACATTATCTTTCACGAAATCAAAAATCAGACCCGATGGTTTAGAATTTCAAAACTCAGGTTTTTCCATGATTTATTAATTTTATTTAACAATTAATCTATTAAATTTCGTTCCTTAATTTAAACGTATAGATAAGATTTCTTAAAATAACAAATCACCTCCATAATATACAGATTCTGCTTCATCCACGGACTGATTTTGATTGTTGACAATTGACTGCAAATTAAGCGAGATTTCCAGTCACAAATCACATTTCATCGTCGCCAGTTAGGATAATACAGATTGCCCATTGGTATGTCAGGTTATCCCATCAACGACTACTGTTCTATCTCAAACCTGTGACTTGTGAAGCTTGTTTGTGTCACCATTCTAATATTCAATGTGTTCTAGAAAAAATCTGAACTTAATTAAAAACCTGAGTTACCAAGTCAGTACTCTCCGTGTCCACCATAAAGCAAACTGTAATATAAAGTACGACCTGTGACCTCTGAACATAAAGCAAAATGTAATATGCAGGAAGACCTGTGACCTCTGAACACATCTTTTGTGACCACCTGTGACCTCTAAACACATCTTCTATGACCACACACTATTCACTTCACAACAATAAAAATGTAATAGGTAGTAAGACCCGTGACCTCTAAACACATTGTGTGACCATTACACAATTCACTTCACAGCAATATTTTCTGTGACCACATATAGCCAACAAATTATTCAGAAATTTGTGTTGCCCACTGTTTTTAAAGTTGCCAAACGTACTCATGTGACCACTAGTATTCATGTGACCTACGTACTCCAAAAATATTATCACATGTGATCCTGTAGAAATCTTCTACTACAGTATGTAACCTGAGTATATACATTTACCCAAACCACTATGACATCTGAACACATCTTCTGTGACCATTACACTATTCACTTCACAACAATAAAATTGCAATATATAGTATATGAAGCCTATATCTACAATTTGCAGTCAACATCAACAAGGAAAATTACTGGCTCCAACCCCCTTGGCTGCAAGCTACCTAGAAAAGAATACCACATGACATTCCACACACAATCATGAGTTAAGTTCTCACAATAATCATGCCCAGTTGAGGCTACCCAACAAGCCCAAAGTGCTACCTGTAAGCAAGAGCACACTGGTGGTCTTTGACACTATCATGAGTCGAGAGATCTCGAAGGGAAAAACCACACCGAAAAAAGTATGAAAAAAGTATGTAGCAGATCCATTATCCTTCGATGATTTGGTGGAGATTTATCACAGAAAACTTTAGAAAGTGGTGGAGAGATGGGTGCGAAGAATCTGGCTGTGAGATGGTGTTGGAGTGAAAATAGGGCATCAATAAATATGGAAATTGAGATATTATCAATTTTAAACCTCACAATTAACGGATACTCGTGTCATTAACTTAAAAGATTAATTGTTTAATTAAATTGATAAAAACCTGAGTTGTGAAAAAAAAAACGTTAAAACCTGATTTATTAAAATGTGAAAGAAATGTTTGATTTTGTGTAATTATCCCTTTTTTTTATTCTAGTAATGTAATTGCACCGTTACATTTAGGCCCTGTTTAACAATAACTAAAATGAGTTTTTTTTTTTTTTTTTTTTTTAGAGAAAATGGTTTTTGAAATAGTAATTTTTTGGAGAATGTGTGGTTAAAAAATAGAAAAGAGTTTACGTACAAAATATTTTATTATGAGAACGTGGGTAAAAAATGAATTTGAGACCAAAAAAAAAAATTGTTGTCCGGGCTTAACTCTCAGAATTATGTCCGCCACATCCACTCCCACTCCCACTTTCACAATTCACGCCGGGTTCCACATATAAGCCTTATCTTCTTTTGTTATTTTAATAAAAATTATATATATATATCATCACTCATTACATATTTAGAAAACACTAAATAAATTTTTTTATACATTATAAATAGACCACACTATAAAGAATTAAGGGCTCGTTTGATTTATATTTCAATTTTCTATTTTGAGAATGTGTTTTAAAATTTTCTAAAACTACATTTGATATGTTATTTTGAAAAATTAAAATTAGAAAACAAGTTTGCTTTAAAATTTTGAAAAATTATTTTATAATATTTTATTCTATGAAATTTAATTATTCAATAAAGATTATTCTAAGTTTATGCTAATATATTATTGTCAAGTAATATAAGCATTTTAAAATTAGTGAATCTTATAATATTTTTTCTGGCCATAAAAGTAAAATAAACAATAAACAATAAATGAAGTTCAAAATCTAGGAAATCAAAATAAAATTTAATAATGTGAAATGAGGATATTTTTATTTAAATATTATTTTCAGAATTTTTATGTAAATAAAGCTTAAGCTATTTTAATTTTTTTTTTCCAAACGTTAAAAATGTATTTTGAGTTTTTATATTATAAGTTTATCATTGTTTTAGAAAATGTATTTTCAGAAATGATAAATCTATATGTACATAATCATTGTACATAATGGATTACATAAGTTCATGTGGAAGAAATCTGACAGTAAATGTGAAGTGTGGAAAAGTCAAAAATTGTAGATTGTCGATGGATGCGTGCCACTATTATGTAATGTATTATGTAAGTGATTATGTACTTATAGCATGATCCTTTCAGAAATATCATACCAAATACGTTTTCAGTGTTTTGCAAAACTGAAAATTACTTGAAAATAGTAAATCAAATTTTCGTTCAAGGAAAAAGATGAAGGAAAATTTTATTATTCCATATATTTGCATGTTAATAACTCTTCCCGAGAGTTATAATCCTTCATAGGAGTCGTAACTTTATGATCTAAGTTACAAGGGGTGAGAAAACCTGAGGAAACACAAACAAGTGTATATGCACCTGTTTTGGTGCATATTGGGGATGGGGAGCAGCCACCCAAGCTTGTTGGCGGGCGCCCATGGTATGCACAAAATTCTGCATGCCATTGTGCGGGTAGTGGCCAGCCTACCAAGCCCTCGACATGTGCACCTATGTCTTCCATCTTTCTGAACCTACTCTGGATGATTTCATGATTCATAACAACTCTTTTATGTATTCAATAATGTCAAAAAATTGAAATTACTTTGAAAATGTTTACATTATATCTCTGATCCCAATAATAATAATAATAATAATAATAATAATAATAATAATAATAATAAGAGATGACCATTGTCCCAATTGATTAAATTGAACAAGAAAAGAGAAATAAAATAAACCTTGTAATGTAATAATCCAAAAACCATCTCTGTCTGATATCTGGGGAAAATGGAAACATAGATGGTGTCTGGGGATATGTCATTATCCAGCTTAGTTAAAGGTTATCTAGAAGCTTGTTAATGTCACTTTCAAGTTTGGTTAACCCCCACCACACCCCCCTCTCCACTCCCTCTATATTGATACATATAATAGATAGATATATAGGTACGTATCATATGATGAAGAGTGTTGAAAATTTTGTATCACAATGGTACGTAAAGTGTGAGGGGTAGCTTCCTTAGTCCCACAAACCGCCCCAAAATCCTCCCACCCCCACCCCGCCCCGCCCTGCCCCATTTGCTTGGTTTACACTGTTAGTAGTTTGCTAAAGTACAGCATCCTACATATATACTGCATACATACATATGTATATGTGCATGGTCCTACATTGATGTCGCCATCCTCTTATTGTGTTCATACGTGTATATGGTGATCTAATTATATCACCGATCCTACTTGCTTTATTAACCGTTTGAACAAAAATATTCGAAGGATATTCTTGTCTAGACATAATTGTAAAAGGTTAATTTCAAAACCTGAGAAATCAAGATTGGTACAAGAATGATCTCACGAGTTGACATTTAACAGCATTCACTTTGTGCGACACTAAATTAATATGAATCAAGATTATAGACGAAGTGGTTTACTATGGTGTCGTGTAGTAGACAATCAAGAAGTTTCAAGTACAGGTTTCTTCACCATATATTGATGAAAATTGTTAACGTATCAAAATTTTTGAGGGAAAAATAAATTAGGGATAACTCTACTTGTACATAATTTGAGCTACATAATAGTATCCATACACTCACATGGATGGGGTCCACTTGAATATTTTATTCGAGCGGACTCCACCCTATGTGAGTGTATGTACACCAAATTATGTACACCAAGCATCACTCATAAATTAGAGGGAGCTTGTTCTTTATTTCTAATTGAGTATACATAAACAGTGTCTTGTGGGGGTTCCGGGGAAAAAAGTTGTTATCTTTCTAATAATTTAAGGTTTTAGACTCAATATTCAGTGCAGTACTTTCATATGTTTTCCCAATATTGAGGTGGAAGAAAGATTTACCTTTAACTCAATTGATATTTTTAAGCATTGGCCTTTCAGACCAGGAAGGGATTAAAAGATGCAACTGCTAGTCTGCTATAATGTAGATTGATGAACAACCATTTGTATATATTTGCTGGCAATGTACTTTTCAACCATACATCATTGTATCAGTCCGAATTTCAGTTTTTAAGGTTTTGAACCTGGAAAATATCGCTAGGGGTGGACAGCATTGAAGTTCAGCCCGGGCGAGCGTTGAACGGTCAACGTCAACAATCAGGGATCGTAAGGGCAATGTCGTTTATTAATATTTAAAACTTAATATATATTATTATATTAACAATAATATCAAACTTAGGTTACTCATCAAGTGCCCAAAGGGTAAGGATTCCAATAATTTTTAAAGATAGTCACATGTTCGATTCCCCCCTCCTTATTATCATTAATTTTGGCAAAATTGTAAAATAGTAAAAATTGGAGAACTAAAAATATATGAATTGTAAGTTAGAGAATCAAACCAGAGACATCTCATAAGAATTGCAAACTCTAATCAACTGAACTGAATGAGGCATTTGAAAATAAAATGAAATAACATTTATATAAACTAAAAAATTTATCAAAAAAAAAAGATCATGACGGATTCAGCACAAACAGTGTGCCGAATGCTGGGTCCGCCCCTGAATATCACCGTACCAACTAATTATCTTTGCTTGCTTCTAGCATAGAATTGTTCAATGAAGGTACGTGTTGACACGACAGACACACGTGGAAACGAACTTAATTTACGACAAAATTACCTTACAGTGGGTGAGAAGTGGAAAGGTAGGTATATATAGTGAAAGGGTGTGCTAACTTTTTGACCTAGTAAAAAAAGGGACGTGCATGCCATGCGCAGTAGAATTTGAATTGATTTTCTGCATTCAACTTTTAATTACAGGCTTGTAAGGATTGGATTTTCAAGTCAAATTTGTCGCACTCTGTCTTAGGAGTGTACAATAGAATGACACTAATCTTGACATTGATTGCATGGGAGGATTTTGCTATCTCCCCCCAGTCAAGTAATGATAATGACCTTCATAGAAAACTATCCAAAAATAGCAGTATACATTTACTGTATACTCCCGTAATACTAAGTTTACATTTTGTACTCGTAACATATTTGAAATATCACTATATGATATTTATACCATCTCTCTCTCTCTCTCTCTCTCTCTCTCTCTCTCTCTCTCTCCCCTCAACTAAACCTGTTAATAACTAATATGAAAATATAAGTTGTAGAATTTTTTCACTGTTTCCTTTTAATCGGTATTGAGCATAGGATCCAAAGTAAGTTCTTTTGACACGCTTGAAAAGCTACCTATCTTGTTCTTAGGTTTCATATATTATACTGTTTTAATTTTTCATTTATTATAATAAATATATAATTCATTTTGGGTCTGTTTATAATTAGTCATTTTCCAGGTGAAATGATTAGTGAATTTAATCCATCTTACTTTAATTGATCGGTACATTAATTAATTATATTTAAGTAGCAAATTGCAGAGAGAGTAAGTTAAAAAAGAAGAGGGTCGGTAGATCACACAAGATTTTCTAAGATTGAAGTGATCATGATAAACCACGATCTACAAAGATTAAGATTGTTTGGACGTAATTAGGAAACACTATTAGGAAAAGTTAATGTACTATTATTCCCAAACAAGGGCTTCATTGTTTGGACGTAATTAGGAAAAGTTACTTTCCGACCATACTTGAGTGAAAGGGTAACTTAATTTGTCAATTAATTAGTATCGCATAATTAGTGTTAATAATACAATTCTAGAAAAATTAAAACATTAATTATTTTGGTGTACATAAAATTGTTTGATCTGAATAAATAAATTTTATTTACATATTTATATATTTGAATGAATGAGCACAATAGAATTAGACAATAATAAAGTGAATAATGATGTAAGGAAGCACAACTTAGTCTTCTAAACGCCGCAACTAGTAGAAGAAAAGCATCAAGCCTTTTATCATCCACGATTAATCTAACATTAAAACACTATTCGTTAGAGACTAACTTCAAAAATCCCATATAAGATAGGCTTACACCCATATTTAGGTGATGTTTAATACCATTTTCTATTTTTTCTTAATGAAATCAAACACGAAACATCTAGCTCTAATACTGATAAATGCACTACAAATGCAAACACATTGTTGTTGGGAGTGCGCTCAAAATCCCACATTGGTTAGAAATGAGAAAAATTATGAGTTTATAAACATTGACAACATCTCCATTGGTATGCGGTCTTTTGAAGTAATACTCAAAAATAAATTCATGAGGGTTTAGGCTCAAAGCGGATAATATTAAACTATTGTCGAGATATGTGGTGTCCATAAACCCAACAATTGCTCGGTGATAAGTTTTTTATAGCGAAATAACAGCTAGTGACAGATGCAGAATCAACAAAATCAAATTCAAGAATCCAACCAAACACATTATACTCATTTAGTCCTTTATTTCATCAATATAGACTTGCCCTCATGTTTTTCATAGAATTGCAAATATCTCACTTTCCTTTCTTTTTCAAAAGCAAATAAAGACAAAATTAAAAAGAAGAAGAAAAGAATTTTAACTAAAATGGGTCCTACCTGGCAAAAACAATGCTCAGTCAGGAAAATCGAAACTGATCGTGCTACTTTTTGAGGTATATTATTATTGTATTTTGATTGGGAACTTGCTAGATTACGAGGGTGTTTAGTGGAGATTAAAATTAGATTTTTAGTAAATTGCGACAGAAGTTTTTGAAATGTGTGGTTGAAAAGTTGTGAGACCTATGACAGATACAGTTAATATTGATTGTTTGACTTTGACTTACATTAAAATCTGATTTTAATCTATACCAAACAAGCATATATTTAGTACAGTAGTTTTGTCTAGCCCTTAATAAATTTATTTTATTATTTTAAAAACTAGAATATATATATTAAAAAATGTTTAAAACAATTGAACAAGATATTTGGGCTGCCACCTCCTGCATATTCAGTCGAGCACATGTGATTGAGTCACCCATACCATACCTGGTCGGCACATGATCCTAACAAAGTGAAGTAGTTCATTTGGAGAGTATGTTCAAACTCTATAGATGGAGGATTGGCAATGGGGCAAGCTAGAGGTGGCAATTGAGCCGAGCGGCTCGTCCGCTCGACTTGTACTGTTCACGCCCACGAGCCGCTCGGGCTCGTAAAAAAACGAGCTCGAGCACTAGCCGAGCCTGCTCGGCTCATCACTGTAGACGAGCCGGCTCGTGGGTTAAAAAAAAAAAAAAAAATTTAACGAGCCACGAGCCGAGCGGCTCGTGGCTCGTCAACGAATTAATAAAAATAAATAAATAAATAAATAAAATTGATAAATTCAGTGACCGTTCTGGTCACTGAATTTATTGACCAGAACGGTCACTGAATTATTCAGTGACCGTTTTGGTCCTCGAATTTATTTTTTATTTATTTATTTTTTTTTTCTATAAATACCCACCTAAATCAAACTTTTTTTTCCACCAATATCAATCTATATTCTCTCATTCTCTACTCTATACAATTTACATTCTCAAATCTTCATTTATTTATCAACAATATCATTCATTCATTCTATAATCATCTTCTATATTTCTATATTCAATTTCTATTATTCTTAACAAATGGATTCACGATCATTTGTTGAAAACTTGTTCGGTATGGAGAACGAAATACAAATACCTGCCCAAAATCAATTTGGGAATGAATTCTCCGGTCTCAATGAATTACCAATTCCAGAAAATATTGAAGATTACGACGTTCATGAAGGTAGTCGTCCAATTGATTTGGATGACGTTGATATTGATCCTAGTGTTCCAATTGATTTGGAACAAGATGAAGAGCCTACGTCAAATATTCTCGATGCAAGAGGGAAAAGAAAGGGGAAGAACAAGGCAAAATGTTGGGACCATTTTAAATTGGTTCAAACCGGTCGTTTGGTCGATGGAATCCCCGAAACCAAAGCAGTATGTAAATACTGCTAACAACGACTGGCATGGCAAAGAGGCATTGGAACTACCCACATCAATCGTCACTACAAAGCATGTGTGACCAAACATGGGTTTCTTCCAGCTGGTCAAACTCAACTACAGTTTGGTTCTCCAGGCGCCAGTGGTACTACGCCACTTTCTACATGGATGTATTCAGAGGAGGAAGCTCGAACGGGAATGGTGAAGTTTGTTGCCGCGTCTAAGTTGCCACTAGCAATAGCGGACAACCAACATTTCGTGAACTACGTCAAAACATATCTTTAGCCGAGGTACGTTGGGGTAAGTCGAAATACTCTCCGTGCTGATACAATTAAATATTTTCTTCATGCAAAACAACTATTGATAAATGATTTAGAGAAATATGGGGGTGTGATATCTTTAACTTCTGATATGTGAGAAGGGATTAATAAGAGAGGTTACATTGCTGCAACTGCACACTATATAGACCCACTTTGGGTTATGCATAAAAAAATTATTACTTTTAAAATTGTTGAGTACCCACACAACGCCCAAACTATATTTAATGCTATCATAAATATAGTTAAAGAGTATAAATGTGATTGCAAAATTCGTTCTTTTACTTTCGATAATATACCGTAAATAAAATTGTTATCGATAAATTGCATAGAGTACTTCAACCCGATTTTGGTGGTTATTTATATCATATTCGATGTGTATGTCATATTTTTAATTTAGTAGTACAAGACGGTTTAAAACATGTTAAGGATGAAATTGACCGAATTAGGAGTGCACTTATATATATCACGATTACGCCTAGTCGAAAACAAGCATTTGAAGAATTTTGTTCAGAAAATGGAATGACAAATACAAAAACATTTATTACTGACGTAGGCCATAGATGGAATTCCACTTACTTATTATTAAAATCATGTGAAGGTTTCGAACATTTAATTACTGAATTTTATAACAATAGGCATGTTAGAGATTAAGACGAAACTATTTTGAATGAAACCGATTGGAATATAGTTCTTAAAATAAAACATTTTTTGTCCACATTTTATGATTCTACAAATATATTGTCTGGCGTTTATTATCCTACAAGTTGTATGGTCCTACAAGTTGTATGGTTCTTGAACGTCTTTATGCAATTGCTAAGACTTTTAAAAGATTTCAAAATGACCCCGATTTTCATGCAGTTATATATTCCATGGAATTAAAATTCAGAAAATATTGGGAAGAATTACCTATATTATTTCCTTTAGCATGCGTCATGGACTCCCGATATAATTTATCGGGTACTAAATTGTAATTGATAAAATTTCAAATTCTTTAACTTTTAGTATACCTAGTACTTATAGGAATTTGGAAGAAACATTACGTGAAATGTACGAAATATATGCTTCACGAATGGGTACGCATATTACTCGTGTACCTACATCTACTCCTCCCACTAATCCAACGGATGACGACGATGTAATTTTAGATTTATTCGAAAGCATGAACTCATATTAATTCATTTGCATATACATGTGGTTCATCTGGTGGTAGTAGTAGTAGTTTGTCATCCACTGCATGTACTCAAACTTCGAGTAATAGTCCAAATGCGTTGACATCTGAATTAATCGATTACTTTCGTCATACTTTGCCTACTAACAAAGAAGTTAAGAAAAATTCAGAAGAGGTAATTAAATTTTGGCGAGATAATGAACGTCGATGGCCAATAGTTTCTGTAATGGCAAAAGATCTACTAACACCTCCTGTTAGCACTGTAGCTTCGGAGTCTGCTTTTAGTGCAGGGAAGAGGGTTCTCTCTGAGGTCAGGAGTCGACTCAAAGAAGATATTTTGGAAGCGTTAATGTGAGTGAAAGATTGGGAAGACGCTAATTATCGAATTCAAGATAAATATGCCGAAATTGCCTGTAACTAAGTAAGTGATATTTAATTTCACCATAATTATCACAAAATTTAATTTTCATACATTTATAATATTTTTTTAAAAATTGTACACGTAACAAGTTGTTCGTGTACAATTTTTAACTCCGCCTACTAAAAATTGAAGTAGCCGGTCCCAAGCCCGGATAAAGGAGGAGGGTCTATCTTTATTTTTTTTATTTATAAAAAATAAAAATGTTTTGAAAAATGTATATTTAAAAAATGGTTTACAAAATGTGTTTATACTTTACATATATATATATTTTTTTAAGTTTAAGTATAAAATGGTAAACAAAAAATATATTACTCAAGTAACTCAACAAAACAATTTTTGTTTTTATTTTTTAAAAAATTATAAATTTTTTTGAAAATGTATATTTAGAAATTAATCACAAAATGTGTATATATATATATATATATATATATATATATATATATCTTTTACAATTAAACTAGTGTCGGTATGTTATGTGTATTTAAAAAAAAAAAAAAAAAAAGAGCCGAGCCGAGCGCTTGGCTCGTTTGGGCGAGCTCGCCCAAAAACCCACGAGCCTAGCCTAAGCTCGGCTTGTCTTGGCATGGGCCGAGCCGGCTCGGCTTGGCCCATTGCCACCACTACCCCTAGGGGTCTAATCAGCCACCACCGCTCCAACAAGACCCACAACGCCAAACTTATCGAACTTGAAGTCGATCAAATCGTTATCTGTTTCTTCCCATACCGATTCGCCCGACGATGATTTGCCCACTGCGACGAAAACCATTTGGTTGCAAGGTGGGGTGCCAAAAACAGGACTTTTCCACACCACACTCAACCCTTCCACATCTTCAAACCTTGTAGTTGCAGCAGTTATCTGCTGTAGCAATCCAATCACCAACCATGGAAATCCCACGGCCAGGATTTGCCACGTGATCAATAAGGGGCTAAAAGAAACGATTGAGATTTAAGGAATAGAGACCAATCCTGCTAATGCAGGAGAATACCCACTCCTCTGAAGAGCATAGACTATTGCCATTTGAGCTCGAATTTTCTCCTCCGGATTTTAGTATTTCATAAATTTGGGATCCAGCGGGTCGCTCATAAAATAATACCATTTCTTGATTATTCATTTTGGTTTCCCTCTTGTCATTTCGACTATTGGAGTTCCTGGTGTTGAGAAAGCGGCCGCCATAGCCTCTTGGGTAGAGGTGTCAAGATGGATGGGCAGGTCAGACCCGTAAAAACTGGCCCGGATCGACCCGGGACCGCGGGCCGACCCGTGACCCGGGACCCGAGTGGACGGTTCGCGGGTTAAGGAGATGTGACTCGCGGGTTGCACCTTCACGGGCCGCGGTTAATCGCGACCCGTGAAAAAAAAAATTAAATATTATGATTAAATAGGTGCCAACCTAATTGGGATGCACTTAAACTATAAATTATAGTAAAAGTAGGCACCAACTTAGTTGGGATGTACTTATTCTATAAATATTTGATAATAGTAATTAAAAATGCATTTAGTTGTTATTTGTTTAAGTTAAATTTAACTTTTTAAAGTTATAAATAATGGGTTAATTTCACAAATGGTCACTGAAGTTACCTGAAAATTTCAAAACGGTCACTGAAGTTTCAAAATTTCAGAAACGGTCATTGAAATTTGAAATTTACTTCAAAACGGTCACTGAATTTTCAGATTTTTTGGCCAAGTTTGAGGCAATTTTTCGGCAACTTCCGACCACCAAAATCGCCGATTTCGAATATAGTTGGAAAGCCTACGATATCCTCTTCAATTATCACCAAAATATCCCCAAAACTCCAAGTGAATCGGCCGGAATAAACCCACAAAGTCGGCAACCGAAAATGTGAAAATTTGCCCAGATTTTCAGATTTTTTGGGCAAGTTTGAGGCAATTTTTCGGCAACTTCCGACCACTAAAACTGTCGATTTCGGATACCATTGGAAAGCCCACAATGTCCTATTCAATTACCACCAAAAATCTCCCCAAAACTCCAAGTGATTTGGCCGGAATAAACCCACGAAGTCAGCTATCCAAACTGGGCAAAAAAGTCCGAAAATCTACCCAGTTTGGGTAACTGACTTCGTGGGTTTATTCCGGCTGAATCACTTGGAGTTTTGGGGAGATTTTTGGTGGTAATTGAAGAGGACATCGTGGGCTTTCCAACGGTATCCGAAATCGACAGTTTTGGTGGTCGGACGTTGCCGAAACATTGCCTCAAACTTGCCCCAAAAATCTAAAAATCTGGGCAAATTTTCATAATTTTTGGTTGTCGACTTCGTGGGTTTTTTCCGGCCGATTTACTTGGAGTCTTGGGGAGATTTTTGGTGGTAATTGAAGAGGACATCGTGGGCTTTCAAACGATATCCGAAATCGACTGTTTTGGTGGTCGGAAGTTGCCGAAAAATTGCCTCAAACTTGGCCAAAAAATCTGAAAATTCAGTGACCGTTTTGAAAGAAATTTCAAACTTCAGTGACCGTTTTGAAATTTTCAGGTAACTTCAGTGAGCATTTGTGAAATTAACCCTATAAATAATTCATGTAACATTAAATTTGAATTCTATGTAAACATTTCTTGGTATAAATATGAATTTATCATTTTGTTCAATCTTAGTTTACATTTAACAAAAAAAATATTTTTTGCTATAAATATGAAAAACTCTATATATTTATAATTTTATTTATACAATCATACGGGTCAGACCAGAACAAATCGCGACCCGTGACCCGCATGGGCTTGACCCGGATGGGTCAGCGGTGGGCTTGCGTTTGTAGTCCAAAATTTTGGACCGACCCGGAACCCGTAGCAGACGGGCTTTTTTTACACGGGCCGTTACCGGACTCATATGTTGGCGGGCTAACCCAACCCGGACCATCCGAATTAATACCTCTACTCTTGGGCGGTGAGGAAAAGAAAAGGATTGTGTTTTATAATTTTTTATTTTTTATTTTTGAAATTCAATTAGTTTAATTATTTAATTTGATAATTATAAAGTTACTCTTTGCCCATTTTTAAAATATTAAAAATGTGGTCAAAATTAATTTTTTTTGTCAATTGACGGAATTGTGGATGGAAACTGTCCAGAAGGGCTTCACATGCAACATTTGGAAATGTTATAGATGACAGTTGCAACAAATCAAACATTTGGGGAAAGTCTACTAATATTTTAAAGGTTTGAGACTTTTGTTGCAATTATCCCTTTAATTTATTTAGTTTTTTTTTGCAGTCATTCCCTTTATTTAGTTCATTTACAGTCCTTTTCTTTAATGGATTAATTTAAAGATATATTTTTTCTTAAGTTTACATATGTCTATTTAAGTAAATTCACTATAACAAAACTGTGATTTCACGACAAGATTTTTCGCGACATACACAAAGTTGTTGCAACAAGTGACTTAACGCGACACATTTTTTAAGTTTGTCGCGAAGTTTGTGATGAGAAAAATAAGTACCAAAAAACATTTGGCGACATAAAAAGTTGTCGTGTAATGTGAGAATTTGCGACAAATAATAAAAAATGTCGCCAAAAATATGAGGGAAGTAAGGCGTCAAAATATTTTTGGCGGGAAACTTAGGGCGACAAACCTTTATTTCTTGCAATAAAATGCTTGTGATGCAATAGGGTATACTTTTCGCTATAAAAAATATTTGTTGCTAAAAATTCGAATTGTGATTTCGCGATAAGATTTTTCGCAACATACAAAAAGTTGTTGCAATAAGTGACTTAATGCGACACATTTTTTTAGTTTGTCGTGAAGTTTGTGATGAGAAAAATAAGTACCAAAAAACTTTTGGCGACATAAAAAGTTGTCGTGAAATGTGAGAAGTTGCGACAAATAATAAAGAATGTCGCCAAAGCCAAATTATTTTTGGTGGGAAACTTATGGCGACAAACCTTTATTTCTTGCAACAAAATGCTTGTGATGCAATAAGGTCAACTTTTCGCGATAAAAAATATTTGTTGCTAAAAATTATAATTGTGATTTTGCGACAAGATTTTTCGCAACATACAAAAAGTTGTTGCAATAAGTGACTTAACGCGACACATTTTTTTAGTTTGTCGCGAAGTTTGTGATGAGAAAAATAAGTAACAAAAAACGCTTGGCGACATAAAAAATTGTCGTGAAATGTGAGAAGTTGCGACAAATAATAAAGAATGTAGCCAAAAATATGAGGGATAAGTGATGTAATAGGGTCTACTTTTCGCGATAAAAAATATTTGTTGCTAAAAAATGTAATTGTGATTTCGCGATAATATTTTTCACGACATACAAAAAGTTCTTGCAATAAGTGACTTAACGCGACACATTTTTTTAGTTTGTCGCGAAGTTTGTGATGAGAAAAATAAGTACCAAAAAACGTTTGGCGACATAAAAAATTGTCGTGAAATGGGAGAAGTTGCGACAAATAATAAAGCATGTAGTCAAAAATATGAGGGATAAGTGATGTAATAGGGTCTACTTTTCACGATAAAAAGTATTTTTTGCTAAAAAAATGTAATTGTGATTTCTCGATAAGATTTTTCACGACATACAAAAAGTTGTTGCAATACGTGATTTAACGTGACACATTTTTTGAGTTTGTTGCGGAGTTTGTGATGAGAAAAATAAGTACCAGAAAACGTTTGGCGACATAAAAAGTTGGGGTGAAATGTGAGAAGTTGCGACAAATAATAAAGAATGTCGCCAAAAATACGAGGGAAGCCAAAATATTTTTGGTGGGAAACTTATGGCGAGAAACATTTATTTCTTGCAACAAAATGCTTGTGATGAAATAGGGTCTAGTTTTCGCGATAATAAATATTTGTTGCTAAAAATTCTAATCGTGATTTCGCGATAAGATTTTTCGCGACATACAAAAAGTTGTCGCAATAAGTGACTTAACGCGACACATTTTTAGAGTGTGTCGCGAAGATTGTGATGAAAAAAATAAGTACCAAAAAATATATAAGGTGACATAAACAGTTGTCGTGAAATGTGAGAAGTTGCGACAAATAATAAAGAATGTCGCCAAAAAAAGTAGTAAAATATCTTTAAAAAAAGTTTACTCCCAAAGAATTTAAGAAAAATGCATTATACGATTCAACTTTCAATCACATAATAACATACAAAAAAAGGACTACTCGGTCAAACCAATTCATAAAGGAAAATAATTATCTTACAATTAAAGCAAATAATTAAATAAATCATAATTATCAATAGGCGATGACATGCTAAACCATTGATGCTGGTTCAGATTGTTGTGGAGATGTGCCAACTTGACTCGATACGAACTTATGCATTAGTGTCTCAAATTGAGAAAGCTTAGCTCGCATATCCAATAATTCTTGCTCCTGCTTTTGTATTTGCTCTTGAAGGGCTATTGATTCAGTATCAACCGATGTCAAATGAATAGAGTGGTTTGAGGCAGGTTTTGGATCATGTCCAAGTCCTCTAATGTAACCTCTAGATTTTCCTAAAACTTGCTGCATAATCTCAAGTTCAGTGGGGGCCACTACTAAAAATTAGCTTTTCACCAACGGAAAATTACCAACGGATCAGATCCGTTGGTAATTAGAAACGGATTATCCGTTGGTAAAAGTAATCCACTTTTAACTACTGTAATTTTCGTTGGTAACGGTGATATCTCTTTACCAACGGACATTCTGTGCCTCATGTAGTCATTTAACATTTGGATGTTTCACCTACGAATATTTTCGTAGGTGACATGCCGATAATCACCAACGGACTACATCCGTTGGTAATCAGAAACGGATTATCCGTTGATAAATGTAAGCCGCTTTTAACTACGATATTCAGCAACGAAATTTCCGTTGGTAACGGTGATATCTCTTTACCAATGGATATTTCATGCCTTATGTAGTCGTTTAACATTTGGATGTTTCACCAACGGATATGTCCGTAGGTGACATATCGATAATCACCAACAGACTTTCCGTTGGTAATGGTGATATCTCTTTACGAACGAATATTCCGTTCCTAATGTAGTGGTTTAACATTTTGATATTTCACCTACGGAAATGTCCGTAGGTGACGTCCGTTGGTATCCATTGCTAATCAGAAACATTGTAAAATATTGTAAATAAATTATTATTTTTGAAATTTTTTTAAATTAAAAAAATAAATAAAATAGAAAAAGTTATTAATTTACATTACATTTTCACTTCCCTCCTAATTTTCATTAGCCTCACACCAAAACACGTTCGAAAATTTTATAAATTAAAAAAATAAACAAAATAGAAAACGTTATTAATTTACATTACATTTTCACTTCCATTCTAATTTTCATTAGCCTCCCACCAAAACACGTTCTCTAATTTAATTAGGAAACCTCCATCAAAACCCTTCCCTCTCACAAATCACCTCTCAAAACCTTTCAGACTCTCGGTCCTCTCCAGAATCGGATTGGTTTTCTCTCAACATCACCGGTAGATCCCGTCTTCTTCTACGTAGGTAATATTACCCCCTTTTCGTCGTTTTTATGTTTGATTTTGTCTTATACGTTGGAGTTCTTGGGTTCTTGATTTCTCTGTTGTAATTTGGGGTTTTTATGGTTTAAAAGTTCGTGGTTAGTCATTGACTTTTAACTGCTCACACATGGTTTAAAAGTTCGTAGTTAGTCATTGCCTTTTTTTGGGTTCTTGATTTCTCTGTTCACACATGGTGGAGTCAAAGAAAGCTTCTTGTTTCTCTTTTGGGTCCCGGGTAATGTTTACAATATGTACCTGGGGATTGTGGGAGGCCTTGAGATTTTTCGTATACTCTGGGTTGCAGAAACAAATTCTACTTGCATAATTTACAATGCCCCGATTGTTTTCATAGTACAAAATCTTGCACAATATTAGCCTTAGTTGTGAAATAGAATAATCTATTCTTTCTATTAGTTGGACAAAATGACTCTTAAGTTGCTTTTTTCAGAAAAGTTGAGCATCGAAGGGGGCCGCCTGTTCGCTTCATCTGTACAACAAATCCAGTTTCAAAGTGTCCTAGAGAAATCGGTGAATCAAAATTAAAGATTTAGAAGAAGGATTCAAGTTCAAGTTTTGGACCTTTGTTGTGAGTTTTACAACATCGCTTTGGTATTTTTTTGTTAGTTTAGACATGCTTAAATATGCAACTTGGTGACATCAGATTTGTAATGTCCAGTCGTTTTCCTTGTTTTCTTCCCTTTTTTATTACCAATCCTTTTTTTTAGAATATTCTTTTCCACAGCAGTGTGAATTATACTAGCATATTATTGTTCATAATTTGCTTGTACATTGAAGTAATCAATGGTCTACAATTCTACTAAATAGTTATACAGTTGTTTGCCAAAAGAAAACGAGCTTTTACAAATTATCTACTTTTTGATGTAATTTTCATCCTTTTCCCACCTCTTCACATGATAGTACAAGTGTGATTGTTGTCAAGTTTATAATAAACCATTATGAACAGTCTCTTTCTAATTTCTATGATTGTAGTCAAATAAAATTTCTGTATCTTTGGTTTCTTTCTTCGTTTCTGAACTTTTCAAAGTCTAACAACGAATAGGATATGTGAATTCTATAATTGTAATTATTCTAAAGGCTGTTAACCTCTACTTTTTCTCTTTTCCTTCCAGTTCTAATCAATCTGCCTGGGAGAACCTGCAGAAAGCAAAAGCTGAGCTTGCACTAAGGAAGCTAGAGGTACTCCCTGACTCCCCTTTTTCATATGCTCATATCTTTCGGATTGACTATATTATGCCGATGTAATATTATGCTGATGTTTCGAGTACTGACGATGCATCTACTGAGAGTTGATAAGATTTTTTATTGACATTTAAGGTTAGAGCAACTGACTATTGAGATATATTTGATTGTTGTTAGAATATGAGTATTGTTACCTTAAGAACAAACTGCATGAATTGATCCAGGTAATGTAATAGCTTAGTCTTCAAATTTTACTTATTAGATTTAGGCAGTAACTAACAAGATGATTACTGGTACAGATTGAGCAGTAGAGAATCCTAGCAACTACGGTGAGATACCCATAAGCTCAGCACCATCTAAACAACCCATAGCCCCATTTTCACCTATAAATTGCAAAGCAGGATCCAATCTATCTACAGAAAGTGAAGTAAAAAGTAACGATGGTGACATATTTTTTACTAGATATATGCCCTTCTGAATGGTTTTGTTTGTATCGAGGATTTGAGTTGCTAATGCATGCTATAGTCACAATTGAAAAAGGCTGTATTTTTTGGTTTTCAAGTCGAGCAGTGGTTTCAGCTTTAGAGGGTTTAGCTTATTATTTACCACATTTTTCTTTGTAAAACAACCATTTCTGATAAAACCAAAACGCAACATGTAAAAAATCTCAACCTTTGATCAAATCTAATGAAAAGCAGGCAAATCAGTAGCAAGATTAGTTCTAAACTGTTACTTTAAGAACTAATTGACCATTCTTGTGCCAATATAGTGTCTTGCATTTATTTGGCATTTGGGAGATTCTATCGAACTAAATATTTGTCCATTCATGGATAGGGTAGGACTTTGCAGAACTTTAGTTACTTGTTACGATATACCAATATTTATTCTTGAATTCAAGACTAATTATTGATTTTCTGTTGAAGAATTCAGTTGGAGCACTTCAATTTTTTGCTCAAATACAGTTGATATGAACCGCTTAAATTTTGAAAATTCAATGTGTTGTAACAGGAGGGAGAGAGTATAAAGAAGTTTTTGAGGCTTTCAATGAAAAGAACAAGGGAAAAGTAGAGCTTGTTGCAAGATTAATGGAGGTAAGTACAAACATGCTTTTCATCGAACTGCTTTGATTGAAATTGCTTATAGCTTTTCATTGAACTGTTTTGGTGATGTATCAGGAATATAAGTGAAACCCAAAAAGTGGTTACTCATTCTTTTGGAACAGCTAGAGGAATGCTCCAGATTTCTAATGTAAATAGATAGAAGCATAAAAAGACTTTTCAGTTTTGAACTCTAATTTAGCTTCGCTATTGAATAGGGCAAATTTATCTTTTACCATTTTTATGTATTGTTCTACATTTCTTGTTATTGTAGCTGATATATTTCATGTTGATTTGGAAGAATTCTCTGTAATTAAAAGTTGAAGTTACGAATTAAGACGTTGATGCTTATATACTATGATTAGTTGTTTGAAATTTGAAATTATTGGCTTATTATATTTTTAATTTGTAGTGTCATTTTTAGTTAAATATGGAATTTATGCATTTTGGATTTGTTATCATATGTACGTTGATTTTTTAGGCAATACTGGGAATCGGTGACGCGGAAAAAGAAAAGTTTAGTTCAATGTAACTTACGCAATAAGAGTCCAATTTTACTTTGTGTATTACTGCCCAATAAAACGGAGTCTTGCCATTTGAATTTGGAGTTCAAGGAGGCTGATGAAGATGTTTTTTTGGTGATTGGTCCATGAAGTTTTTACCTTATTGGTTGTTATGTTAATCAAATTCAGCATTTCAATCCACATTGCAATACATATCCTTTGTTTACTATATTTCAATCTCTTAAATTATTTTAATTGTTGGTTTGTCATTTCATCCATTCAATTTTTAATTTTCTTTTATGACATTTTCTGAACTTCTGGGTTACTGACACTGTAGGAGAGTATAATTAGTACTACACTTAGTAAAAATCTATGTTCGTAGTATTAAAAGTAAACAATTATTGGAATTATTGGATGGACATAGTTTCTTGACGGTCGTTGGTCCGAACGGGAGTGGAAAGAGCAATGTCATAGATGCCATGCTGTTTGTGTTTGGAAAGCCAGTCAAACATGTAAAGATCATTTTTCTTTCGAAATTTAAATTTGTTCTGCATTGCCTTGTTTCTTTTTTTGGGAGTTTCTACGAGTTGTGAACTCTATCAATAAGTTTGTCATATTATTTTATTTTTTGGATCAATTATTCAATGAGTTCACCATCACAAACTGTATATCTTAGAGAGGTTGTATTTTATTGGATCCACAGTAATGGAATGCTTTCATTGTCTAAAATGAAGAATATTTCCCACCAAAACAGTACAACAATACCACTCACAGGTAAATAGCCCAATGGACCTTCGCAAATCTCTGCTATTTGAATACCATAGCAAAGAATAGGAATGGAACAACTAGAGCTCCTATATAAACTGCTAGGAAGATCATGTGAAAAAGTTGCGACCTACCAAAATATGTAAACGAGAATTGAAGCTAACTTATTTGCTAAGTTAGAGCCAGGCAGCCAGAAACTTGAGAACACTTCATTGTTCGGCATAATACATGGTTTAATTGGTGTATGTTGGTAAAGCGTCCTTATGAATATACATATGCGTCTAAATAAAGTGTCAGAGTTCATTCACAACTCTACCAATCATTAGAACCTGGAAAGTGTTGGTGTATCTGTTTACTTCCAGGAGATCATTGATCTGGTATGTTATACTTTTTGCTCTTTGTTGGTGTCACAGCGTATTGTTCTAGTAGTCTAGTGTTTTTAGATATGTTTTATGATGCCAAATACTTTTGTTTCATTATAGGATGATGGGAATTATGAGGCCGTTCAAGGGAGTGATTTTGCTACACTTGTTCTGATATTGTCAAGGTATGTCTAGGCCAAAGTAAAATTTGTTCATGTGAATTTTGTACATTTTATTTGGACTTTGTAATCTGTCCCTTTTTTTCTTCCTTTTATGTGTTCTTTCTTGTGGATATCCTTGAAGGTGAATTTGCTCATGTTATCCTAAGAAGATCTGTTGACTCTATTAATGTAGGTATTAATATTCAAAATGGAGAAGTTGTTGCCATCAAGTTGGTGTGCATGTCTTTACTTCTGTTATTTTATTCTTTCTGCTATTATATTAGTCATAATTCTAGCCGTGTTCTATCAAAATCTTTATAAGTAGCATCACTTCTGCTGGGCAGATTGACAGTCTCTAGCTGATGCTATTAAATGCGTTGGCACATTCATGATCAAGACAGTTGCTTATATTCTGTTAACTCTTTCACGGTTCGAACTAAAGCTGCAATTAAACTAGAGAAATAAATCGAGTAATAAAACTAAAGATTTTCTTTTTTCCATATGGTAATTATTGTTTTTTTTTATTTTTATTCCACGCTATTAAATAGCCAACTAAACTACAGCACGTGCATTGCACGTGCGTTGACTAGTACTAAGTAGAAACCAGGTTTTAGAAGATTACAGGATGTGGTGGACATATTCTCCATGAAGCTCTGGTGGTTGTTCCGTTCCCAAAGATCTCTTTGGGTCCACTTCTTACGATGCAAGATTGTAAGGGGACACATCCTCTTTTTGTTGCTGTTCCATACTCAACTTCTCCGATCTGGAAGATGCTGAAATTAGTTGGGCCCCAGACTGAGGCACATATTGCATGGCAACTTGGAGCAAGTCAGATTTTCTTTTGGCATGATTGGTGGATGGGTGAATCCACATTGACATCCCTATTCCCACACAGACAACACACATATGCAGGGGTGAAAGATTTTTACGATGATACTGGGTAGGATATTGGACGTTTACTATAGGTTCACCTCCTTTTATGGCAGAGCAAATAGGGGCTACACCTCTACGTGCTGATGCCCCTGATTGTATTTTTTGGCGGAATACATCGGATGGAAGATTCGTTACCAAGTCGGCTTGGCATCTCGTACGCTCGGGATGCCAGCATCAAGACTCGTACCGATTACTATGGAGCTCCATTTTACCCGTCAATATCTCGTTTTTCTGCTGGAGACTTTGGCAGGGCCTCATTCCAGTAGATGTGGTTATTCAGAGGAGGATTGTATGTCAGTTGGCTTCTCGATGCCAGTGTTGTTCCGATATTGAGACAATCACTCATATTTTCATTCACAACAGCATCTCCAATCAGGTATGGAAGCACTTTGAGGACATTTTTCAGATACCTGAGTGTCCAGGAGAGAGAGTCAGACAGAGATTTCAGAGATGGATGTATTCTGGATAATACGTTGGTTGTGGACAAATTCGCATTATCATTCATCTACTGATATTTTGGTATCTATAGATCGCAAGAAATGATGCGAAATATAAAGGGATTCGTATGGTAGCCAGACGTATCATTTGGAGGGTCTATCGCATGATTTCTTTCCTTCATACGGGAGGCCTTTTTCGGGCAATGCATTGGCGAGGGGACTTGACTCTTACACCCATATTTGGTATTTTTATGAGCCCCCCTATTTTGGTTTGGTGGCGCACCCCATCAATCAAATTTGTCAAAATCAATACTGATGGATGCGTCAAAGATGGTTATGCGAGTGGGGGAGGGATCATTAGAGATCACACAGGACACTGTATTAAGGTTTTCTTTGCTGCTTATGGACCATGCATGATATTAGAGGCAAAGCTCCGAGCAATTCTCGATGGGATTTTACTAGCTCAAGGACTGGGTTATTCGACGATTGAGTCTGATTCTACCGTGGCTATTCATTGCATCACTAGAGGAGGAGGACCATGGGCTATCCAAGGCATACTCAGACGTATCACAAACATCATTTTCTTCGACAGAGATACAGTTTCCCACATTTACAGAGAAAGAAATCAGGTAGCAGATGCTCTTGATGCTGAGGGTTGGGAACACCGACGATATCATGTATATGAACCACTTGACGTGCCACGTCATATTAGGGCTCTTGTACAAGTTGATAGAGATGGATTGCCCAGTATTAGAGTTTGAATTTATTTTAAATTTCAATATTTATTCTGTCTTTTCTTTTACATTCTTATTGTAAGGGAAGTAGTACTTCCTTGTTTACTGCTTTTTTCTTTGTCGATCATTTTAATTGTAAGGGAAGTAGTACTTCATTTTCTATTGCTTTTCGTATTTTCATGTAACCACGGTATTCCTTCGCCACAAGTGAGGGCATATCAATAAAATCTCGGAGGTACCACCCTCCTTCAACTAAAAAAAAAACAAAAAAAAGATGATATTTTTGTTATTCTAAAAAGACTTGCCTAGTTTTTTGGTAACAATTTGTTAATAATTTATTGTTTTCCTTGCATTAGGGGGTTCCAGATACTTATTATGAGACTGTTGCAGTAAAAGATTATCCGGAGTGCGAAAATGTCCCATGTGATTAGTTTGAGACTGCATTCAAGGTGTAATAATTTTTCACAAATGCCCATTTAGATTTTCTCAGTCATCTTAACTACGACTTGCTGCTCCGTCATAAATTGATCTATATTTATTTCGTTGACAGTAATATGATTTTTTAAAATTTTTTTTTTAATAATTGTACGTTGAAGCATTTATTTCATAAAGTCGCGAGTTATTTCTAATAAGGTAAGTTACATTTTCATATAAATGTGCACCACAGTAACGATTCCATTGCGACGAAATAAATAAAAAATTATATGTTTAAAATAGATTCTCCGACATGTCTTTAAAATTATGTGTTTAAATTGAATCAATTAGGCAATAATTGTATATCGTTGAAGCGATAAACACTGTGTTGCGGAATAAATTTAACTACGAGCACAACTTGACACAAAAATAAATGTTTATTGTCACAAAATACTTTGCGTAGTAATTTTATATGTTGTAAAATAAAATATGCGACGTATATAAATAATCACGAAATAAATTAGGCAACAACTATACTCGATGCACAAATGATGGCACGATAGACTCTTTGTGTTACGAAATAAATTTAATTGCAAACACCACTTGTCACATAATTAATTTTACTACAAATATTCATTGCGACGACGTTGTCTGTTACTAATTCATATTTTCTACGGCAAATAAATAGTGTTGCTATGTTGTTAACGCGATGAATGGTCGAAAGTTGTCACAAAATACGTTCGGCAACTCAACATACGAAACAAACATATTTGTCGTAAAAACTTTATTGGAACATTAGTTGAGACAAACACAATTGTCGCCCTTAAATTAATCGCGACATATATACATTGCGACGAGATTATGACTACAGATATTGTGTTGCCATTTCGTATTTTTCGCATCAAACAAATAGTGTCGTGATTTTGTTACTATGATGAATGGTCGAAAGTTTTCACAAAATACGTTCGGCGACTCAACATTCGAAACAAACATATTTGTCGTAAAAACTTTATTGGAACATTAGTTGCGACAAACACACTTGTCGCCCTTTAATTTTTTTTGCGACATATATACATTGCAACGACATTATGGCTACATATATTGTGTTGCCATTTCGTATTTTCTACGTCAAACAAATAGTGTCGCGATTTTGTTACTACGACGAATGTACGAAAGGCGTCGCAAAACACATTCTGTGACTCATATAGAGCGACAATACCCGCAACGAACGTATTGTTGTCGCTAAATTACTTTTGCAACAAAAACTCAATTTTTGCGACAACATTTGTTTGTCGCGAAATCGGTTTTTTTTTTTTTTTTGTAGTGATTTATATGAGATCAAAAATATAATAAAATTTTCTTTTTAAACGTGGATATAAGTGTGTGTGTGTGTGTGTAAATAGCGGCTCCCTAAACTTGGGCAATTCTAGGAACCTATCTAGATAATTTCAGGCTCATTAAGTGAGTTAAATATTTGAATGACCACTGAATTTTGCATTATGTCACGACTTATTCACCGAACTTCACCATTCATTCCATTAGTCAATAAACTTTGCTCAATCCCATTCCTCACTCACCGGATGTAATCCATTTCAATTGATGCCCACATAGATTACGGAAATATGATATGGACTGTTAAATCCCTCCAAATGTTAAATCATCCGCCAACTCAACGTCATGTCATCAATTCCAAACAACTCCTTCACCATTTCGTAAAAAGTAATACACGATATTGAATTCCCCAAAAATCACTCCCCTAATCCTAACCCCCAAAAGGGGACTTTTAAATTTAGCCAAGTCAAACCTCCCCTTTTCCACATAGGCAAAAAATCATTTGTCATTTATCACAAATGACCTTTTGTTGATTAAAAAAATAAATATATCCTTAAGTATATTATACAATACAAAAAAGAGTAATTATATTATCACTACAAATTTTATTAAGTGCACCACAATTTTTAATATTTTCTTATATAATCTTAAGTAAAATTACATAATTATGATTTTAATATTTTTTTAACAAAATAAATTATTTTTCCACCACAAATATAAACCAATATTTTTTTTTTACTTTTATTTTTTGTATAGCTGCGAGTCTTCTGCCTTCGTGATACCACACAGAGGCCTCGACGATACTTTGATGTTTAGGTTTTCAAGAGACATCCTCAAAGATAACAATTAATATAGATAAATCGTAAGGGGGAAAGTGACAATTATATTTGAGAATTGAGCAAATTGTTCAGATCAAGGTTCACTTGAGCTTCGCCATTTTCTACATTGCTTGGTCTAACATCTCATTTAGACTTGGAATCTCGTAGGCTTCTTAACCTCTTAAGTAATAAAACCATTAAGCCACAAGGGGCGGTGTAGAATGGGAAGTGAATAGTTTTACTAACTGTAAACATGAATATTGGAATTATATTTCAAAAATCTAAGCAATTTCACTAATTCAGGTATCTAGATCACAATCAATTTTTCGATAGGATTCCTGATGTCTTCTACAAGACCCATTCGTAAAGGAAATGTGAGTTTTACTTCATCAAATTCTACAACTTACAATTTACACAACAATCTCTCAGGCAACTTATTTTATTTTCATCACAGGTACATCGATGGAAATTCATGTCGGCCAGATGTGAACCCAATTGGTGTCCACAAAGTCCTACAACTTTCAGACTCGGACTTCGTAGTTTAGACAAAATGATCAACTCAACTTTGATTAGTCATTCCTTCCAATGAGTGGGTGAAAAGAATGAGTAAGGGTGAGAAAAATCCAAAATGGGTGGAAGAGGATGAGGAAAATGAGGAATAATTATGGGATGATTAGTACACAACAATATATATATATATATATATATATATATATATATATATATATAATGGATTTGGAGTATAATTGTAAATTGGTTGTGGTGTATTTATTGAAAATATATTTTAATTGTGGTGTGATTCCCCTATTTGGTACGTATAAAAATTTGCATTTTCATTTTTCTATTCATTTTCAACTACTCATTCTTTAATAAAATAATATTTTTCATCACATCAATAACTTTTCCTTCTTTTTCAACCACACATTCTCCATCAATCTACTATTTTAGAATACATTCTTCCTAAATAATGTGGTTCAAACACACCCGTAATAAGTAAATTTTGCGGTGGTAATATAATTATCCTTACTAAAATGTGGTTTTGTTTAAGGGTAATTATATTACTACTACAAATTTTAATTACTACACCACAAATTTTAGTATTTTTCTTATTTACTTAAACAACCTTTTAAGTAAAATTACATAATTAGAATTTAATATATAATAAGCCTAAAATAAATTATTGTTCCATCACAAACAAAAATCTAAAGTTTTTTTCTCCTTTTTTTTCAACATCTAATTGTGCATAACTTTTTCATTGATGGCGACTCTTGCTTTCTTCAACGGCGGCAAATATAATTTTATTTTCCTTACGGTAAATGTATTTATATTATATGGTGTTATTCCATGATTTTTTGATGTTTCATAATCTAGTGGTTTTATGAATTGAGAATTAATGATCCCCCTCTTTCCTATGCCGCCAATGCTTCGGGCACAGAGGAACCACCACCACCATAATGTATTTGCTTGAAGTAAATTACTAAAGATTTATCCACAAGCAAATTAAAGAAGTTGAAAAACACCAACACATCATTAAAATGAGTAAAGACGAATTATTGGGTATGTTTACACTTATTCATAGAAAATTGGAGAGAAAGTTGGGATTTCTGTAGGTGTTGATAAGTCAAAGTCCTCATGAAGTATATTTATTCTATTCCATTCCAAACCTGCTACATTTGAAGTCAATGAATTAAAAATTCAGAGAAGTCTTGGGGAAAAAAATATATGGAAACTAATTATTGGGAGGTAAATGGATAGTATACCTAAGCCATATAAGTTGCAGTTAAATTATTGGGGGTGAATAAAAAAAAACTGGCAATGCGTCAACACAAATGGAAATGAAAAGCGGAAAGAGTTTATATTCTAAGAAAAAATAAAATAAAGATGAAGTATACTAAGATTATGTGTACACCACAATATTGTATTTTATTTTTTTTATTTTTATTTTTTATTGTATTAGGAGTATAATTGTAAATTTTTTGTGGTGTATTTATTGAAAATATATTTTAATTGTGGTGTGATTATAATGTGGTGTAATAATTAAATTTTGTGGTGGTAATATAATTACCCTTTGTTTAAAAATAATAAAACTCTTTTAATTACAAAGTAAAAATCAAACACTTTCCACTTAAAATTTCAAAATCAGTTTCCTTATATGTTTACTCTAACACAAATAAAAACTCTCTTATTTTGCATTTACTTAAACATTAAAAATCTCAAAAATTAATCAAACGCTGAACAAGAAAATATTGTTTATATCCATAACTAAAAATCAATATATTTACATATATTTAATTTTGTTTTCATTAAATTAGTATACTTTTTTAATTGTTGAATCTTATTTCGACATATATTAATATGTGGATAAATTTTGTTAACATATTTATAATTTTTTAAGAAAAAATGAGAACAAAACTCGTATGTATGTATATTCTTTTAGACATATTCATGGCCATTTGTAAAAGGAAAGACAAAACCGACTGGGCCGAATGCTAACAGTCATCTTGGACACAGTTTAGGCTAGTTGTTAACAGTCGGTAAGGACGGCCTTAACAGCTAGCTCGAGCAAAAAAAAAAAAATCTATGTTTGCCCCTTATTATCTATTTATTTAAAAAAAAAATCTCTTTCGTAATGTAGATATGGAATCAGCTGTAGTCCCGATTTGTTACTTTGATGAATTTGAAATAAATGAAAATGATTGATGGGCATGGAAATGAACAAGTGAAAGATGTGATGCTATTGAGATTGTGAATACATCGAGTACATCATATGCAGAAATGTGCAATGATTTACAGAACAAGCTCAATGTTGATCCCTCTCAATAGGATATGGAATTGAGATTTCTATTTAACGAGCGTACATCCATTTCAATTTCACCAATAAAGGTTACTTCTGAAGCTGAAATGAAGGTTCTAATTGAATTGAACCAAAATTCCCTCACTCATATTTGCGTAACTAACTTTAGTGAGAAAAAATGTCCACGAGAGTGAACACGAAGATTCCGATGGAGGGGATCATAATGTGAATGATTTTTGGGATACAGTTAAGATAGCTCGTGAGAATGTTGTGGTTCTTCCTGAGACAGTTGTTCTTTACCATGATCTCACTATTACACACAGAATTTTATCGATAGTTCAAGACAACGAGAATGAAAATGAATTTACAAATGAAGATTTGATTGCTTTATCTCGTCGGAGACATGAGTGTGGTGAGAACTCACAGGTTGGACCGAGTGCACGGTCCTCTAATTGTTCACGTATAGTTCTTAATGATGAAGATTTGCATGTCGAACAATAATTTGAAATGAAAATAGATTTGCAAATTCACACCCTTTTGTGTCGACACATAGATCTGTGACCACCATGAAGCAGTTGCGCTTGTTGCTGCTTATAACAGACTCATCGTCGGTGTCTTCCTAACAGATCCGTGGTGGTGATGCTTGCTTCGGAGTGACGAGCACACATGACTGCTTCAGAGCGATGCCACTGCGGTGGTGGTGTCTCGAGCATCGCGTCGCAATATCTCTAGCGGTATCTCCGACGGTGATAAAGAGATGAGAGAATGGAGTGGTATAGAAAGACAAAGAAAATGGGTAGAGAGAGAAAAGATAGAAGAAAATGGTTAGCTGGATATATATATATTAATTTAATTTTATAATATATATTTACTAATATTAAAATTTTGAATTATTATCTAATTTTTGAATTTAAAACTTGTAAATCAAAATTTTGAATTATGAGTTGAAATGTCTGGGTAGATGTAATTTTCACTTAAAATTATATCAAATGTATTGACAAGTTGTTAAGCCCAAATCCAAGCTGGTCCATTGAGGTCAGAGAAAAAGACATTGTATATATGCATGGGCATTTTAATCGAAATTGATCGGAATGGGGGTTCTAGTCCGATTCTAAAAAAACAGAGTAGGAATCAAAATTGAGAACTGACTGACTTCGAGTCAGTTCTTGGTTCTTGAACCAAAACCATAGGGATGGAATTGATTTTTTTATATATAATTTTGTATTTTTTTTTTTCTTTTTTACAGTTTATAGGCTGGGTAAAAAAATTCTAAAAACTCTAATTTGGGTAGTAATTTGTATAAAACTCTAGAATCTAACCCTAAGAAATTAAGATTGACTCCTACTTTTTTGTCTCTCGCCTCACATTAGATTATTGCATTTTAGAGGTTATTACATATAGTATTCTTTGCAATTTTGGCTTTCTATAAATCAAAAGTTAGAGTTGTGATATAAGTTGATGAATCAAAGTGTTTATTCTTTGCAATTCGAGCTTTCTATTTTTTTTGCATTGTTTATAAACTTAAGTGATTTTTTTTTTTTTTATAACATTTGTCAATTGAACTTGATATATTAATAGCTTGCATTGTTGTGTACCTTTTTTGGTGATTTCAAGTTCGTGATTCTCTTTTAATATATATATTTTTCCTTTTATTGAAATGGAGTGAGTTCACTATGTAGACTGCAATCCATTATTACTACATAGTTATGTGTTTAATTATTATTATTTTTATGTCAATTCGTTTGAAGAGTGGAAAAATCTTAGCATTGCCTATAATTAAATTATAGGGTCTATCAAGCCTCATTTATTGATCAAATAGAATTTTTTAAATAAAAAAATTATTATTTTCAAATTGTAATTTAGTTTTTGATATTTTAATTTTCTTATCATTTCTTGCTATTTAATCTTCACTATCTTGAGTTGTGTAGCTGAATTTCTTAGCTTTTTGAAGATTTTTTTAGCTAGATTTTCTTTCTTACACAAATATTGTCGAGTAATAGAGTGTTAGGAATACGAATCGAAAGGGTCTACATGAAAATATTCGATGATTCAATTTGGATTTAGTTCTAGTAATTACGAGGACTTGAATAAAACTTCATTTATGAAATACCTAAAATATAATGGGTAGCTTTGGGTATTGAAAAACTTGGACCATTTATCTGATGCCCAAACCTACTTGTATAACACCACTTTTCCATTCATAAATTGCAGCATGTCCTTGTGACACGATTGCCTTTAAATGGCCCATGGATCCGATGGAACCAAAATATTCCACTTGTGGAGCAAATGTGAAAATTATTACTCAATTTGCATCACTCTCGTACAACTATTTCATCTCTAAATTTTAGGAAGGCTAAGTTCTCTTTGTGCTTTAGTTTTGAATTTTGAGTTTTGAATTCATTTTGTGTTTTGTATTTTGAGTGTTTGTTTTGAAATTGCTGAAAATACGTTCTTTTTGTCATTTTGAAAAATTCTTTCTCAAAACATAATGAAAAACGCGTTTACTTTGAAATTTTGAGAATACATTTTTTATAATATTTTATTCAATAAATTTTAATAAGCACACAAATTTTCCCCTTTCCTTTATAGTTTATTCATTGGATATTTGAGCTCCATTTGTTTTACGAAAGTATGAAATAGTATTTTAATATAAAATGTAGGGTTAAAAATAAGGAAAATTTTGAATTTGCGTATAATATTTTTTTAAAATGTGATTGAAAATAAAAAATAAAAATATATTTTTGAAATAATAGGGAACAAACAATGGCTAAATAAGACTTACTTATTCTTAAACAAGTCAATCATTATCGCATTTATATTGAGATGCCTTTTCACGAGTAAATTTGAAGAGTAGAATCAACATCATTAATAGAGTCGAGCTAAAGTAACGAAAAAACCAAAACAGTTTCAACTTTAGTTAATTATCTTAGTGTTGACACACTAAAATGCAGCCCAAAATCAAAGGGAAGTCCAATGGGGAAGTCCAAGATGAAGACCCAATGGAAATCAATCAAACGGCCCAAGAAGGAAAGCCCAATCTGGGAGCCTGAGAAAATGCCTGAATATTGGAAGCCCGGGAGCATAGAAGTACCATCGCCCAAGACCGTAGGACGCCCAGAGGCTGAACGAATGTAGTGCTGCTGAATCGCCCAGAGCGATAGCCTCGTTATCGCCGAGATTCTCAAGTTGCCCAGAATCAAACAAGTCTAGAAGGTATAGTTTATCTAATTTAGCAATTACGGAAGCGGTTGTCAAGAAAACCCGACACGCCCCCACGATCCAGAAACAGCAAGAGTAGTGGCAACAGTTACCAAGCAACTCCTCCTCAAACAAGCAGTTTCTCACTAAAGGAGTGGACAGTTACGAAGGTAATGAAGTAATTCCGAGCAGTTTCGACAACCAAGAGATACTCAGGAAGTATAAAAGGAAGTAATGTCGTAGAAGAATATGACCCCGAATCAAAAACTCTCGACAAGAGAATATGTAATTTTTATTTCCTTAATTTAAATTTAATCATTTTTCAGTACTCGTGTGCTTGCGCCCCTTGGAGGCGTTTTGTCTATTTTCCAGTTGTAGCTCTTCACTAGTAAACGCACCCCTTTTGGGACTTTGTCTCAAGAGGTTTGTTCCTTACACAATCGTCTGACCCTTTTTCCTCGTAATTGTTGGCGGGTTGCAAAACGCGCGAAAACAATTTGGCACGCCCAGTGGGACGGTTGGTGTTTTGTAAGTGAAGATACAAAAAGAGAAAAGATATCATGCCTCATAAAACTTCCGATAAGGAACAGCAAGTCAAGGAGTAGTCCAGTCTGTAGTTGAGCGATACGAGGAGCAACAACATTCCCCACAGACAGATGGACAAAGTCAAAGCAGTCACAGCCGCTACGAACCAATGACAGAATTGAGCCCTCGCACAATGCGTGCATTGCTGGGAGAACTTACGCAGGATGTCGTTGAACAGATAAATTTACGTAGCATTCATAATATGGAGAAGTTTACCCAAAACGAGGATAGACATTTTGATAATATGGCTAAACAACTGAATACGTTGAATGAAATCATGAATAAGTTGGTAAGCCAAATGTGTCAACCTGTTATGCCTATAGATAATCACTTCCAGTCTAGGACTATCGTGGGGCATACTTCGCCATACAATTCCCTTGGTGTAAACTCCGGCCCAAACCTGGAGCCACCTTTTGGCCCTTCTACGTCGAACCCAGGGGGAAACGGGACCTTGAATTTAAGTAATAATAACACTACATCCAACCTGGGGGGTAATACAAACGTGAGAGATAATGTCCCAAACAACGGACATAATGGTTTACGTATGAATGAAGGTCTAAGCACTCAATTTAACAGTCATAATAGCCCGAATAATGGCACTTTTATCGCCAATCAAGGGCAAACTACCAGGCCGCCCACGAATCAGCCAGTAAATCAACCAATTGGAAACACATATGACCCTAACGCCATGCTAAGAAACCAAATTATGGAAATAGTGCAAGATCAAATAGCAGTTGGGGTACGCCCGGTGATTAGGCCAATTTATACCAAGCCATACCCTGATTGGATAGATCAGGCATATCCATGGCCTAGAGGGTACAAGGTGCAGGAATTCTCACTGTTCACTGGTCTAGGAGAAGTGTCTACATTAGAACATGTAGGGCGGTTCACATTGCAAAGTGATGAGGTGAATGAATACCATAAGTTGAGGTTGTTCCCAAGTTCTTTAACAGGGGTAGCTTTTTCCTGGTTTATCAATTTGCCAGCAAACTCCGTCCAAACTTGGCAGCAAATGGAGCAATTATTCCATGCTCAATTTTATAAAACTAAGTCTGAAGTTACACTGGCCGATTTGGCGAATTTACGTCAATTGCCTAACGAATGGGCAGAAAATTTCCTACAAAGGTTTAAAACGGCCAGAAGTAAATGCTTTGTGCCTTTGCCAGAAAAGGAATTTGTTAAAATCACACAAAGTTGTTTAAGCTTTGATTTAAAGAAGAAATTCCAGGATAGGGAATTCTCAGATTTATTCCAGCTTAGTGCAAACGTCGTTAGGTATGAGCGATTGGTAAGAGAGGAAAAACAGATGAAAAATTCCAGTAAAGGGACTTATTATAAAGACCCGAATTTCAACGTTCATACTGTCGATGATGGTTACTATGACCAAACAGAAATATGTTTAGCTGAGTTAGTAAAGGGAGAAGCGTATACTTGTCCCATACTAGTTAAGCCAAAAATAGTGTGCAAAGATGAACTTGCAAAGGGTGAAAACAGAAAGGCGCGAACGTTCTTGTTCGACGTAACCAAAGCTGACCTTATATTCGACAAGTTATATAAGGATAAGCAGATAAAGTTGAGTGACAAGCACAAATTGCCAGACCCTGAACAAATTAAGGGTAAAAAATACTGTAAATGTCATAATGCATGGTCACATGAGACTAATTATTGTGTAGTTTTTCGCCATGTGTTGCAGGATGTTATTGAATCAGGACGAATCACGTTCGAAGAAAAGAAAAAGATGGCAGTGGATGAAAATCCTTTCCCACGGCCACTGGCAATGAACATGTTAACAACTGGTTTGAAAAACAAATTGCCAAGGTTTAAACTGGTGATTGATGACGAAGAAGAAGAATCTAAACCACATCCCAACGTTTTTGAACGCATCAAAGGGAAGGAGCCCGAACAGGGCGAAGAAGTACTGTGCGATAGGTGTAAACATGAGTTGAAGGCGAGTACAGGGCCACCCATGACGCGGCAATTCTACCATCGCTCTGACTCTATGCCTGTCGCTCAGCCTGTCAGGGGGCAAAGGGTGCCGTTTTATAGAGGACTACCTAGAGAAAAGGGGTATGGATCGGCCAGTCAAGGGAGGACGTTTAGGCCGCAGCCTCGCCAACCCAATGTATGGCATTCGTTCCAGTATAATGTAGGGAGAGTGGTGCCTTTCAACGAAATGACTAGAACCCAGCAAAGACGTTTCCAACGTAATTACGGGCGGATGGTGAGGCAACAACAAGGATAATCACGCCCTAGAGCGCCCAAACCACTCAGAATGGCCAAAGAGAATGTTTTTGAGGACAGTGAAGAAACAGGCACTGGCGAATCGATGGGAGAATTGCCAGAAAGCTCGTCTGGGAGATCAAAGTTCGAACGAAACAGGAAAGATGAAGATGATCCCGACCAACCTCTAACCATCCAGTTGGCACATTACCTCCTTACCTGGCTAATAACTACTTGTTGGCCGACGAATTCAAAAGCAAAGAAAAAGAGGACAGTGAGGAGGAAACTTGTGTGCTAGTCTGTGATGAAGGCCAAACGTCCAGAGAAATGTGTGATGATGAAGAGGACGATGGCATGACAGACGTTGAAGAAGACATTGATTTAGAAGCAGAGAGATGGAAAAGGAGAGTGTCGCGCAACACCCTGTTGAAACAACTGCACCAAGAAGGAGTCCGCGAAGTGGATCTGTTGGGAGAACCATCTGGCCGACCGTTTGATTTCTATGTGTTGTATGGGACGCCAAAAAGGAAAAAGAGGGTACCTCGCTCTGAAAAATATGGATCACCCCCTAGAATAATGCCTCTTCCTACAAATTGGGTAGTTGAGGAAGAAATACTGGAAAAAGAGAAGGAAAAAACCCAAGTAAAGAAGGCTCAGTGCGATATGCTGCACGTCGATCTATCACCAAAAAATAGCCCGCCAGAAAATAGGCAGGAAGTGGAAATAGACGCTGCTGAAAAAGTCATTTTCAACAAACCGGCTATGAGGTTAACCAAACACTTAAGACCAATGTACGTCAAAGCCTTGGTTAATGGGGTACCAGTAGTAAAAGTACTTATTGATAATGGAGCGGCTATAAACACCATTCCAGCTAGGATGATGAGGAAATTTGCTAAGACAGAGAGCGACATGATCCCAACAGAAGTCATTCTTACAAGTTTTAACGGCGGGGCAACTTCAGCAAAAAGAGTTATGCCATTGGATATAACTGTAGGGACAACCACCAGGACTACTGTTTTCTTCGTGATAGACGGTCCTACCAGCTACAACGTGCTACTAGGGAGAGACTGGATCCATGGCAGTCGATGTATTCCCTCATCACTCCATCAATGCTTAGTCTTCTGGAACGACAAAGGTGAAGCAGAGGTGGTGCAAGCAGATCATAGACCCTTTGTGGCGGAAGCAAATTCAGTAGAGAGGTTCATGTATGAAGGGAATTATGGGCCAGTCAGAGTGGTTCAAGATGGGGAAGAAACTTAAATTACTGCCCGAAGTGAAGAGCCATTCTCAGTGGATTCACTCACTGAAATGTTTAATCAAATGAGGCCAAACATAGTGGCCTTGGAAGAGCCAGTAATTGGCAAAAAAGAAGCCAAAACAACCTTAAATGAGTTTTCAACAACAAAAACAAGAGGCCGAGATTCAGGCCTTCAAAGCTAAGTTGATGGCTTTCAATAAAGAATGTGAGTGTATGAAGAAAGAAGAAGCGGCGTTAAAGATGCTGAGGGACAAATTAATGGTGTCCGAGATGGAGCAGAGCTTGGATTGGGAAGTTCATAAAGTGGATTGTTTGGAAGAGCAAAATCCTCTGAGCGATGTGGATGAGGAAGCGACGAAGATCCCCAAGTTAGGATATGCACAAGCTCAAGACCCCTTGGTCAAGGTTAACATTGGTGAGGAATGAGAGGATTGCCCAACGTTTGTCAGCCAGATGCTCCCTCATGAGGTTAGTACTAGATTAATCGCTTTATTAAAAGAATATAAGGATTGTTTTGCTTGGGAGTATGAACATATGCCTGGTTTAGATAAAAACTTAGTAGAACATAGGTTGCCGACTAAATCAGATTTTAAGCCTCATAAGCAACCTCCTAGGCGTTTCGCTCCCAATGTACTACCGGAGATCAAAAAGGAAATAGAGCGATTATTAAAAGCAGGTTTTATTAGAACAACCAGATATGTGGAATGGTTATCTAATATAGTGCCAGTATTAAAAAAGAATGGCAAGTTGAGGGTATGCATAGATTTCAGAAATTTGAACTTGGCTACGCCCAAAGACGAATATCCAATGCCTACGGTAGATTCTCTAGTAGACTCCACTGCAGGGCATGTGATGTACTCTTTTATGGATGGGTATTCAGGATACAATCAAATCTACATAGCTGACGAAGATGTGCACAAAACTGCCTTTAGATGCCCTGGGTCTTTAGGATGCTTCGAATGGGTAGTAATGCCGTTTGGACTAAAAAATGCAGGGGCAACGTATCAAAGAGCAATGAATCTAATTTTTCACGATGTGATAGGCAAATTTGTGGAAGTTTATGTAGATGATATAGTGGTCGAATTTGTTAAAGAAGAAGACCATTTTGAACAATTGCGATGTTCATTTGAACGAATGAGGCAGCATAAACTAAGATTGAACCCTTTGAAATGCGCGTTCGGCGTGAATGCAGGAAATTTCCTTGGATTCCTAGTACATAAAAGAGGGATTGAACTTGATAAGAATAAAGCGAAAGTCATTTTAGAAGCTAAGGCTCCTAGCAATAAAAAGGAGCTGCAAAGGTTTTTAGGCCAAATCAATTTTCTAAGACGCTTTATATCTAATTGTGCAGGGCAAACGAAAGCGTTTTCGCCTCTCCTAAAGCTGAAAAATCAAGACGAATTCGTCTGGAAAGAAGAACATCAAAAGGCTTTTGAAAGCCTGAAAACATACCTAACAAGCCCACCAGTGTTGGTGTCACCAATCCAAGGGCGGCCGATGAAATTGTACGTGTCGGCTGAACGAGAATCGATAGTTGGGATGGTCGCACAAGAAGACCAATTTGGTGAAGAAAGGGCGATTTATTATTTAAGTAGACGGTTAACCAAATGTGAATGTAATTATTCTGCTATCGAGAAGTTGTGTCTCGCATTATACTTCACATGTACAAAATTAAGGGCCTATTTACGGCCTGTGACAGTCTATCTAATTTCCAAAGTTAATTTGTTCAAATACATGTTTTCTCGCCCTATTTTACACCAACGGGTGGGTCTTTGGACTTTAGCACTGTCGAAATTCGAAATAAAGTATGTGCCCCAAAATGCAGTTAAAAGTCAGGCCTTGGCTAATTTTCTGGCCGACCATCCATGCCTTGATGTGCCTAACGAAATAGAACTTGAGGTTGATTCATTTGAATTAAAACCATGGGTTTTATACTTTGATGGATCGAAAACTTCTGAAGGAGCAGGAGTAGGAGTGGCTTTGATGAATCCTTTAGGGGTTTGCTATAAGTTCGCATTTACCTTGGATAGAATCTGTACTAATAATCAAGCCGAATATAAAGCCTTAATTGTAGGCTTGGAGTTTATGGTAGATATGAAAGTAAAGAATGTAATCATCAGGGGCGATTCTCAATTGGTGATTCATCAATTGACCGGTGATTTCAAATGCCAAAGTGACTATTATAAGTTTATACGAGATCGCCCAAGAGTTGTTGGAAGAATTCGACCAAGTAGAACTTCAATGTGTTAATAGAATGTACAATGACATGGCCAACGAGTTGGCCCAATTGGCTTCTGGCTATTCAAAGGCGATGAGTTGGGAGTCTACCTACGAATACGGAACTATATTGCCCGTTGTTCAGCGGAGGGCAAGGAAAATCGAAATTCAATGCATAGAAGATGGGGTCGCGCTGGATTGGATAGATGAGATTAAAGAATCCTTCAAAGAGATTGATGGGCGAGTTGATAGAAGAACGAAATTACGTCTGTTAAACTATGCATTAATAAACAAAGAATTGTTCAAAAAGCGTTCTGATGGTGTGTTATTAAAATGCGTGAACTTACAAGAGGCTAAGACAATTATGGCTGAAGTGCATGAAGGAATATGTGGAGCCCATCAGGCCGACCAAAAGATGAGATGGCTAATTATTAGAAGTGGTTATTTTTGGCCAAAGATGGGTAAATCGTGTGTTCAATATGCAAAAAGTTGTTTAGCATGCCAAAAACATGGTCCAATACAGAGGGCACCAGCAAGCAACATGGCACCCATTATCAAACCTTGGCCGTTCAAAGGCTGGGCGATAGACTTGATAGGGAAGATTTACCCTCCATCGTCCAAACAACACACCTTTATTATAGTCGCTACTGACTTTTTCACCAAGTGGGTCGAAGCAGTGCCTCTAAAGGAAATCACCCAGAAAAGCATCATAGAGTTTATCCGGGACCATATCATCTACAGATTTGGAATCCCGCAAACTTTAATGACAGATCATGGGACCTCCCTAAATGGAGATCAGGTGAAGGAATTCTTGAGCGAATTTGGAATTAAACTGGTAAACTCTACACCGTACTACGCTCAATCAAACGGTCAGGCAGAATCATCTAACAAGATTCTGAAATCTATCATAAGAAAGATGATAGAGAAAATGCCAGAAATTGGCACGAATGCTTGAACAAAGCTATGGGCTTATAGAACATCGCCTCGTTCAAGCACTAACATTACGCCTTTCCAACTCACTTATGGGCAGGAAGCTGTATTGCCCGTGGAAATCAATGTGCAATCTATAAGGGTACGTCGGCAGCACGAATTAAGCGAGTACGAGTACAAGGAATTGTTGACTCAGAATTTATTAGAATTGGACGAATTGAAGTTGGATGTGCTAGACAGGTTGCAAATCCAGAAACAAAGGGTGGCTAGGTTTTACAACAAAAAGGTTATAGCCAAGTTGTTTAGTGCGAACGAATTAGTTTGGAGGGTAATGCTTCCTCTAGATAGTAAAGACCCAAAATATGGCAAATGGTCGCCAAATTGGGAAGGGCCGTATAGAGTAAAGGGTGTATTGCCTAATGGAGCTTACCACTTGGAAGATTTAGATGGTACTAGGCATATAAGATTTATTAACGGCAAGTACTTGAAGAAATATGTTCCCTCCCTTTGGGAAAGTGAACGGATAGATACGTAAGTGATAAAATTGCATTTATGATGTAATCATGCCAAGCGATGACAGTTAACCAGTTGGGCGATCACGTTCTAAATAGGATAGGTGCATAAGCGATAAAATTGCAATTGCGATGTAATCATGCCGAGCGATGGCGATAAATTGGACGATCACGTTCTGAATAAAGAAAGAACAAGGCATATTCAAAATAAAGTTCTTTATTACCAAATGTCCCTTACAAACCATTCTTCACAAGAATTAAAGGACACATTCAAAATACAAGACGAAACATGCTACAAATTATCTTCTGTTTGGTGGAAACAGAAAGAGTGAAACCAGTACGGCCAGCCCTTCAGTCTATGGCCGAGTAAGAGGGCGAACTACTCCTAAGCAGCCCTTCAGTCTATGGCCGGGTAAGAGGGCGAACTGCTGCCACATCATTCCTAAGTGCATTGCTGCAACGGCAGGCAAGGAGAAGTAGCCCTTCAGTCTATGGCCGATTAAGAGGGCCCCTTAACCTTCCTAAATGCATAGCTGCAATGGTAGGCAAGGAGGAGTACCCTCGATAGACAAACTGACGGCAAGAATCTTGCTTCAGTTTGAAAGAACATTTCCTATACCTCCCATACCAAAAGTGATATCAAAGCAAAAGGGACGAGTCAAGAAACCCATCCCTGTAGAAGAGGAAAGTGTTGGTAAACGATCGAAGTGCCATGCAGTGGCAGGAAGTTTTGATGGCAAAAAATCGAATTTGGAAAGGCATGAGGATGAAAATGATGAGTATAAACCAAGATGGCCCAAAGATTTATGAAAAGCCAAAATGTGAAAAGCCAGAATGTGGAAGGTCACATTTATGACCAGTGAATGAAATCAAGATGGCCCAAAGATTTAGGGAAGAAAATTCAAATGCCAAGAGAATATGCATGAATGTTGGCATAAAGATTAAGTACGAGGAAAAGTGGCGATCAAGGATAAATGTCACTTCAAAATAATTGTTCATTAATGACGATGAATGACATCAGATTACAAAAAATCAAGGCAGTCAGCGCGAAAAGTTACAAAGATTAAAACAGTAAATGTTTAGTTACAATTCGCCCCAAGCTGAGCGCATCTGCTGCCTAAGTTTATCCCACTCTTCGCTCTGCCTAGAGGAAAGGATACCTAACTCTTTCACCAAGTCATCGTCAACTTCCAACTTTTGGTACTGCTCCAATAGAGATTTGGTCTTTGCAATTCCTTGGGATGCAGTACGCCTCTTAGCAGCCATCCTCGCCCTGCAGTCGTTCATTTTCGCTTGCAGCTCTTTCATTTCAGCAGCCAGGCTCAACATCAAAGAGTCTTCCACTACAAGCTCTGAAGAGACCTCAGTCAAGTCAGCTTGGTTCTTGTCAATTTCCTGGAGCAAGGACTCTTTCTCAGAAGAAGCGCGGAGATATTGGGCACTTCTGACCTTCAATTATGCGTTCTTGGCCAACAAGGAAACGATGTCGGCGTGAAGAACCCTCAACTTCACCTTAAAGTCAGTAGAAATGCTGGGCGATGGGAGCGAAAGTGCTTGCAGTAGGTTCGCGCTCAATGTATCTAGCTTGGCCTGTTGATGAGCAGCGCTGGCACGACCGACCTCCATGTCCATAAAGGAGACATACTCAAACAATGCCTGTTTGAGAAATGTCATGTTCTCGTTCGCAGGAGTGGAAGGTGACGCAGAGGATGTTTTCATGCGTGTGCAGGAGGTGAGTAAGTCTTGGATGGAATTAAGAATGCTATCGGATTCCTACAAAGGAAGTTACCAGTATTGAAGGTTTTCGACACAACAAAGCAAAATCAAAAAATAAGAGCGAAGTAAAAAGACCTCATCGGCAATGGTGGGAAATTCTGGCATTCCCCTTATTTCTTCCGCTACTTGGGGAGATTTCCCTTTAGCTGGGCAGGAAGGATATTCCCCACCAGACGAAGCTGCAGGAGTCTCTGCACGTTTCACATCGCAGTAAATCAACGAGACAGCAACAATAAGGAAGGGCCAGAGCACCAAAAGTAAGCATTACCTTCTAGTTCCACGCTTGAGGGGTCGACACCCTGAGGAAGAGGATTTGTTGGTGATAAAGATGTTGGAGCTTGATGCCTGGGCAACGCAGCCTTGACAGGAAGGGATGAAGAAGAATCTGCCAAAACTATAGCCTTGGAAGGGGAAGTTGAATCCTTCTAAAAAGAGTTTTCAAAGCAAATCATTACCGCATGAAAAGAAACAACTTGTGAAATAGGTGAAATTCAGTTACCTTTCTCCTGACAATGAGGGGAGCGTCATCATCCTGTAGAGATATTACAGTTGTAGCTGGCAGTTTACGACTGGGAGCACCTTTAGAAACGGCAGACTTCGAGGTTGGGGATGAGAGAGCAGAGCGTGTAGAACGAGAAGGGGACGCAGAGACCTTACTGGGCGAAGGGACAGCAGAAATGGGGGTAGTACCCTGTCTATCCAGCAGATGGAAAGCGCGATTTACATCAGTTGAAAACAATCTTTGTTTCACCGAGAAGGATGTAAAGCTAAGACTTATTAGATGGATACTGTTATTACAAGAGTTTGATTTGGAGATTAGAGATAAAAAGGGAGTGAAAAAGTGGTTGCAGATCATCTATCTCGCCATGAATCACATGAACCACACCCCACATAGGAGATAAATGAAGTTTTCCCAGATGAGATGCTTTTTCAGATCATCACTATGCCATGGTATGCTGATTATGTCAACTATTTAGCTCGCTCAATCATCCCACTGGATTACTCGAGTCATCAGAAGAAGAAATTTTTCAGTGACCTGAAACACTACTTTTGGGATGACCCGTTTTGATATGATCCGGGATGCGCCACCAATTATCAAAATTTTGATGATTGTTAGAGGGAGAGTAAAGCTAAGTTCGAGGCTTCAAAGAGTTGATAAATTTGGTCATTTACATGTTCGAGCAACGGAGTCCATAATATTGAAGAAAACAAGCCAATGGTCAAGTAATATGTTGGGGACGGAAGGTGGAACGAGCTGGAAAGCACTCGAATTTTCAGTCTCTTTTGAGACTCAGTTTTCGTATAGAATACATTTGAATATGAAGATTTGTATTTCTAGAAAATTTGTAGCCCTTGAAGTAAGTTTTCCAACGCATTTTGAATCATCTTAATCGGATATCGGGAGATGGAGATATGACCAAAATACTGAAAGCTGTCTAGGAAAACTGTTTTGACGCGAATTTCCTTGTTAGACTAAAATTCTATTTTCTTTCCAATTTTACAATATTTTGTAATCTAATTACGTTTTTACTAGGTTTTTTAGTATTAGTATAAATAGGAGATTTATTTCATTGTAAAAAATAAGATTTTTCATAATGATAAATTAAAGCATGTGTTCTTCCATAAAATTTCGAACTTCTCAATTATGTTAAATATTTGTGGCGTTCATCCATTGAACTTATCAAAGGATTATGCACTCTTTGTGGCGTTCACAAATCGAGGTTCGTTGGTTTTGTAATCAAGAGGTCTTTCAAACTTTTCTTTTTGTTTGGTTATTTGGTTCAATAATTTGCGGGTCGAGATTCTACTGTCTACAACCTGAATTTGGGCTTTCTCGGTGTTTTCACAAATCTCTCTCTCGCGCGCACATGCTTAGTTTTTATTTACCGAGAGTGAAACACTTGAACGGCGCGCGGGCAAGGAAATACACGGCGCGCGCACACATGCTATTTCTTGTCCTGAATGACCCAATTTTCTGGTTTTATCCAAATTCCTATAAAAACCAAATTTAACCTACTTTCTAAGGGGGATGAATGGCGTGAACGACTAGAAGCATAACAAATCCAAATTTTCACCACAAGAAAAAGTTTTAACACAAGATTCAAAGGCTACACAAGGGATCGAAGATTCAAAAGCTGGGTTGAAGAATTACAAAGAAGAAATTGAGTTTTCACTTTCCATTCATTATTTTTCATTCCGAGTGATGTTTTTCCAAATCTTTTTGTGTGATTTCCAGAACATTATGCTAGGCTAATTATTTCTTGTATTGGATGGATTATGAAACTATTTGATTTCTAGTTTTTAATTCAAGACTTTTGATTTTTATTTTGATTCTTGCGTTGTGATTCTATATACATGTTTTTTTCATATTGTTTTAATCTTTGTGCACCATTAGGGCAATAAGTTGATGATTCGTAATGTTGGAAAACACCCGATAGGTAGAACATTGTATGTGAAACACATGAAGAATAAATATTAGGAATACTATTTGTGAAGTGTGCGATCTTATGTGATAATCCTATATTTCAATGCATATTCATCATATGAATGTGGACTATGAATATGATCATATCGTGATCAATATAGGTTTATTACATATTGGAAAAGAATAATAAATGAAAGGAGAATTATCGATCGTCACGAATGCAAGGATTGAAGTAATTATCACAAGTTGAGAATTGAATGCTAGAGTCACTTAGTGGAATTGGAAATCCAATACCCTCTTTCACATTTGATTTAAAAACCATAATTTTATTGTTTTCGTAGTTTTAGAGCATAATTAAATGAAAATTCACCATATCTAGTTATTGTTTCGAATTTAGATATATCGATTGCACTAGAATTAATCATTATTCCTTGTGGGACAATAACTCATTCATCATAATTATTACTTTTACAACGAAACCGTACGCTTGCGAGGTTATCTTGCAACAGTAAGGGACTTGATTAAGATTTTTATGCAATCATTTGATTTTGAAAATAATTTTTCTTATGCATAAAAAATTACTTTGAGCTCTTAGTGATTATTTGCCAAGTGTTGAAGCATTTTACATTTACATGAATGTGAAACATCTAAGTACAATATTTTGAACATCTTGATGTGCATTGCTTGATCGTTCATTGACTTTTGTCTCGATTCTCATTGAGGCTATTTTTTGCGAGTTTTTCAATATTGTTCTTCATGGCCTCGATTTGCTAATTTGTTTCTACGTCGATCTTCGTGTCGTTGACTCTATGCAATAATCACTATAGACACTGAAATCAATTTGTTAGAGATAAAAAAAATAATGTGTTTGTGATAATCAAAATGAGATGTCAACCATATGTCAACAATTTTCCTCTTTTTGATTATGACAAACAAGAGATAATTTGCAGTATAAGTATCGAACAAATTGTTATATGTTTCCCCTGTCAGTGTGAATAATGATAAAACACGTTGATATATGGCTTAGACAAATGTCCCCCCTATCGATATGCATATAGCCATTAACTTGTTCTCCCTATCATTATGCTACATTTTAGTTGTACATAATCATGCAGAATTATCATTGTATCTTCCTCCTTTTGGTATAAGCAAAAATATTGAAAACGAAGCAATGTAAAAAGGCAAGTAATCAATTATCAAACGAAATCATACTAGTCAAACCATAGGAGTTCATACATAGAAAAAAAATAAACAACATGTAAAAGACTAGACGAGCTAAGGTGCCGGAGGCAGTGGAAAGCGAGCATCGAGGGCAGCAAAGAAGGAATCATGTCGATCCTAGAGGGGAGTCTGCTGTGCCTGAAGCTGAAGTAGCAAACTCCCAAAGCTATCGACAGTGGCAGTGAGAGAGTCGATGATTTCGTGAAGGAGGTTGAATTTCTCTTTTATGAAAGAGCGATCAGTGGATGAACGGGGGATGCACTGGATACAGGAATATCAGTAGGAGGGATAAGAGTATCCTCAGGGTCGTCTTCAGATTCGTCCTCGAAGGGTAGAGTCGAGGAGCCGAAGGTAACGTCAAATCCCTTAGTTCTAGCCACCCATTGCTAGAGTCCACTTGAGGGTTTGTATATTAATGACATCGGTAGGGCATGGTTTAACAAAAGTTTCACCCTCAAGTTGAACATCGAAGTGTTGAAATTCTTTTGTTAGAAGCATCCCGTAAGGTAGTGCTTTAGTGTGTCATGATGCATGCACAAGTTTCATAACCTCTATGGCAATAGTAGGAAAATCCAATTTTCACCCAACCAATGTAGAATCTAAAACATAGAGATCGAAGTTGCTCACTTCGTCTTGGTGACCTTTTCGAGGAAGAATAATGTCGGCAATGATATTTTGCAAAATTTTACAAGGAAGACTTAATTCGTCGGCGCTAATTTTGGTGATATTCTTCAGGTTCTTCCCGATGACCCGACTACATGCCTCGGATGGATTATAGCCGTTGAGTATAGGAATTGCTTTGTAAACAAAATTTTGTAGGTCACACGGTTGGAGCTCGAGAAGCTCACGAATAAGTGCTTTTGTGATTTTGATGCGAATATTTTTAAGAAAACATGTAATGGTGTCGGAACGTGGTTTAAATTGCATATTCATGTAAAAATATTTCATAAGTATGTTCCTCCAAGGTACACATGGATACCCATCCAATTTTCTCAAAATATTCTTCAATATGAAATGCAGGAGCTTCAATAGAAAAATCGGCAAAATCGACGTTCTTACCAATGAGAATGGGTGACTCTTCGAAGGGATTTGGCGGCGCCTCCGGTTCCAATTCCATGTCTTCCTCGGATGAAGATGGTGGAGGGCATTTCTCGATCTTCTTCATTCGTTTGCCTCGTTGGGTGCTCGACATTGTGAGAATTGGAGGAGAAAAACTCGAAGCTAAGGTGGAGGGTTTGAGTCTTGTTGCTAAAACACCTAAAAATGAAAAGAATGTGAAATACATGTAGATAGTGACTTGGTGAGGGGTTTTTGCAGTTTAATTTGAGGAATTTGTAGAGAATGTGAAGTATGCAACTATGGTTTCGAATTGGAGGAAATGGGCAATTTTGAAGCAAGTTCTCACGAGAAATTTTGGGGATTAGATGTAAAATCTATTAATTGTGCAATAAAAATAATTTGAGTCGAGTGGTGAATGTTTGTGAGTGATTTCAGGTGAGTGTAGGAAGATATTTTGAGAAAAGAAGATGAAGAAGTGAGGAGAAGAAGAGGCTAAGAAATCGATTTAAGAAGTCTCAGATTCGACGATCCGGACTCCCGATGACATAACTTAAAAAAATTATGTCCATCAGGACATTGATGTCCGGACGAATTGAGGGTTCATCCGATGGTCTAATTTTTGAAAATTCTCAAGGGTTTTGTTCAATTTTGCACATCAATTTCATCAATAATACACATTTATCTTCTAATGTGTGAGAAATGGTCTAGAGCGAGAAGTTTAGTGAAGATGTCGGCCAATTGATTTTCTATATCGACGAATTCAAGCACAATATCCCCTTTTGAACATGATCCCGAAGAAAATGATGTAGAATCTCAATATGCTTAGTTCGAGAGCCCAAAACTGGATTTTTGAACAAGTTAATGGCACTAGTATTATCATACATAATAGGAACACGATCGTATGATAAGTGATAATCATACAAAGTTTGCTTCATCTAAAGTACTTGTGCACGACAACTTGCCGCCGAGATATATTTGGCCTCGACAGTAGATAATGCTACCGAATTTTGTTTCTTACTAAACCATGACACTAGAGCAAAGCCTAGAAAGTGACAGGCTCCACTAGTACTTTTACGATTAATTTGACTTTCGGCCCAATCGGCTTCGAATAGCTAAGTAAATCAATGTGAGTGTTTTTCAAATACCAAAGTCCTAAGGTTTGAGTCCCACTAGGATATTTAAAAATTCTTTTCACAGCTTTAAGATGGGATTCCTTAGGATTTGATTGAAAACAAGCATACACTAAACATAATGTTGGACCTACTTGCAGTCAAGTAAAGAAGGGATCCAATCAATCTCGATATTTGGTGACGTCAACGGAGATTCCCTGTTCATCTTTGTCAAGCATTGAGGATGTGCTAATAGGTTTTAGATCACTCATTTCAAACCTCTTCAACGTGTCTAATATATACTTACTTTGATTGATGAATATGTCATGACATGATTGCTTAATTTGAAGTCCGAGAAAGAACTTAAGTTCTCTCATCATGCTCATTTCAAATTCCTTACTCGTGTTTTTTTGAAAATTCTTCACATAGACGAATATTTGTTGCTCCAAAAATAATGTCATCCACATAGATTTTAATAATGAGCATGTCTTCTTTATGAGTTTTAATGAAAAGAGTAGTATCCGCCTTACAAATAGAGAAGCCATTTGAGAGTATAAATTTGTTTAATCGTTCATAGCAAGCTCTAGGAGCTTGCTTTAGTCCATAAAGAGCTTCTCTAAGTTTGAAAACATGATTTGGAAACTTGTGATTTGAAAAGTCGAGTGGTTGTTCGACATAAACTTCTTCTTGAATGAATCTATTTAAAAGTGCACTTTTAACATCCATTTGATAAAGAGTAAAGTTTTTGTGACATGCAAATGCAAGAAGCATGCGAATGGATTCTAATCGAGCTACCGGTGTAAAAGTTTCTTTATAATCAATACATTCTTCTTGATTGTAACATTGAGCTACTAATCTAGCCTTGTTACGCACAATGATTCAATTTTCATCTCTTTTGTTTCGAAAAACCCATTTAGTGTCATGTCCGAACATCTGAAATAGTACTGGACGACTGAAAAATAGCCGTTGCATGTTAGAATCAGAACGGTCCAAAAATCGACTGTTGTGATCGAATTGGACGTCCGGATGGCCAGAGACTTTGGCCCAGTTAATTTTTGTTTTGTTTTGTTTGCAAACGATAAGTTTTTTCATAACGTTATTACTTGATTTTTCAAAGTAAGTGATGCTAATAGGATTGAAAATTAAGTTGAAATTCTTACTTTTGGAAAATATTTTTTGTGCAAACGTTTAACGAAGTGAATTTTTATCGTGCATAAACAAATTCGTCACTTGAGCTTTTCAATGAGTCATTGCTAGGGATTAAAATATTTTACCTTTACAAGCGAGTTCAAATATATAGATCTAATATCTTCGATTAATTTAGCGCGAGTGCGTGATTTGTTGCTCGACATTGAATTTGACGTAAGTGCTCGATTTCTACCTTGAACTTTCTTGATCGTCACCTTCACGTCCTTTGGTAGCAATTGTTTTGTCTTCAATTTAATCAAGTTTGTAACATGTAAAAAATGAAGACTCGAACACAAATGTTAGACTATCCTCATAAAATCTCTACTTCCATGGATAGATATTAAAGGCATCAATATCATCTACAACTTTCAAATGAAAAATATTAATCGATGTCTTTTTGTAATGCTAACTCAGTAAGCTCTCAAGGATAAGTACCAATCCCAACTTCAATTTGTCTAACATCTGGTCACATGCCCTGAATGCATCCCCTAACTGTGCCAGAGTTACCTATCATTTGTCCATAAAAATATTCGTTCAACAACCTCTTTTTTCTCGGAATATGAGCCCTCGATGCTTTTTCATCAGTACACTTCAGTCTAGTAATAAGGGCAAACTCAAATAAAGAGAATCTAACTAACATGTCCCCTAGATCAAAGTGGACTACATCGTCGTCGATTGACTTAAGCAGCCAAAATGATAATGCATTAAGAAGCTGTCCAAAAAATTGTATATCTCTCAACAGATGCAAGAGTCATAGGCAGGAATGACATAGGATGTCTCCTTGTTCATCGTCGAGCAACTCCAATACGGTCGTAAAGATGGCAAAGCTATAGTTCGAAGTAACTTTGTCAGGAATTTATCTCATCGCAACGTCGAGATGGTACTCCATCAAATAAAATCTCAAATATTAAAACCTTATGTAAGAGATAATGGAATAAATTATAATATCAAAAAATCAAACTAACCGGATTGTAACTACTATACGCAAGAATTAACAAATAATGGAATAAAGAAAACGAAAGTAAATAAAAATTAAACAAAATTAACAAAGAGAAAAAAAATTAATTTTGAAAAGGAAAATAAAACAAGGGAAAAATTTATGATTTATGAAATTGCAATAATACCAAGAAAGAATTGCAGCCACGATATCAAACATATCACATAGTAGTAGATTTGGCACAAACATTTCATTTGTACCACCCACGGTACCAAATCTTTAAAGAATTAACACTTGGAGTCCAAAATATTCATTTGACCATTAGTTTCACTTATTTTAACTAATTTTTAAAATGCTAACATAGTAAATTTGTATTTTCTCACAGAAAACACAATTATAATAATTAAATCAAAAAATGAAAAACAAAACAAAACCCCCAACCACCCATCCCCATCTCTTCCTTCCCCAACCCCATTTAACTCCCTTATTCCAAAACCACCCTACCCAACGATAGCGGGCGGCCACTAACTCCGTTGCCACCACCAACTCTTAACACTAGCACCAAAACCGCCACCCAAAAGGCTTCCCATGGAACTATATTCAGCCTATAATTTTTCTATTTATTGCTTTACTCTCACTTAATTTCCCATTCAATAAATCCTTTATATTATTCTCCAATCCCTTAGTTTTCCCCTCAACCACCCAGTCTATCGATCTGCGTGCAAATCATAAGACATTGACACAACATTCCTTTCCAATTCCAAATGCACAACCATCTCACTTGTCTGAGTCAACATGTTCTGTAACAACTCATCTCAGAGTTAGACCGAGTCAGTTTCGATTCCAAAAACCCTTTCGATTGCACAGGCGAGTTCTCCTATTGATATGCTATGCCTTGTTTTCTTGTATTTTTTCTTAGTTTTTTTGTGGCAAATGAGAGGATAGAAGGCATGAGGTTTAGGATTTTTAGGGATTTTTTATGGTTGATGTGATAACCCAAGAATAACTAACCAAGAGTGGGATGAATTGATATTTGAAATTTTTTCGACACTTAGTTTCAAAACAATTCAATACACAAGATATAAATGCAAAGTATAATACTAGAATTAAATATGCAAGTTCGATAACTTAATTCAAGTATGGATATTGTAACGCCCCAATTTTTTTTTTTTAAAAAAAATTCTAAGTGTTACCAAATTTCTTATTCATTTATTATAATATCTTTTTAGCAGAAAAAAAATAACATGCTCGTATGAATTCCCGCTCAACAAAAAATATAGTTTTTTGTTGTAATGGAAAGTGGAGTGAAAGAATTTTACACAACCGATTTAGAGAAAAAGTTGCATAATATTTAAATAACATCACTCAATCACCACTTAAACGAAATACAAATAAAACATAAATGTTAAAACACCTAACCAATATCCAAGCACTAAATTTAAATTTTACTAAATAAATCTTTAGCCATAATCTACTTAAAATCATGTTTACTTGGCAACCCATAAGCTTTCACTCATCCAATCTTCCACGTGTCCAACACGACCCGTTCTAATCTAAACTTTCGTACGAGTAAGTATTTTTGAATAAAACACTCAGTAAGACACATGCAAATTTGTATTCAACATAACATAAATATAAATGAAATATTTCATACCCGTCATTCTTAGATTTAGAGCAACTGATCGTGATGACAGATAGCTCAAGAGATTTCTATAGAATTCCCACATCCCGAAGGATTTAACATAATTGGACCGACGGTCTATCCCGAAGGATTTAACATAGAAATCGACCTTGCGATCTTAAGGCATTAAATGAAATCAATAAATAAATATCATGAAGAATAAAAATTTAATCACTGTACTTAAGTATCTTACCTAAATGAAAAATCTGAAATTTGCTGAGAACTTGAGAAATGAAGTTTTCTTTTTGCCTTGACTTGATGAATAACAAGATATAGAGAGTTTATAAATATTTTTGTGTGTATTCAAAAATCGTGTGTTTAAAGCATATAAAGTAAACATGGTTGATGAGTGGGTAAAAGAAAATGGCCTAGTGCTTGAGAAAAACCACAACATGTTTCCCATAACTAACACACACGTACCCACTAACAAAATCAAAACAAAACAAAAGATAAAGTTTGTTACTTTAACAAGAAGTAAATTCTCCACACATATTTTAGCCAATCAATGCAAAGGAAATAAAAAAAAAATGATATAACATTAAATGATAACATAAGTTTTATTTCAACCATAATAACTTGACATGTCTTGATCGAAATAAATTTTTCTTGAGCCTCATTTACGTAAATTAACGCGATCTATAAAATGAGATCCATATGTATACATTTTTATCAATATTTGCAACGCTCAATTATTTGGCTCACATAATGCTTAAGAAGAAGGGAAAGAAAATAATTTAAAATAACAATTTAGAAAAAAAAAAAAAAAAGTCATTTTCTCCCTCTCTTATTATTATTATTTTAATTTATGGACTTTAGTGTGTGACAAGGCTAGACATGAACCAATTAATGTGTTAATGTTAAAAATTTAAATTATCAAAAACTTAAGCACTACATAAAAAAGGAAAATAAATTCCGGGATGTTACAGATATAGCACAATATAAATGGCAATGTAAAGTGAAGTGCAAAAATGTAAAGATAACAAACCATTTTAATGGGGTTCGATACACAATGTGTTTTACGTCCCTGTTATCAAGCTCTATGTCACGAGTAAGGTCAAATGCACTATAATGATAACTTACAAACAAAAAATATCGATCCTTAAGTGACTTACAACAAGGAGCACTTATCTTTGGGTGGCTTACAATAAGGATCATCTATCCTTAGGTGACTTACAACAAGGAGCACATATCATTAACAACAATCGAGTTTTCACAAAGCCCTCGAAACCACTAAAGTATAAATGATAGTTTTACAATTGAAAGAACTCTCTTAACAAATGATATAATCAAGTCAAATATTTAGAGAGTTGGGATAACACTTCAATAGACAGCAAAAAATAAAGCTCAAGTGTTTATTGTGAGAACTTTGATGAATAATTGATAATGAAATAGTTTGTATTTTTATATCAAATTTTTCAAACCAATGATCTCTCTTAACAAATAATGTAAGTTAAGTATGAAGAGAGATTTACACTTAAATCAAAGTGTTGGCAAAGAAAACTTCTATCGATGATGAAGAATAGATGAGATTGTGAAAAGCTTTTTACAAAATAGAGTTCTTGATAAATTGGATGAAATATGTTTGATCGATCAAGAAACTCTTTGTAATAAATGAAGTAGAATGTAGAATCAAGTAAACTCAATGATTTTCAATAAATAATCTCTCTAAATATTCTTGTAAGTTGCTAAAAATTGAATGCAAGAATATATGAGTATTTATAGAGCAAAGGAGGCCCAACCAGTCACTTTCGGTTGACTAAAAGTGTCAATATAACCATTGGGAAATCAAATCGTTGGAATTTCGGTTGATCATTTCGGCACTTTCGGTTCAACCGAAAGTTTGACCCTTTTTTTAATTTTTTTTTCAAAATTTATTTCATATTATGAATGAAAAACATTTTTATGCGAGTGATGGATTATGAAAATAATTTGAGCTTTATGCACTTGCTAAGAATCGATGAGTTAATACATTTACATTTAAGTTTCGATAAACTACTTCTAAGCTTTAATCTTCAAAGTTCTCGTTCTTGTTCTCTTCGAGTCTCATTTGATTGCTTTTTCTTCAACGGATGACGATTTAAGTCTTTGAATGCTTAAGAAGTTATATTCATGAAAAACTCAAGAAACAAAACTTGGTAGAGACATAAGTGTATTGTTTGTTATAATCAAAATAAGTAGAGCTATATTAAATCATAGGTCAACAATTTCCCCATTTTTTATTATGACAATCAATATGTGATTTGAAGTAATTTGTAGAAATATACAAGATATTCCCTCTATCTTTTACCCATCAATGGGAACCAAGTTTGTATCATATATAGCATGATGTTCTAAAGACATGCATTTCCACAATTCATTGACATAGTAAATCACATCTAGAAGCTATCATACTTTATAGAAATAACTGAACTCACAAATTCCATAATGATAGTTGAAGTCACAAATTATAATTGCAAATCAAATACATAGTTTATAACAAAATAGAAATAACAAGTCACAATTACAATAACATTTTCCTTCCTTTTTTCCTTTTTGGCATCATAAAAAAGAAATGGGGACAATGAAGCTAGAAGAAATTTCCCCTTAATTAAGGCATATGTGCAAGTTAGGAAAAACAAGTGAAAGTAATCATAGGTCATGACATGAAAAATAAAACATGAGTTCAAAAATGAAAATAGAACTTAGAGATAATGTTTTAATCTTCCGCCGATGGAGGAGGCTCTCGAGGATAAATGGAATACATGTGTGCAAAGAAGGCCTTTTGAGATAAACTCATTTGCTCCATTTGTTGATCAAGAACATTGATGATAGTAGTAAGAGAATCAATCTGGCCTTGTAGGATGTTGAATTGATCTTCAGACATATATCGGCTGGGGGTCAATGCTACTTGTGGAGTAGGAGCCTTATGTTGTGCTCGAGGAGAATCATCACCGTCACGACAATCACCACCATTACCACCCATTTCTTCTTCCACCTCTTCTAAAGTGAATGGACAAGTAGTAGGCCCTGAGTTATTGTCGAAGCCTTGAGTATGACACGCTCATTGCCCATTACTTTTAACGATTTTCATGCATTTAAGGGTGTTGGGGTTAATGACATCGATGTGTTTGGGCTTAAGAAAAGGCTCATCGTCTAATGGCACATTGAAATGTTGAAAAGTTCTTGTAAGAAGCATGCCATAAGGTAAGCCTAGGGTTCTGGAGACGTGTGGATCTGTCGAATGTGCTTCAAAAAGAGGTAGGGAAAGTCCAATTGACGACCAACAAGAAATGAGTCAAGAATGAACAAGTCGAAGTGATGAAGCTCTTCAAAATGTCCACTCTGATGAACTATATACTATAAGCAATAGTACGATGAAGAATTTTGCATGGTATAGTAAGGTAACTTAGGTTTAGGGTCATTGTGATGGTTAGTGGTCGATCGGTGACTCGACAACAAGCTTCGAGTTCGTTATAGCCCTCAAACCTAATGGGATAATGATGAATGTAAGCAAGGTTTCACATTCCTCTAACCCAAGTATTTCTCGAATGGTATCCATATCAAGAGTAATTCGTTTCTCTTTAATAGTGCAAGTGACTTGGAGTGAATAAAATGAGAGATTTCGGTAAAATTCAGGAATTAAATTAGGGTAGACATTTTCTAAGATAGTAACCATATTTGTCCACCCAATATTCTCAAAATATTCCTCTAACCTAAATGAAGGAGTTTGGTAGAGAATTCAAAAAAATCAATCGACTTACCGATTAGAATGGGGCAATCGGTGAAACGGTCGGACATGGGCGTGTCAACTTCAACATGCGACGAGCTTGCTTCCCCTTTCTTCGAGGCATGGTTGTTTTTGGATTCTTAGAATTTTAGTGAGAGAGACTTTTGATTTTTCAAGATTTTGTTGAGAAAACTAGTGAAAAAAGATGGAAAATAAGTGGGTAACAAATTTTTGAAGTTGATTAATGCTTAATACAATTTGCAATGAGTTTTTGAAAAGAAATCAAGATTTTTGAGTATTGAACTCAAAAACCCAAATCTTGAATTTTCTTGATGAAAAATGAAGAAAAACTTGAGATTTGATGAGAAAGTGTGATGAATGTGATAGATTTGGTGAAAAGTTGAAGTGATTTTGATGTGGAAGATGAAAATTATGGGATTTGAGGAAAGATGGAGGAGAAAAATCGCGACTAGGGGCTCAAAAATGGTAAATTTTAGGGATGAAGATTTGGTTAAAAAAGCTGCGGGTTTAGTCATTTTCGGTTGACGAAAGTTCTTGAGAAAATTTCGGTTGACCTTGGGTCGTGTTGAGGTCTCGTAAAGCTCAACATTGTATAAGGATCGGTGCTCCTTGTTTGTAAGTCACCGAAAGCGTTGTAAAGAGTTAGATTGTACCATAAGTCAATCAACATAGTGAAAAAGGCTTTGCTTATGCCGGAGAGCTTGGTAATGGGGGACGTAGATCAATGCATTGGATCGAACCTCCATAACTTTATCGTTTGCACCATCTATCCCTTTTACTTTACGCTTTTACTTTGTGCAAATTATATTATCTCACTTATTTCCTTACTTGTGTTTAGTTGTCTTCCTTTATTTGCACTTATTATTTGGTTGATATACTCGTTTGAACTAACTTACGATTATTAATTTATCAACGTGATTTTAGTTCATTATTCGAAAAAGTTTTAAAAAGCAATTCACCCCTCCCCCTTTTGGTTAGCCAATCTTGAGCTTTCATCTTTGTCTTCAACTTCTTTAGGATCTTCCTTGTTTTGATCTTGAATGTTCATTTGCTCATAAGGGATTTCCAAACCTACATCAATACATTTCTCTTGATCAAAAGAATTAGTTTCATCAAAAGTAACATACATGAATTCTTCCACTACTAAAGTTCTTTTGTTGAAAACTCTATAAGCTTTGCTAGTAGGTGAACATCCAAGGAAGATTCCAACATCGAATTTTCAATCAATTTTTTCCAAATTTTCTTTTGTAGTAAGTATAAAACATTTGCAACCAAAAACTTTAAAATAACTAATGTTGGGAACACTATTTTTCCAAAACTCATATGGAGTTTTGATATTCTTTCGACTTATCAAAACTCTATTCATAATGTAGCAAGCGGTATTAACAGCTTCGACCCAAAAATACTTGGGTAAATTATTTTCATTTAACATGGTCCTAGCCATTTCTTACCATGTACGATTCTTTCATTCTACTATACCATTTTATTGAGGAGTTCTAGGAGCCGAAAAATGATTTTCATATTCATTTTCTTTACAAAAATCATCAAAAGTAATATTATCAAATGCTCCACCATGGTCACTTCTAATGACTGTGATAGAATATCCTTTTTCATTTTGAATACTTTTACAAAAGTGTTTAAATACTTTTAAAACTTCATTTTTCAAGTTTAAAAACAAAACTCAAGTGAATCTTGAGAAGTCATCAACGATAACAAATGCATAGTGCTTGCCACTTAAACCTGCGATTTTAGAAGGTCTAAAAAGATCCGTGTGAAGAAGTTGTAAAGGTTTCGTAGTTGAAGAAAATTGCTTGGTTTTGAAAGAGCTTTTTGTTTGTTTTCCAAATTGACAAGTATCACAAATTTTGTCCTTCTCAAATTTCAAGTTTGGTAGACATTTAACAAAATAATTTTTTGAGATTTTTGAAATTAGGTCCATACTAACATGACATAATCTTCTATGCCATAACCAAGTATCATCTTCAAAACTTGACAAACATTTTAATTCCTTTTCAAATTCAATGTTGATAACATAAATATCTTTACATCGGCTATCTATGAAGAACACCTCTTTCGATGTAACATCCTTAATAAGGCATTTAGAAGAATCAAATTAAATATGATAACATTTATCACATAGTTGACTAATACTTAGCAAGTTATGTTTGAGATTATCTACCAACAAAGCATTTTCAATAGATGGAAATGAAATATTACCAATATTTCAAATGCCCATGATTTTTCCTTTGGCATTATCTCTAAATGTGACATGACCTTCATTTTTCTTTTTAAAGCTTGACAATAATGTTTTGTGTTCGGTCATGTGTTTTGAGCAACCACTATCCAAGAACTAATTGCTCTTTATATTTGAAACCACCTGCAAGAATTGATTCAAATTTTTGATCTTGGTACCCATTTAACTTTAGGTCTTTGATAGTTAGTGCTAGTGGACCCTTGAACTCACTTATTTCTTTGAAAGTGTAATTTCTTTTTGATTGAGCAATTAAAAGCTATATGTCCAAATTTGTTACAAAAACTACGTATGGTGTTAGAAGTTTTGACAAACATGTTTTCAAGAGATTTTTGTTTTAGAGAAGGTTTGTATCTAATGCCACCTCTATCAAAGACACATTTTTGTTTCCTAAACATTAACTCAAAGTGTTTCTTTTTCTTGTGTGAATTTGTGCACAATATTGGTTAAATCAATGACTTTTTCTTTTAGGGAAACATTTTATTTAATTAGGAATTCATAAACGTCCTTTTTGTTCTCAAAACCCTTTTGAGTTTCTAAAATCGTTTTGGTCTCATTTTTTAATAAAATATGTTGCTTTTTGAGGATAAAGTGTTTGAGAGCATGTTTTTCAAAAGCACCAATAATTTCATCATATGAAATAGATAACACATCATAAGAAGGAGTGCCATTTGTGTTTATCTCATCCTCCATAGCCATGAAGCACATGTTTTCAACTTCATCTTAACTTTCATCTTCTTTTTGCTCATCATCACTATCATCCCAAGTGGCTTGTAGAGTTTTCTTCTTGAAAAAATTTCTCTTGTTCAAACATTCGGTTCTTTTGTGATCGGGTTTGTTACAATCATAGTATACAACATTCTTGTTCTTTTCCTCACATTTGTCTTCTTTCTTTTGGAATCGACAGTTATTGCGAAAGCCTCTCCACTTTTTGACAATGAGAACAAGATCATCAAGTTCCTCATCATTTGATGATTTCAAAGCTATTTGCCTTCTAGGAGAATCCTTCTTTTATTCCTCTTTTGCTTTTCTTAATTTCTCATTTGTTTCGACATGATTTAGCTTATAGGTCATCAAGGTTCTATAGAGCTCTTCCAAAGGATATGTGTTGATATCTTTGGTGTTCTTTAACAACATCCTTAATGAATCCCAATCTTCCGAGAGGGATCTAAGAATTTTGTTCACAAGTTCACCATTCGTAAATTTTCGATCAAAGCCTTTAAGGTCATTAATAATATCGGTGAATTGAGTAATCATGCTAGCAATGGGTTCATCTTGCTTCATAAAGAAATTTTCAAAGTTTTTAAACAAGAGATTTATCTTAGTTTCTTTTACTTTATTTGTACCCATGTGTGTTATTTCTAATGCATACCAAATCTTATATGTGAAATCACATGTAATAATACGATTAAATTCACTTATGTTTAAAGCACAATAAAGAAGATTTTTGGTTTTTGCATTCAATGACAATTTTCTTTTATCATACTCATCATATTCTTTTCTAGGCTTTGGAATAATTTGGTCCGAATTTTCATCAACTTTAATAACCTTAGTAAGCTTATGAGGACCAAATTCAATAACCTCCTAAACATTTAATCAATTGATTGAATATAAATCATCATTCTAGTTTTCCAATAATTATAATGTCTACCATCAAATAAAGGAGGACGATTTGTAGAATGCCCCTCAATATTAAGATTAGCTATAACACAAGATAGTGAAATCTTAAAAATGTGCACCTAGGCTTTGATACCAATTGATAACCCAAGAATAACTAACCAAGATGGGGGTAAATTGGGTTTTGAAACTTTTTCGACACTTCGTCTCAAAACAATTCAATATACAAGATATAAATACAAAGTATAATACTAGAATTAAATATGCAAGTTCAATAACTTAATTCAAGTATGGATATAGCACAATATAAATGGTAATGTAAAGTAAAGTGCAATTATGTAAAGATAACAAACCATTTTAATGAGGTTCGATACACAATGTGTTCTACGTCCCCATTATCAAGCTCTCCGTCACGAGTAAGGCCAAATGCATTATAATGGTAACTTACAAACAATGAGTATCGATCATTAAGTGACATACAACAAGGAACACTTATCCTTAGGTGACTTACAACAAGAAGTACCTATCCTTAGGTGACTTACAACAAGGAGCACATATCGTTAACAACAATCAAGTTTTTACAAAGCTCTCGAAATCACTAAAGTATAAATGATAGTTTTACAATTGAAAGAACTCTCTTAACAAATGATATAATCAAGTCAAGTATTAATAGAGTTAGGATAACACTTCAATATATAGGAAATAATAAAGCTCAAGTGTTTATTATGAAAACTTTGATGAATAATTGATAATGAAATAGTTTGTATTTTTATATCAAAGTTTTCAAATCAATGATCCATCTTAACAAATAATGCAAGTTAAGTATGAAGAAAGATTTACACTTAAATCAAAGTGTTGGCAAAGAAAACTTCTACCAATGATGAAGAATATATGAGATTGTGAAAAGTTCTTAATAAAATGGATGAAATATGTTTGATCGATCAAGAAACTCTTTGTAATAAATGAAGTAGAATGTAGAATCAAGTAAACTCAATGATTTTCAATAAATAAGCTCTCTAAATATCTCTTGTAAGTTGTTAAAAATTGAATGCAAGAAGAGATGGATATTTATAGAGCAAAGAAGGCTTCCAATCACTTTCGGTTGACTAATTTCGGTTGACCGAAAGTGTCAATATAGCCATTGGGAAATCAAACCGTTGGAATTTCGGTTGATCATTTCTGCACTTTCGGTTGACCTAAAGTTTGACCCCTTTTTTTAATTGCTTTTTCAAAATCTATTTTATATTATGAATGAAAAACATTTTTATGCAAGTGATGGATTATGAAAATATCTTGAGCTTTATGCACTTGCTATAAGAATCGATGAATTAATACATTTATACTTAAGTTCCAATAAACTACTTCTAAACTTTAATCTTCAAAGTTCTTGTTCTTGTTCTCTTCGAGTATCATTTGATTGTTTGTTCTTCAACGGATGACGATTTGAGTCATTGAATGCTTAAGAATATATATTCATGAAAAACTCAAGAAACAAAACTTGTTAGAGATATAAATATTGTTTGTTATAATCAAAATAAGTGGAGCTATATTAAATCATAGGTCAATATGAGGCAAATGGGAAATGCACCCCTCAACTTGATAAGATAAATGGTGTATGAAGGCGAAAGATTGAGAGAATAAATGGAAGCGAACATTTATGGTGTTTTTTTTTCGAATTCAAATTTAGGGAGATTGATCTTGGTTGACAGGGCGTTGGCGATGGAGGAATGGAGTTATATTAGGCCGTCCGTGTAAAGGGTGATTGTTGGCTAACGTGAATGGGCAAGTCGAAAGAGTGACAATAAGTAGGAGAAGACGAGGTGAAAATGGAAGTTTAAAAGCAAAGGAAGAAGGCATTGGTCTCAACGGTGATGCCGACGTTCGTTGTCGGTGGATGATTTTCAGGGGTGGTGGGAAAGAAACCACTCTTATTTTTCTTTTATTCATTTTTATTTATTTATTATAATTGTATTTTATATTAAAATTGTAAAGTTACCATTTTGCCTTTTGTAATTTTGATCAAAATTATTTTTTGGATCAACTAATGGTAAAATGGATGTTTTACATCCATTTGGGCTCCAAGTGCTAATATATGAAAGGTTTGGTATTGTGAGTGGTACACATATAATGTTTGTGCCAAATTCGCTACTAAATGAAAGATTTGGTACTGTAACTGCAATTCTCCCAAATACTTATTAACAGTAATTACAATTATAAAACATATAAACGAGATTAAAATTAACCGATAAAATTAAATAAAAAAAAGAAAGCATAAAAAATCAACAAAATTAAAACTTTCAAGGAAAATATTAAATTCAAAAGACATTCATGAAAAAACAAATTTAAAATAAATAGATAAAATTGAAGTAAATTTAAAAAAAATTATTAAAAAAATTATCCCGTTAAAATAAGAAATTGAAAAGATGAATAATTAAAAATTATATATTTTCAATTAAAAATAAAAAATTGAAGAAATAAATTAAAAATGAATTTAAACTAAAAAGATGAAAAAGAAAATAATCAATAATTAAATTGAAGAAAAAACAAGAAATCGAAAAAGTGCTAAAATTAAATTTCAGGGGAAAATGTCGATCTAGAATACTAGTCATTGGAACAAAGCTAACCTATGAGAAATGACGATCTTCGACAAAGATCGATGTCGATCCGATCTTGGTTGTCTGTGTGGGCCATCGGTGTCGTGTTGAATTCGACGAAAGTGTGTTTTTGTTTCCCTCTCTTTTCTAGTTCTCTTTGAGTGTATTATAAGACTTTTGTTGTTTACTTAAATTTTCAGCTTTTCATTTTATTTTTTCCAAGTTCAGAGGCCATTGTGGGAGATATTGTTAGGGCTAGACAAAACTCCCGCACCGAACCGAATCCGACTCGAACCGAATCGAACTGAACCGAACCGAACGGTTCTTCATAAGTTAAATACCCGAATGAGTATCTGAATCGAGAACCGATGAGTTTGAGTCGTTTCTCCGTTCTAGCCCAAGAACCGAAGAATCGAATAAGAACCAAATCTAAATAATTTTTTTAATTTTTTATATTGAATTAATTAAATTATTTTAATTTTTTCTAAACAAATTAGCAAATTAATTAAACAAACCAGCAAAGTTTAGCCAACACCAAGTCTAGCCAAATTAATTTTTTGTTAACTTGAATCTTATCTTTCCCCTTTCCATTCGAATTTCATTTGGTAAGAAGTACACTCACTCCCGTATAAACCCAAATAATTTGATAATTTTAAAACCTACATCCCCATTCCCAAATCGATTTTGAAGATCCTTCATTTCACATGCGGCAGTAGCTACTGATTAGATTTCTAAGTGCAGTATAAGCATTAAAAAATTGGGCTACGTTAATTTGTAAAAGTTATAAATGAACATGTCATTAGTTGTATTTATGTAGTGTTGCTGTAAATATTAAAAAATTTAATTATGGTATGGAACCGAACAGAACCGAACTGAAACGAACCGAACGAAACCGACTCGAACGGTTCCATAATTATATTTGAACCCAACAATTTCATTTATTAAATATTCGAACTGAATCGATCCATATCCAACCCTAGATGTTGCTCCAATTAACCTGTTAAGAATAAGGCAATGAGCTATGCAATTATCCTATGTCCAGATCATCAAGGATACAAATTTTCATTTTTCGTCCCCACCTCAACTTTCTTTTCCACTTTTTACTAGCACAAGGTACAACTCAAATTTAATAATGTGCATGTCACGCAAGTCGACATTTCAGCTACCTTATCATTAAATAAACCATGTAGCTATGTCAACGAGTCGAGTCGAGTCGGAAAAAAAAAAGCTCGAGCTTTTTTGGCCCCGAATCGAGCCCGGCAAAAAAAAAATGAGGCTTGACCCGAGCTGAGTAGGCTCGATTTTTTTATTTTTTATTTTAAATTCAAAATATTATCTTGGCTATCGTAAATTTTACGATTTTCATTTAATGGTATACTAATCTTTATTGGTTTCTATGTGTTGTGTTAATTACTTTTTGAATTATTTACCTTTTATTTAACTTTTAATTAATAGTATGATACAAGGGTAACAATGCTATTTTTTGGCCTTTGATTAAATATAATATTGGTTTTATATTTTCACTGTCCAATTTTCAGATTAATTTCTTAATGTGGTTTTGGATTGATAAAAATCGTCCTTTAATTGTATTTATTGAAGTTGGTATACTGAAAAATCTCTTCACTATTAGTCTTTAAAATATAGGTAATTAAGGTACAGTGAACTCCGGCCATATAATTTTGAGCTCCAACTCAATTTTTTTTTTTTTTTAAAAAAATTTATTTACAAGCACGCATGCAGCTAAATACAAATTGCTGCCTGCACAACAGCTATAGCTGCCTGCACATGCAACTTTTCTAATATATATATATGCTGCTACATGGGCCATTGTTACGGGCCGGCCATGCCCAAAAATGGGGCTTGGCTCGGGCTTTTTACGGGCCGAGCCCGAGTCGACGAGCTTTTTGTCATCTCTAAAATCATGGAAGTATTCATTTACTTTTAATAGTATGTTGGTCCTTGCTACTTTGTGGCCCGGCTCGGGCTTTTTACGGGCCGAGCCCAAGCCGTCCGAGCCGACGAGCTTTTTTACCATTCCTAAAACCATGAAAGTATTCATTTACTTTTAATAGTATGCATGTTTACTTTTATTCCATCTCTAGACTCTAAACCATAGTCAGGTCGACATGTATTTGGTCCTTGCTACTCTGTTGATTTATATCAATATTCGTATTTATATAATAGTTGGTTCAAATTGAAAAATTTGGAATTGGTTTGATTGAAAATTAAGAGAGTCGAAACAAGACAAGAATCTTCCACAAAAAACAAGACAATTCACCTCTATTTTTTTAATTATAGCACATGACTTATCGAGTCCAGATCTTTTCAATTTTTTGTTTTTTTATCGTAATTATACGACTATTTAACTTTTGACACTTGTTTCCATATCGAATTAAATATTAGAATGGATTCATACAACGTTGCACTTACCCCTATTCGTAGACGACAGTCGACACAAACAGTTTGCCCTTTTTGTCCCCACCACGGTACAACCACTTTTTCTACCTTTTTTTCGTGCAAAAGGTACTACTCAAATTCAAACGGAAAGTGTATGGTCAATTTTGTTGCATGTACAACAATGAACAAACACGAGTTATTTGAATTTCAGTCTGTACAACCTTTCTTTAACACGTCAGACTGCAATTGAATAGCGTATTCACACGTGCAGAAAGAATCCAATCGTGTGGTTGTGACAATATAAGAAGATAAGGGCTGCGTCATCTGGGCCCACACGATCATCCTTTTCCATTGCGCGTCCACTACACGTTCCAGGAATACGTGTCAGCCTGTTCCACATATTTGTTCCAATCCACTATCTGATTTCTCACGTTTTCCAATCTAGAGAATTTTTCGGCTGGGTCCCCAAACGTTAACGCTAGCATCACTTGAGTCCTCATTCTAAATATTTTGACAATTACATCCCCATACGTAATTGATGCACATTGATCCTTTTGGATGTTCGTCATCCGAAGTTGAGTTGAAGAAGATTTTAGTCACAAAACTTTATTCCTTAATAAACCATTAAAAAAGAAAGTAAAGGGCATTGATATTCTCACTAATTTTCTTTTATTCAAGATCAAATTCTAAGCATGTGACAAAACGGGCAAGAGTTGGTGATATTGAGCCACGGAAAAATACATTTTCAATGGTAGAAGTGTTGGCAAGCATTTTGTAAACTTCGAATGTCAATGTGAATGCTGCTTGAAAGTAGAGGTGGCAATGAGCCGAACCGAGCCGAGCCGGCTCAGCTCGTTGCCCCACGAGCTCGGCTCGTGGCTCGTTACAAAACGAGCCGACGTTTTGCTCGGCTCGTTGCTCGTGGGCGAGCTCGTCTATCACGAGCCACGAGCCGAGCCGCTCGGCTCGGCTCGTGAAATTTGATTTTTTTTTTTATTTAACTGTCCTTATATGAAAAAATAAAAAAATAAAAAAAAATAAAATTGGACGAGCAGCTCGTCTAAAACGAGCCGAGCCTCGGCTCGTGCTCGGGCTCCTTTTTTGACGAGCCCGAGCGGCTCGTGGATCGCTACAGTACGAGTCGAGCGGGCGAGCCGACGAACTACTAGGCTCGATTGCCACCACTACTTGAAAGACGATAAACTATATTAATTAGAGTTTTTAATGCTTGAAGTATTATATATTTTTTGGCATTAAGTCGATGTTACCAGCTTCTTCATGCGGCGAAGGTGGTGTGAGGGAGCTATCTTGTGTGGCACATAGACCTGTCAATGGAATTTCCGACAAAACTATTGGATCAATTTGCACCAATTATATAAGTTCGGGATTTATTGCCATAAAAATTAGAATGGGTGTTCCAAGTACTACTTACATCGATGTTTGGGACACATGTGCATTCCCTGAATTTGGAGTTATTTTCTGAGGGGTTTCTTAATTTAATAATAAAATTAAAGTATTTAAAATTGAGTAAAGAGTAATTTAAAATTAAAGTATTTCTTAATTTTAAGCCTGCGTTTGGTAAAGATTAAAATTTTAATCTAAGTTAAAGTTAATAATTAATTTTAATCACATATTTTTTGAAATTCCTAACTTTTCAACTACATATTTTATCAAAATTTACTAAATCTTTTATTTTAATCTCCACGAAAAAGGACTAAATTTAAAAAAATTAAAATAATGTTAGTTGAAGGCAAGTGTTTTCAAGTAGGTTCACAAAAATGTTGAAGTTAATTTAATTACGCAACTACGTCTATCTCTTAAAGCAAATTAAACGATGAGCCCTACTACTATTACATAAATATTTTTCCCGTAAAAATAACAGACGCATACATGGGGTGGGCCCCACTCCATGTGAGTATTCTGTCATTTTTATAGATGAAACAGTTTTGTACAAGTGAATAAATTGTTAAATGATAAGGGCTCTCAGATGGAATAGAATAAAAAGTGATTTTTAAGAGAATGTGTAATTAAAAAGTATTTAAAAATTTTAAATTTACGTTCAAATTATTTTATTGTGTGAATATGTGATTTAGAAAAAAAAAAGAATTTAAAAATAATGATAGTCAAATCGAGCCTAATTTACCTACTTAAGCCCCTGTTTGACACCCATTAATTTTTTTTCTCATTCTCATTCTTATTCTTCATTTCAACAATACATTCTCCAAATAAAATAATATTACACACAAATCAAAAAAAAATCATCACTTTTTCTCCACACATTCTCACGTCAATCACTATTCCAAAATTTTTATTTCTCCCAAAATGGGTTTCAAATCGAGGCTAAGTATGACTCGTATTTCTCTACTCATTCTTTAAAATTATAGCAGAAGGAAGGAAAAAAAAAAAACAATCAATAGAATTCCTATATATAGGACCCTTACTGTGAGCTCTCATTTCCAATTTCATTTTCATCTCCTACCCGGATTCACCACTTGTAATTCGAGAAGTGAAATTCCCAGAATTTGTTAAAAAGTTAGATAAAATACAGATACTGTCCATTTCGAAATTTATGTTTTCGATTTGAACAAACTTTGCCCTTCAAAAATTCTTGGATATTTTTGTGCAATTTCATATTTTCTTGATCTTGAAAAAAAATAATAATAATTGAGATTAAGATGATGAGAACGCAATCACAAGGTCAACAAGACCATCAATCCAACATATTCTACGAGCTATCGTCTTTGATTTTGAGAATCATTCGGTCACCACCGACGCTATCAGATTTATCGGAGCAATCTCCAGCGGTGCACCTTCGTCCGACGCCAAGAAGGGCGCCGTCGATGCAGCAGATTACGCCGGCTGGTTTTGTGTCGTTGCTTCTGGGGATTTCTTTGGCTTTGATGCTGTGTGGATCGCTGACTTTTTTTATTGGGTTCATTTTGATGCCTTGGGTTCTTGGATTGGTTATGGTTCTGTACTTTGTTGGGGTGGTCTCGAGCCTCTCAATGATCGGTCGAGCCATTTTGTGGCATGGGTCTGCTCCTCCTCCGCCAATAAAATGATCCTTGTAAGCACTGTTTTTTATAATCTTGACTTGTGTAAATTGGATTTTACTTTATATATGAAGGTTCCAAGATTTATTTGTTCTTGCAATTTGTAACTTTTGATGAGATTGGTTTTTGTTTGGCTTTACCTATTTTGGGATCTGATCTTAGCTTGTCATTTTGTTATTGAATTTATTATCCAACCATGTACTTTTTTTTTAACGTGAAAACATTTTTCTTACTTGGAGTAATCCTTTTTGTTTTGGTATTTTGGGCTAATTTTGTGATGCAAGGTTTTGACACCGTTAATAAGGCTAGAGTTTGCAATACATGTAAATTTATTCTTTGCACCCGTTTGGGCTCAATTATTACGTATTGTAACGAGAAGAAAAGTGATTTTTTGGAAGAATGTACGGTTAAAAAAGAAGCAAAAATTTATGGGTTTACTGTAATATTTTTTTATTGGAAAATGTGTTATTGATAAAGATTGAAAAAAATAAATTATAATTTAACGTTAACACTACCTTCTGTGGGAATTTTTGTTACTTTGTCTGTTTCTGGTTTTTTTTACTTTTCGCGTATGAATGTTTGTGGTTGAAGATTTTGCTTTGAGATAAAAATCTTGTGGATTTTTTGTTGATTATGATAAGTTTTTATTAGTGAATCTACCTGTTGGTTTGAATCTATTGTTTTATCATTACAGTTGAGTCCCATTTTGAGGAAACATTTACCATGTGTTATTTTATTGTTTGGGATAAAAATAATGTTCAAAAAAGAGGCCATGCTTTGAGCCCCTGAGGTACACCAAAATTATTTTTGTTAAATTGGTTGTTGGACAATTTTGAATAAATAAATAAATAAAAATCTGTTTGATCTAAATCTATAATTTTTTTCTTACTTTTTAATCACATATTCACAAAAAAAAAAATAATAATAATAAATAAATAAAAAATCACTTTTCTTAAAATAAATATATTTAGAAAAATCAACATCAAACAGGTCTTAATGAGTTTTAGGAACAATTTCTATTTAATTATATCATATTGTTTGAGAAGCTCTCAACTTCAGTTTTGTTGGTCCGAGGTATGTTTGCAAGTCGATATAACAAGGTTATTACATCAGGGATTGTCGTAAACTTGTTCTTCCCCCTTCTTCCGAATTTACTAAGTCCCATTTTGATAGGGCAAGTTTTCCATGGAAGATGGAAATTGTTTTGCTATTTTTCACTTTTTAAAGTGTTTGATAGGAAATATTTTTCAGGTAATTGGTTTTCCACCTGTTATTGGTCTGCCACATTTTCTTGCTTTTTGAAGTAAATCAATTCCCACTACTTTGGTGGATTTGTTATGTTTTGTCTTTTGTCTTTTGTTGAATCCATTGTTATGTTTTGTGTTATTTTATTGGTTTTTTTGGGATCAATTTGTGAAAATAATGTTCAAAAATGCAGGCCATGCTTTAAGCCCCTATTGTGAGGCGGCCGTACACCAAAATTCATTTTGCTAAATTGGTTGTTGGACAATTGAATGAATAAATAAAAATCTATTTGATAGAGATTCTTTAAAATTTATTTATCTCCAAATTTACTAATTAAAATTTATTTATCTCCAAATTTACTAAGTCTCAATTTGATAGGAAAAGTTTTAGCCATTTTCCACTTTTTAGAGTGTGTGATAGGAAATATTTTTCAGGTAATTGGTTTGTCACATTTTCTTGCTTTTTGAGGTAAATCAATTCCTACCACTTTGGTGAGAATTGGTTTTCTAGGCTGTTTTTTTTTTTTTTGTAATGGAAACAAATTATATTCTCAATTGTAACAAATTATATCTAATTAATGGACAATTTTCATTAAAAATGAAGCCAAATGAACATTAAAAGATTCAAAATTTCAATATTTTTCAAGTGAAAAATTATACCCATCAAACACAATTAATTGACAATTCTCAGTAAAACAAGTTCTAGTCAATTCAATTTCATAGAATTCATTTTCTTTCTATCCAAATTTTATTCTTGCAATCAAACGGACCATTTTTTCCAGAAAGTTTCGGGGTGACACTATCAATTCACTGGTACTAATTACTCATTGTATTCCTTGTATTGCAAGCTAGTTGAATTTGGGCATATAAAAAAAAAAGAGAGTATAGTTCTTAAAGTAGCCCGTATAACAAAATGGTGCATAATTTTTCTTCTAAAGAACGTGCGCTTTTGTATATTTATTTGCAAGATTGTCTTTATATATCTGTAATAGTGATTCATTTTCTTCCTTGTACTGCAGCCTGGAAACTTTTGTTAGACATAATGCAGCACGATATTCTTTTGGTTTGGTGCTGTGAAACTTACGAGCGACACGTGGATGATGCATTGTGAATATTTTACGAGCACAAGGGTATGGCCGTCTGTATTGAGCAAAAGAGCCAACTGTTGAAGCATTTTGAGAAGAAGCATATGATATCATTAGTTATTACTAAAGAAATGTGAAGAACAATTTCTGTTGTTCACTTGGTTAGCAAGCAAGGAAGTTATTGTTTTGTCCTTCTGGGATTTGTTTGCTGAGATTAATGGAACAATACTATGCTGTGTTCATGGATTTTATTGGAGAATTTCTTATCGATATGTAAATGTTTTGTTCTATCAATAAATTCTTGCTTTATTTGTATTCTGAATTTTCGTATGCTATATCCCCTCTTTCGTATATACTGAGAGCTTAATGTTATTTGTGCTTGTTTTGGTCTAAATAATTTAAGCTGATTGGATTTATTTTTTATCTACACGTTTCTTAAAATTCATATCATATTATATTTATTTTTTATTCAAACATTTTGTCGAAAATTACAGCATTTAATAAGATCTTTGGGATGTTTGTTGATGTTGGCCCGCCACACTATTATTGGTATTGGGCTATTATGTTTGAAATTGGACTTCCGATTTGTGATAAATCGCACCTTATAAATGCGACTTTGACTCTCATAAATTAATGATATCTGGTCCTACACGTGGCCACTCCTCAACTATTGGATTTGAGTTATTCTTGGGTGATGTTTTAACTAGGGGTGGGCAAAAACCCGCCCAACCCGATCAACCCGCCCAACCCAACCCAACCCGATCGGGTTGAGTCGGTTTTTTCCATTTTTTTCTTGGATTGGGTTGGGTGGCAAGGTTAAGTTGGTTGGGTTGGGTTGGGTTGTGGGTTAACACATCCAACCCAGACAAAAACCAACCAACCCGACCCACTAACTAAAAAACTAAAAAATTTTGCCAAACTAAAATAGAATAAAGGTGAGAGACCCGGTAAAAAAAAAAGTGAGAGACAAAAAAAAAATACTAACATATCTTCCATCATCTCTCTCACGCGGCGGGCGTTGTCTCACCAAATCATCAACATTGGTTGTGATTTTGGATGAGATCTATTTTCCAATCCATCTCTCTTTAACGCAATATATTAATGTTGTTTTAAATTTAGTACTTTGGTGGCTTTAATGTTTGTTCATAGGTCGTCCTAACTCCCAACCTAACCCGACCAACCCAACCCAACCCGACCGACATTTGGTTGGGTTGGGTTGGGTTGGGTTTCAATCTTTACATGGGTTGGGTTGGGTTGAATTTATGTCAAACCGACCATATTGGGTTGGGTATGGGTTGGGGGAAAAATCGACCCAACCCAACCCACGCCCACCCCTAGTTTTAACTTTCAAAACGCGTTCATTCGAGGGTTGGCTTAGTGTGTTTTCTATGTATTTTTCTAGGGGTTTTTTGGTACTTTTTCTTCTTCATGATTCAATCTCTTTTACTTTTTTGTGAAAGGTTCTTGGTTTTATTTAGTGTACAAATTGAAAGATTGTGAGGAGTATAATCTGTTATAATATAGAGAGGCGAAATAAATTTTTTATTGATTCTAGTGAATCTAGAGTATAATCTTGTTTGTAGACGCTCAACGTCGTGATTAGGCCTATTGGCTGAACATCCGTACCATAGTGGTGAAAAATCCTTCTGTTCTTGGCTTTTTAATTTTCTGTGATTTTTATTCTTACAAACATTTTTGGTTAAAACTTGTTATCTTTAATTTTTTGAGACCAAGAAGTGGTATCAGAACTTCGTTCTCCTATATATTTTATTTTTTTGGTAAAGTCAAAGGTTAGAGTTTGATTTTTTGAAAACCCTATGTTTTAAAACATATTACCTGATGATACATGATGACATTAATAATTATTCAAGAGTCAGTGAGGTGAGAACCATTTGATATCCACTCCATGTAGAGCACCACCATAAGGTCATCTACCCCCATGAGGCATCTACCACCATGCAGTCGTCTACCCCCATGAGGCGTCTACCAAAATCGAAAATGGTTAAAACTTAGAATCACTTGACCCTACCCTCGACGATCAAAGACAGCTTGATACATAGCGGTGAGCAAAAAAGTCAAGAGATCGACTAGCTCAAAATCGCTAAAGGCTGGTGGTGAGTTTTCAAAACCAAAAATGGTTTAAGGCTCAAAATCACATGATCCTGCCCTCGACGATCCAAGACAGCTCGGCAAAAAATCCTAAAAATTGGCTAGCTCAAAATCGCTAATGGCTGGTGGTGAGTTTTCAAAATCGAAAATGGTTAAGGCTCAAAATCACTTGACCCTGCCCTCGACAATCCAAGACAACTGGACGCATAGTGGTGAGCAAAAAAGTCAAGAAATTGACTAGCTCAAAATTGCCAAGGGCTGGTGGTGAGTTTTTAAAACAAAAAATGGTTAAGGCTCAAAATCACCCGACCCTGCCCTTGACGATCCAAGATATCTCGGCATGTAGCGGTGAGCAAAAAAGCCTAAAAATTGGCTAGCTCAAAATCGCTAAGGGCTGGTGGCGAGTTTTCAAAATTGAAAATCGTTAATGCTCAAAATCACCTGACCCTGCCCTCTACGATCTAAGACAGCTTGAAGTATAGCGGTGAGCAAAAAAGTCAAGAAATTGACTAGCTCAAAATTGTTAAGGGCTGGTGGTGAGTTTTTAAAATCGAAAATGATTAAAGCTCAAAATCACCTAATCTGCCCTCGACGATCAAAAACAGTTTGACGCATAGCGGTGAGCAAAAAAGTCACAAAATTGACTAGCTCAAAATCGCTAAGGTCTGGTGGTGAGTTTTCAAAATCGAAATTGGTTAAGGTTCAAAATCACCTGACCTTGCCCTCGACGATTCAAGACAACTTGACGTATAGTGGAAAAAAAAGGCAAGAAATTGACAAGCTCAAAACCTCAAATGGTGGATGGGAAATCGAAAATCACCATCCATAAAATCTTTATAAAAGGCAACCTCGCTAGGGCCGGTTTCAAGAAGTATTTCGTAAGACCCAGGGGCTCTATAAACATAGCGATCCACCCATTTATATTTTTTTAGTGACTTTTCTAATTTTGGATGAACGAATTGAAAAACTTGAAAATAGGCCGAATGTGTTGAAGGAAGAAATTGGTCGACCCTACAAGAAAGATTTTCAACACCGACCCGACTCGCAACCAACAAAGGGCTGGTTGACCAGAGTCGACCGTCGACCAACAGCATTGTTGGTCGACCGTCGACCAGCGAGGTTGGTCGACGTCAAGGCTACGGCGTTCGGTACATCAAAAGATGGGTCGAACGCTTCCCTCACCCCCTCGCTCACACTCTCGCCGGAAGATGAAGATATGAATGTCTTATATGCGACAAAACAAATTGAGATGAAGGAATAAATGGGCATAAAATTACATTGAAGAAAAATAATGAGGATGAAGATTTCAATAAATTAAAATGGGGATTGAAATAGGAGGACACGCAAATCTTTCAATGTTGATAGATTTTGAATTTTTTGGGAAAATTTACCCCAAAACTAAAGCCTACTTATGGGGTGCCACTTGTGCAATGTTTAATCGCTTTACGTCAAATAGGCTATTCGACCCACTTATATTGAATGTCGAAAAAAAAACTTTAACCAACGCAAAAGGAGTGAAGATGCTATCCCATGTCGATGAACATCGACAAAGGATAGGGGGCCAGTGATACAAGATGACATTAATAATTGTTCAAGATAGTCAGTGAGGTGAGAACCACTTGATATCAACTCTATGTAGAGCACCACCATGAGGTCGTTTACCCCCATGAGGCATCTACTGCCATGCAATGTCTACCAACATGAGGCGTCTACCCCCATGTGGCCATCAACTACTATAAGACGTCGATCCCCATCAGGTCGTCTACCCCCATTCGACTGTCTACCCCCATGCGGTATCACCAACATGAGGCGTCTATCCCTACGAGGTGTCTACCACCATATGGTCACCTACCAACATGATGTTGTCTATCCCCATGAGGCGTCTACCAACATGAGGCATCTACCAACATGAGGCGTCTACCCCCATGAGGCGTCTACTACCATGCGACCGTCTACCCCCATGAGACGTCTACCAACATGAGACGTCTACCCCTATGAGGCGTCTTACCACTATCAAGCGTCTACCACCATGAGACTGTTGACCCCCATGCGGTCGTCTAGCCCCATAAGGCGTCTACCAACATGAGGTTGTCGATCCCTATGGGGCCGTCTACCACTATAAGATGAGCTTGTCTACCCCATGAGGTCGTCTACCACTATAAGATGATGTCGTCTACCTCTATGAGACCGTCTACCACTATAAGGTCGTCCACCCCCATGAGGCCGTCTACCCCCATGAAACCTTTTACGTCCACACAGGTCATCTACCACTATAGGTCCGACGCTACACTCAATCACATAAATGACAATTTGCTAGACAGGAACCACACAATGGTAAACGTGGGTACAACCAACCACTTGAGGAGTGGGGGTCATTCTACAAGAACATGGTGGAAGTGGTGAGTCTTACGTGGGACACGTGGCACCAACAACCGCCAAACGTACGTGTAGTAACAAGTGCCTATAAATACCTCCAAGGTGAGAAAGGTTTTTCTCCTTAAAACCTGGAATAGTTGAACTTACATTATACTATCTTCCTACTTTTCTAAGCTAACAACCGATTCTTACGCCGGAGGTACAACGGGGGAGAAAACCCCGACCTCTTTTTGCAGGTAGCAACCATTAATCAGAACAGCCAGACCACAGCACCCGGCAAGGTAAACACGATGGTTAATCTCGCAACCATTTCATTAGAGAAAGCCCCGACCTTTTTTTGCAGGTAGCAACCATTAACCGGAGCAGCCAGACCACAACACCCGGTAAGATAAACACGGTGGTTAATCTCGCAACCATTTCATTGGCAACATCTGTGGAAAACCATTGAACAAAGAAGCTATGTCAAATAGATGGACTAGGAGTGAAACGCGTATGGTCGGAAATGCGACGAGATGGAGCCGGAATATGTCACAAGGGGACACGACCCGCCACTGCCACCGCAGTACATAACGTATAGCCAAATTAGTGCCTTGAAACACAATTGGTAGCCATGATGACCCTCTTACAGAGTAAAACACAGAAAATCGCAGCCCACCACAGAATTCGTAGGAGGCAGTACATGAGCAACTACCCGGGTGGCACAAACGGTTACCCCGCCTGTTACTCAACCACAATAGGAGACATGAGGGCTTCAGGGTTTGTGGTTCCTCAGGTTCCCAACCCTTAACAGACTTGGAAAGAAAGATAGAGGAGATGATGACCCAGAAGATGGACGATGTATTAACTAAGAGGAAGGACATGTGTAGGCAAATGGTTTTGGAGGAAGACTCTTTTGCACCCGAAATTATAGCCGTTCCTTTACTGAAAGGCTTCAAATAGCCAATGATAGAAGCATATGATGGAGTCACAGATCCGCTAGACCACATGCGGACCTTTGTTGATTTAATGAGGCTCTATACAGCCCTAGACGTAGTGATAAGTCGGTCATTTCCCCCGACAATCAGGAGGGAGGCTAGAGACAGGGTGGCTACCCTGGCACCCAGGTCTATAAAGACTTTTGACTAGCTTTCCAGGAGTTTTGTAGCATACTTCATGAATAGCAAAAGGAAATGGACGATGAGCTAAATTGATGCAGGTAGTGCAAGAGAAAGATGAATCTTTACAGGAGTATTTGGCTAGGTTCACCAGGGCGACGCTTGGTATAAGGGACCTTCAAATGTCTGCGATAGTAACAGCGTTAATTAATGGGACGCGGAATCGGGCATTCAAAATGTCACTTTCTAAAAACCCTCTAGAGTCGATGCATGACCTCTTGAAAAAGGGTGACAAGTATGTTGACGTAGAGGAAATAGAGAGGGTAATCTTAAAGAGGGATGGGAGACGGAAAGCTACAAGCGAAAGTTGGGTGATGTGCGAATACCCGTTGACAAAGACAAGCTGAAAAATAATCGGATAGACATGGGGTACACTCATGATCAGTCGGTCAGGCAAAGACGATAGGATGTCAAAGCCTTCACCCCTTTAAATACTCCACGGGGACAAGATATTGATGGAAATTCGAGACATGAAAGAGTTCGAAATGCCGAGGTTGATGGCAGCATTAGCTAGCAAGAGGGATAAGAGCAAGTATTGCCGTTTCCATAAAGACCACGAACACGAAACAGAAGAGTGTATCCATTTGAAGGAGGAGATCGATCACCTTTTGAAGCGATATTTTTTGACTAAGTATGCAAGGAATGATCGAGGCAAGCAGAAGGTCGAGGATCGACTGCCGCCTAGGGCTAGTGTTATAAATGTGATTGTTGGAGAAATTGCAACGGGTGAGACTCGGACTCCACTAGAAAGAGTTATGCAGGCACAACTGGGATCTGTTCTATTCAGAAAAAGACTAGATTCAATTAAAGCATCACTTTTGGTAAAGAAGATTTAATAGGCGTGGCAACCCCCATGATGATGCCTTAGCGATAGTCGGTGACATAGCGGACTATGAAGTCAGAAGGGTATTGGTCGATGGCAGAAGTGCAGTGAACGTTCTCACTTGGGAAGCATTTGAAGGATTAAAAATTTCAATGGAAAGGTTGAAAACGGTGTCCACCCCCTTCTAGGATTTGAAGGGGCTACTGTGATACTAGAAAGAGTCATAGAGTTACCGGTGACGTTGGGTACCTACCTTGCAAGTGTGGTGATCTTAACTTTTTGGTTGTTAAGACCCCCATGGCGTATATAATGCAATCTACGGTCGACCCTTGCTAAATGATGCGGAGGCTATTCCCTCTACTTATCACCAAGTGATGAAATTTCCAACCAGTCGAGGTGTGGGATGTGTGAGGGGCAATCAACAATCCTCGAGGAAGTGTTACATGAACATTATATATAATCGAAAGGATCACCACCAGTCATGATACTGGACGTTGACCCTCTAGGGGGCTGAATTGAGCACCTCAAAAAGTACTATCAGTAAACAACGAACAGGAAATTCGAGCAGCATGATACTTACATGTAAATATAGTCATTATGAGAGTTTTTATTTCTTCTTTTCTGATGTAATGACCACTTGTAAATATTGTAGCTAGGATTTTCATGATGTAATGCTTGCTACATGCGCACTTGATTGAAAATTGTTTAGTAAAAAGCCTAGTTGGCGGCAGATGATGAGGGCGTTAAAGAAGGCCAGCCTAGCTAGGAAGATATTAATTAATAACCAAGTGAAGCAAAGACTACAAGCGGTGAGCAAAAAAGCCTAAAAATAGGCTAGCTCAAAATTACTAAGGGTTGGTGGTAAGCTTCAAAAACAAAAAAAATGGTTAAGGATCAAAATCAACTAACCCTGACCTTGACGATCCAAGACAGCTCAGCATGTAGCGGTGAACAAAAAAGCCTAAAAATTAGCTAACTCAAAATCGCTAAGGGCTGGTGGTGAGTTTTCAAAATCGAAAATGGTTAAATCTTAAAATCACCTGACCCTGCTCTGGACGATCAAAGACAGCTCGACGCATAGCAGTGAGCAAAAAAGTCAAGGAATTGACTAGCTCAAAATCGCCAAGGCCTGGTGGTGAGTTTTCAAAACAAAAAATGGTTAAGGCTTAAAATCACCTAACCCTACCCTCGACGATCCAAGAGAGCTCGGCATGTAGCAATGAGCAAAAAAGCCTGAAAATTGGCTAGATCAAAATTGCTAATAGCTGGTGGTGAGTTTTCAAAATCGAAAATGGTTAAGGCACAAAATCACCTGACCCTGCTCTCGACGATTCAAAACAGCTCGACGTATAGCGGTGAGCAAAAAAGTCAAGAAATTGATTAGCTCAAAATTGCTATGGGCTGGTGGTAAGTTTTCAAAACCAAAAATGGTTAAGGCTCAAAATCACCTGAACCTACCCTCGACGATCCAAGACAGCTCGGCATGCAGCGGTGAGCAAAAAAGCCTAAAAATTGGCTAACTTAAAATTGCTAAGAGTTGGTGGTGAGTTTTCAAAATTGAAAATGGTTGAGTCTCAAAATCACCCGACCCTGCTCTCCACGATCAAAGACAGCTCGACGTATAGCGGTGAGCAAAAAAGTCAAGAAATTGACTAGCTCAAAATCGATAAGGGCTGGTGGTGAGTTTTCAAAACTGAAAATGGTTAAAGTTCAAAATCATCTGATCCTGCCCTCGACAATCAAAAATAATTTAATGCATAGCGGTGAGCAAAAAAGTCACGAAATTGACTAGCTCAAAATCGCTAAGGTCTGGTGGTGAGTTTTCAAAACCGAAATTGGTTAAGGTTCAAAATCACCTGACCCTGCCCTAAACGATTCAAGACAACTTAGCGCGTAACGGAAAAAAAAGGTAAGAAATCGACAAGCTCAAAATCTCAAATGGTGGATAGGAAATCGAAAATCACCATCCATAAAATCTTTATGAAAGGCGACCTCGCTAGGGCCGATTTCAGGAAGTATTTCCTGAGGCCCAGGGGGTCTATAAACATAGCGATCCACCCATTTATATGTTTTTGAGTGACTTTTCTAATTTTAGAGGAGCGGATTGAAAAACTTGAAAATAGGCCGAATGTGTTGAAGGAAGAAATTCGTCGGCCCTACAAGAAAGATTTTCAATGTCGACCCGGCCCGCGACCAACAAAGGGCTGGTCGACTAGACGGTCGATAGCTCGATCGTCGATCAACAGCACTGTTGGTCGACCATCATGATGGTCGACCGTCGACTAGTGAGGTTAGTATACCACTTCTACGAATAGCTCGTAATGCTGCGTCTCTTCCGAGATCGGGACCTTTTATCATGACTTCTGCTCGTTGCATACCTTGATCTACTACTGTACGAATAGCATTTGCTGCTGCAGTTTGAGTGGCAAAGGGTGTCCCTCTTCTCGTACCCTTGAATCCACAAGTATGAGTCTAAGCAATAACAAGAATATTTCTAGTGGAACATCTTTCAGAGAGATGGTTCCGGGGCTACGGCGTTCGGCACATCAAAAGATGGGTCGAACGCTTCCATCTCTCACACTCTCGCCGAAAATGAAGATATGAATGTCTTATATGTGAAAAAAAAAATTGAGATGGAAGAATAAATGGGAAGAAAATTACATTGAAGAAAAATGATGAGGATGAAGATTTCGATAAATTAAAAAGGGGATTTAAATAGGAGGACACACATCTTTCAATGTTGATAGATTTTGAATTTTTTGGGAAAATTTACCCCAAAACTAAAGCTTACTTATGGGGTGCCACTTTTGCAATGTTTAATCGCTTTACGTCAAATAAGCTATTCGACCCAGTTATATTGAATGTCGGAAAAAAAACTTTAACCAACGCAAAAGGAGTGAAGATGCTATCCCATGTTGATGAACATCGACAAAGGATAGGGGCTAGTGATACACGATAACATTAATAATTGTTCAAGATAGTCAGTGCGATGATGACCACTTGATATCTACTCCATGTAGAGCACCACCATGAGGTCGTTTACCCCCATGAGGCATCTACCACCATGCGGTCGTCTACCCCCATGAGGCGTCTACCAACATGAGGCGTCACCACCATGAGATCGTCTACTATTATAAGACGTCGACCCCCATGAGGTCATCTACCCCCATTCGACTGTCTACCACCATGAGGCGTCTACCAATATGAGGCCGTCTATCCCCATGAGGCGTCTACCCCATGAGGCGTCTACCAACACGAGGCGTCTACCCCCATGAGGCGTCTACCAACATGAGGCGTCTACCCCCATGAGGCGTTTACCCCCATGAAACCGTCTACCACTATCATGCGTCTACCACCATGAGGCCGTTGACCCCCATGCAATCGTTTATCCCCATAAGGCATTTACCAACGTGAGGTTGCCGATCCCTATGGGGCCGTCTACCACTATAAGGTCATCTACCCCCATGAGGCCGTCTACCCCCATGAAATCCTCTACGTCCACACAGGTCGTTTACCACTATAGGTCCAGCGCTACACTCAATCACATAAATGAAAATGTGCTAGATAGGAACCGCACAACGGTAAACGTGGGTACAACCAACCACTTGAGGAGTGTGGGTCATTCTACAAGAATATGGTGGAAGTGGTGTGTCTTACGTGGGACACGTGGCACCAACAACCGCCAAACGCACGCGTAGCAACAAGTGCCTTTTAATACCTCCAAGGTGAGAAAGGTTTTTCTCCTTGAAACCCTAAACGGTTGAACTTATATTATACTATCTTACTACTTTTCTAAGCCAACAATTGATTCTTACACCGAAGGTACAATGGGGGAGAAAGCCCCGACCTCTTTTTGCAGGTAGCAACCATTGATCGGAGCAGCCAGACCACAACACCCGGTAAGGTAAACACGGTGGTTAATCTCGCAACCATTTCATTGGAGACAGCCCCGACCTCTTTTTGCAGGTAGCAACCATTGACCGGAGCAGCCAGGCCACAACACCTGGTAAGGTAAACACGGTAGTTAATCTCGCAACAATTTCACCTGATTTTTTTTAAAATTTGAAATTGTTTAAGTGTTTCTTGTGAAAATTTCATTTTTTGAAAAGGTATTCGTTTGATCTGCCTTCGATTCAACATTTGGTTGGATTTTTTTAAGATTATGTATCTTCTGGGGCTAGATCTGAGAGATCTTTTTTGATACTCTATTTTTCTTGAGGTTAAATTTGTTTTCCTCTAAAAAATATTTTGATTCACCTTTGATCTTGAAAGATTTGGTGTTTCTCCACTTGAGTTCTGATGATTTTGCTACTGACTCACTATTGAGTGTGGTGATATTTGTAACTCGCACTAAGTTTTGGTGAGTTGAGTTGACTTAATCCGATTCCGACCAATTTCTTGACTTATTGCTCAGTTTCTACTAAGTCATTGTGACTCGTTGGGGGGTTTCTTGCACTTATTGGAATTTTTTTTGGTTCAAGTCTGGTATTTTGAGAGAGTACTTTCTGCAATTTTGAGATTTTAGACTCTGGTATAAACTTCTCAACCCTTATTTCTTCTTTCTATTATCAAATTGTTTTTGGTCATATTTTGTCTTAGAGTAAGTAATCTAACATTAGTTTCCTTTGTCTAAGATCTTCCGGGAATCTAAGGGAGTAGTGGATTAAGGGATTATCACTCATTAAACCTAATAAACTGACATTCATATTTGATCATTGTTTGATAGCTTTGATCATCGTTCTATTGTTATAAATTCTGTATATTTGTATACTTTAATTGTATAACGTGTTTTATAGTACTGTCCAACTTGCATGATAAGTAGGCTCGGATATTCTTCTTTAATCTATCCTGATACTTGGACACTCGTAATTCTATCACATTACTTGAATCATTTATACTCTGTGTGTTGTATAATCTTGTTGTTGTGATCTTATCTCTTGATATGACTATAGCACAAAAAATTGAAGTTGAGATTTGGAATGGTATTGGGGACTTTAGTCTCTGGCTCCAGAAAAAGAGATCGGTTATTACAACAGAGATGTGTTGCTGCTCTTGATGGCACATGGGCTACTAAGATAAGTGCTTATAGGAGATAAGAATTAGATGAGGTAGCTTGGAACTCTATTTTTCTTCACTTATCTGACAGTGTGATTATGAAAGTTGGTGAAACCACCATAGTTCAAACACTTTGGACTAAGTTAGGAATACTTTATCTAACTAAGACTATGCCCAACAAATGCTAACCCTTGAGAAAATTCCATAACTTTAGGTATGTAGAATTTCACATTGGAAGGAAATGAATATTTATCTCATTGTTATGTAACATGCGTACAGGACTTGGCTTTAAATAATATATACCCCAACTGATTACAAGATTTGTTGTAACTAATTACAGAGACCTGTGGAATGGTAAAGTGTTTAAAATTCAAATATGGATATCCCAGAATCATGCTGCTCCTCTCTGTTCAGTTGAAGACACGGTGTCTTCAGTTACAGTTGCACCAATAAGGTCTTGAATTGGGTTAATTGCTAAAAGTGAAAGGTCTTGAAATATTGTACAAGTATCTACTTAAATTTTAGATTGTGTTTGACAAGGCTAACTCCTAGTTTGATGGGGGCCAAATTACTTGATTTTAACTATTTGCACTACCTCAAATTATTACTTCTATGTGGCTGCAAATCACATCCGTCGAGATGAGGCAGATGTAAATTGTGATGCTTATCATATGATTGATCCTAGAGCTAAAGGACTTGGTGTTCGTCATGTATTCAGAGTACCTTTGAAGATGCTGGTGTGTCAACTAAGGTGGTAATTGTTTTTCATAACATTTTATCACATGATGGCTTGATATTGCATTCTGTAGTGCTAACCATGTATGTTGACACTCTTTACGAATGCCACTCATTTGCTTATCTTGATTTGTTGTCTTTTTTTTGCCGGTCATGCCCTCCCTGCACCCGCTCTCTTTTGCAAAATATACTTATACTTTTGCACTCACCACATCCATATTTGATTAAATTGTGCTCGCACTAAACAATATTTTTAACTCCATCCCTGGTTGCAACCATGACCATCAATTGTTGTCTTAGCTGCCAACCACCATTGTTGTTACGTACTTTGACGATCACAATCCCCATTTGAAAGTACTCTCTCCACCATTTCCTTTAGCACAATATCTTCCTCCAACACAATAATCAACGACGTCGATTGTTATTACCCTCAGCTATTTCTAGATAAGAAAATCTAGATAAGAAAATCTAATGTTTGAACCACCTATTCCTCTTTACCAAAAACTTAAAATCTGAAACTTTTATAGTGATTGATTTAATGTTGGTGGTGGTGGTGATGGGTTACCAAAGATTGTGGAATTTTTTGGTAAAAAAGAAGGAAAAATTGTGGTGGTAGCGATGGCGGTAGCAACAATGCCTATGTGTTGGTGATGGTGGGCACGATGGAGGTGGTGGTTGATAAGTGTAGTTTATATACTTATTCAAAACCCTAAATAATGATATTTGTTGTCTTTTGGATAAAATTTCACCTAATTTATGTTATATTGTATTTTGTGATAAAATTTTATGTTTAATGAAGAATTGGAGAAAAGAATGCAAGAGTTGCGAAAAATGGTAAAATTCAAAGATGAAATCATATAGGAAAATATCACATTAAATGTGTTCGAGTTAAATGGTTCTCAATAGACTTGCATTGGAAACTTTAATTGGAGGTCCGAACCAAACATATATATATATATATATATATAAGAAAAAAGAGAGGGGAATACACAGGAAAAAGAGATACGCACGGAAAATGGAAGAAAAAACAGAAAAGAAATTGTGGTGCTGAGGGAAATAGAAAACCAAAGGAAAAAGAAAACGAAAAAAAAGGTGGAAACAAAGGAGGAAGAAATTGCCGCAGGAAAGAAAAGAGAAGAAAAGAAGAAAGAAGAGAAAGAGAGGAGGGGGTGGTGTCAAGGGAAGAAAAAAAAAGGGCAGAAAAGATGAAGAGAGAGCAAAGGAGAAAAAGGAAAGGAGATTGCAAACACAAAATATTTTCACGTTTCGTCAATTTTTGTTAATATCTTTTCACTTTTGCGTGTTTTTATTTTTACAATATGAATAACTAATTTTTATATTAGGGAAAACAATGTGTCGACTTGTGATCCTTTATTTTTTATTCAAAATTTATGTGATTTATTTATTTATGTATTGGTTTTATTATGAGTTTAATGCATTAAATTACTTGATCCATAATTTGATGATTATGTGAATCTTTTACGAATCGAGATGTGAGTTTAAGATTTAGATCATATAGTAAAATTCGATAAATTAGTATAACATGTAGAGACACTTATACTAATTATTGCGGTCATAATATGAATTCTTAGAACTAGTGTTTTGTTTAACTAAAATTGATTCACATAGAGATATGAAATTTAATTAATTAAATAGGCTCAATGAGAACTCAAGAGGGGTAAATTGAATACAATAGAAGAATTCGATCAAACATTACATTAAGTTATGAACCTTGAATTAAGAATAAATGTAATCAATAGATGAAATTATTATGTCCTAATATTTATCACATATTTGAATCTTTAATTATCCATTGTGTGCAATCTTTTAATATTTTTAATTAATTAAAAGTAGTTAGGAAAAATAATAACAATCATCATAATTATTTACTTACTTTTGTCAAATAAGAGTTATAAAAATTAGATTAAGTCCTAAAGTATAATTTTCATGGGAATGATATCCGGACTCAAAGGTCCATTATACTGCTTGTTATGATATTATACACTTACAATATAAAAAAACACAACAAGTTTTTGGGAATCTTGTAATAAGTGTCAAAGAGCATATAACATATCGGCTCGTCACGAGATGCTACTAAACAACATTTTGGGGGTAGAACTATTTGATGAATGGGGAATTGATTTTATGGGACATTTCCATTGTCCACTAACAATCGATATATCCTAGTGGCAGTGGACTACATCTCCACATGGGTGGAAGCGAAAGCATTACCCACCAATGATGCGAGGGTAGTGGTAGATTTTATAAATAAAAATATTTTCAATCCCTATGGATCTCCAAGAGCCATCATAAGTGATGGTGGAACTTACTTCCGTAATAGGTTATTCCAAGCAGTGCTTGTTAAATACGGGGTATAACATCGAATAGCCACACCCTATCACCCTCAGACAAGTGGGCATGTTGAAACTTCTAATAGATAGCTGAAGAGAATTCTAGAACTCGTGGTGAATGCATCTCGAAAATATTGGTCCAAAAAATTGGACGATACTTTGTAGGCATATTGCATCACTTACAAGATGTCGATTGGAATGCAGCCACACTGAATAGTTTTCGAGAAAGCTTGCCACATATCAGTTGAGTTTGAGTACAAACATACTGGGCATTAAAGCAATTGAACATGGACTTAGAAAAGGCCGCAGAAACAAGAATATTACAGCTTCATGAATTGGAAGAATTTAGAAGAAAAGCTTATGAGAATATATCCATCTACAAAGAAAAGACGAAGCAGTGGTATGACAAGAATATTCGACAACGAATTTTAAGAGTGGGAGATCAAGTGCTCTTGTACAACTCCCGACTTAAGTTGTTCGCATGAAAATTGAAATCAAGATGGTTTGGACCTTTCCCACCGCTAATGAAAGTCTTGAATTAGCTGTCCCAGAATAATCGCGACACAAAGTCAAGCTAATGATGTTAAAGAAGTGCTTCTTGGGAGACAACCCAAGTTTTTTTTTCTTTTAATTTATTCTATTTATGAGTTTTATGATAGTTTAATTCATTTTAAGTTTATTTGTAATTCATCATCCATATCCATTTCCCCCTTTGTTCTTCGATATATTAGTTGGTTTATTAAATATTAGAGTTAAGTAACACTTATTCCAATTATTTGATTTTAATGCTTTATTTGATTTTTTCAGGAACATGACGCCGCAGAACATTTAAACCAAAATTGACCATAGAGCCAACGAGACCAACCTGAAAGCTAGCCATTAAATTACAAACAATATCAGGGGAGTTTTTTTTCCTTCACATTATTCTCTACCCCTTTATATGTGGGATTAGGATTAAAGATATTGGGGACAATGTCTAATTTAAGTTTGGGGGTGGAAAAACATGAGTTTTCATTTTTTTTTATGTGTTTTGTTTGCTTTTATTGGTTTAGTAAAATAAAAATAATAAAATCAAAATATTTTCTTTTTATGTGCTTGTGTGAGTTGGTGCATGGCTGACAATAATGAATATATTGAATCATAAACTGATATATGTATAATAAATAAGTCGCATGCTTATATTAATTTTTGTTTTTTCATATGAGATTTAATATATATTGAGTACATGAATTAAATTAAGCATTGTGTAGAATAATTGAATATGTTGAAAATAGTGGACCTTAGATGCTAAATCACTAAATTTTACATTTTTGGACCAAACTTAGAATAGTTTTGGGGGATTTCATTGTTATAAGAAGATGTTGAGATAAATAGAAATTTCATCTGTGAAATTAAAATCTTGTGTGAATTGTTTAAGGTCAATATGATGCAATTGGGTGAAAATCTCAAGTTAGATGCCGCTTTACTTGAATTTGTGTTAAATGAGGGACATTGCACTAATCAAGATATAAAATATATTTTATTAGAAAATTTCTTTTCGTCACCTTTATGACTCAAGCAATTAAACCTGTAAAAGTCTTTAAAACATGATGCCCTATGGTCATTTGACTTGAGAGTAATCGACCGAAAACTTGTTACATTAGTCATTTAGAAAGTTTAAGGGAGAAAATGCTTCAAATAAAGAGAAAAATTATTCTAAACAAATTAGAAAAAATAAGTGCATGAAACAGAAGATGTACCAAATGCCTTGGTTAAATCCCAAACATCTGTTTAAGAAATTTTGACTTTTGATAAGAGATTGTTAGCTTAGTTAAATCATAGAAATTGAAACAATCAAATTTGATGGAGAATCCTTATTTATTGAAATGTTGAGTCACAATTGGTGAAATTTTGTCAAACTAGAGAGGTGAAGATAGTAAAAAATCCAACATTAGTTCACACATTGGAAAGAGCAAAAATAATAAGTTTAGGTGTGTATGAATCATACGAGTGATGAAAGAACATATTTGACCATTGATGGTCGGGAATTGAAACAACTTAAGAATTCATAATGCTATGCTTAATTTTTCACACATGCACACACATTGATTTTACATTGTAAAAGTAGATTTTAATTTATGTACTATGATTTTGAAGCTGTGCATAGATTTGATATTATGATTTCAATCTCGAGATAAAAAGCCAGGTTAACTAGCTAAATCTTGTTGTTTTACTTGATTGATTGGTCACCAATTATGTAATTAGCATTGCTTGTTTGTGTTTTTGTTAGGTTGTAGTTTTGTTTGAGGACAAGCAAATATTCAAGTTTGGGGTGTGATAAGTGTAATTTATACACTTATTCGAGACCCTAAACATGATATTTTATTGTCTTTTAGATAAAATTTCACCAAATTTATGTTATATTGTATTTTGTAAATGAAATTTTATGTTTAATGAAATAATGGAGAAAAGAATGCAAAAATTGCAAAAAATAGCAAAATTCAAAAATGAAACCATAGAGGGAAATATAATATTAAATGAGTTCGAGTTAAATGGGTCTCAATAGATTTGCATTGAAAATTTTAATTGGAAACCCAAATATTATATATATATATATGTGTGTGTGTGTGTGTGTGTGTGTGGAAAAAAAGGGGAAATACACAGGAAAAAGAGAGATGCACAGAAAATAGAAGGAAGAACAGAAAAGAAGCTGCGGCGCCGAGGGAAAGAGAAAACCAAAAGAAAAAAAGAAAAAGAAAAAGAACGTGGAAACAGATGAGGAAAAAACTACCACAAGAAAGAAAAGAGAAGAAAAGAAGAAAAAGAGAAAAAATGGGGGAAAAGTAATGGAGAAAAGAGGAAGAAAGAAAAGGAGACTGTAGACATCAAAAATTTTCACGATTCGTCAATTTTTGGTGATATATTACCATTTTTGCGTGTTTTTATTTTTACAATATGAATAACCAATTTTTATATTAGGGAAAACAATGTAGTCGACTTGTAATCTTTTATTTTTTATTCAAAAATTATGTGATTTATTTATTTATATGTTGATTTTATTATGAGTTTAATGCATTAAATTACCTAATCAATAATTTGATGATTATATAAATCTCTTACGAACCGATATGTAAGTTTGTGATTTAGACCATATAGTAAAATTCGATAAAATTATAACGTATAGAGATACATATACTAATTATTGCAATCATAATATGAATTATTAGAACTAGTGTTTCGTTTAACTAAAATTGACTCGCACATAGATATGAAATTTAATTAATTAAATAGTCTTAATAAGAACATGATGGGTAAATTGAATACAATAGAAGAATTCGATCAAACACTACATTAGGTTATGAACCTTGAATTAAGAATAAATATGATCAATAGATGAAATTATTATACTTAATATTCATCACATATTTGAATATTTAATTATCCGTTATGTGCAATATTTTAATATTTTCAATTAGGGTCCGTTTGATTCCAAATGTGAAAAATGGGTAGAAAGAAAATATTTTATAAGGAATTAATTTGCCTAAATATTATTTTATTGGAAATTATAATTAATCGTGTTGGATTGGTTCAATTTTTCATGAAAAATGTTGAAAGTTTGATATCCATTTAGCTTCTTTTTTTATGAAAATTGTCCATTAAAGAGATAATTTTTTCTACCATTAGGTCTAGAATTTGTTCCAATTGTAAAAAAAAAAAAATTATCGTACCGAATATCATTCGTTTGACTTTGTTTTGCATGAAAATTGTCAATAAAAGTGATAATTTTTTTTACCATTGTAGCTAGACTTTTTTCCAATTGCAAAAAAAAAAAAAAAAAAAAAATCTGAATTTTTTTCCCACCAAAACATTAATGGTCCGTTTGATTACAAAGATGGAATTTGGATGGAAAGAAAATGAATTCCAGTGAATTGAATTGCCTAGAATTTGTTTTACTGTGAATTATAATTAATTGTGTTTGATTGGTATAATTTTTTTTCCCACCAAAACATTAAGGGTCCGTTTGATTACAAAGATAGAATTTGGATGGAAAGAAAATGAATTCCAGTGAATTGAATTGCCTAGAATTTGTTTTACTGTGAATTATAATTAATTGTGTTTGATTGGTATAATTTTTCACCTAGAAAATGTTGAAAGATTGATATTCGTTTGACTTTGTTTTTCATAGAAATTGTCCATTAAACTCATAATTTTTTTTTTTTTTGCGATTGGATCTAGAATTTGTTCCAATTGCCAAAAAAAGAAAAAAAAATTAAAAAATTACAAATTTGTTTACTATACCGAATATTATTCGTTTGATTTTATTTTATATAGAAATTGTCAATAAAAGTGATAAAGAATTTACCATTGTATCTAAAAAAACTTCCAATTGCAACAAAAAAAAAAAAAAAAAAAAAGGAAAACATTTTCCCACCAAAGTGGTGGGAAAATGATTTCAAGGAAAAGCAAGAAAATGTGAGTGTGAGGAAAAGTGAGAAAATCATTTGCCTAGAAAAAAACCTATCAAACACAAGAAAAGTGGGGAAATGGAAATCATTTTCCATGGAATTCCCTCCCTATCAAACACACCCTAAGAATTTATTTTCCTAAAAAATGTGAAAAATGAGAAAATGTACAAAAAAATTTCCTGGAAAAATTTTGCATATCAAACATTACAAAAGTTGGAAAATAGCCATGGAAAATATGGCGAATCAAACGGAGCCTTAGTTAAAAGTAATTAAATAATCACAACCATTATAATTATTTACTTGTATTTGTCAAATAGGAGTTAGAAAAATTAGATTAAGTACTAAAATATAGTTCTCGTGGAAACGATATCTAGACTCAAATGTCCACTATACTGCTGGTTAGATATCATACACTTGTGATATAAAAATTGCAATAGCGGTACGAATATAGTGGGCCTGATGGTGGTGATAAAATTGGCGACGATGATGATAATGATTGTGAGATGGGTGTCGTGTAATTACTGGCAGTATGGGTGTAAGCGGTCCGATTTCACCGATTTTTGACAAATTTCCAAATCAAACCGTTTAAACCAGTTTGAAAAAAACCCCAAACCTAAACCAAACCATTTTGAACAGTTTGAAAAAAATTCAAACCTAAACCTAACAGTTTGGTTCGGTTTTAAACCTCCAGTTTCACCGTATATTTTTTTTCTATCTACTTTTATGACATTAATTCATTGAATTCAATATATATTTATTTCTTACTAGTAATAAATCTAAAATAATCTAAATATATCTACTACAAATTTAAATACCAGCTAAATCAAAGTGAAATCACAATAAACTAAAATCTAGTTTTTTGTTTGTCATTTTAAGCTAAGACATAAATGATAACGTTACAATACAAGTCTACTAAACTAAATATAAAACTCAAAAAGCATAATGATATTCAACAAGATCTCGTGATCATCATATTTGAAAATCTATTGATTAGACAGAGAAAATAACCAACCATAATAATAAATCAATTGTTTATAATATCTAAATATAACAATTACACAAGCTTACCGTTGTATATTGTTACGAATTCAGCTTCTCACATATACTCAAATATCAATTGTTGTCACACATGATTCATAGTCTCCATTGTCAAACAAATGCATTTGTTACATCATCATAGTATTAGATACTAGATATATAAGAGAATCTTTAAAAATATAGTAATAGAAAATATAAATCATCTGCTATAATTTTTATTGAATTATCAAATGCTTCTACTTCATCTAAATATTGTCATAGCACTATAGGTTCATTCTTAATTTGCAACCAATTCTTTCCGCATATACAAATCTCAACCATCCTTGCACCTAATAAACTCCTAAAGGAATCAAGTATCCGATCTCCAGTTGAAAATGCAAATTTAGAAGCAACTGTAGAAATTTGAATTCTGAAAAGGAAAAGAGTTTTTGATAGATTATGATAGTCTTGAGATTATTAGATATAAATTAGGATTATTTGGTAATAATAATATATATGTAATAGAAAATTATAAATTGACAAAAATACACACAAATGACAAAATGATTGAATTTTATATATTTGGATGAATTTTCAAAAAATTTCATTTTTTTATTTATCTATTTTTTCGCCGGTCCGATTTGGTTTTAAACCGCAATTAAAATTCTCAAACATAAACTAAATAGTTTTTGACCGGTTTGGTTTGGTTCAAAATCATTTCGTTGACGGGTCCACGTGGCGCCAAACCGACGGTTTCTAAAATACAGTTTCGATTCGATTTTTCGGTTTGACGATTTTTTATTACAGCCCTAGCTGGTAGTGATATTAACAAGGACAATAGTGTGCATAACATACTTTATTATTGCAACACAATATGCTAATGTCGTTTCATTAAGTGTAAAATATGTTACCAAAAAAATATAACACGGTCCTTTTATAAAATTTAAAGGTTGAACAGTCCTTTTTTTGTATTTTGATTTCTTAGTGTATATGTGAAACTATTATATTCGTTAGAAAGATAATTATATTACTTTTTCTTCCACCTATTTTTTTAGTTTTAGGATTTTTACTAACATCTAATTATATTTGGGCAAATTATGAGTTATGGCAAAAATAGGAAGCGTATTACAAAATATTGATTTTTGTTGAATATTGCAAATTCACAACATAGATAAGCGTTTAGAAAAATATGACATAATGATTGTAACCTACCCTATGATAAAGGGTCCGTTTGATTGTAGGGTAGAAAATGGGAGGAAATAAAATATTTTATAGGAAATTTTTTTTCCTAGAAATTATTTTACTGGGAATTATAATTAATTGTGATTGGTATAATTTTTCATGAAAAATGTTGAAAGTTTGTTGTCCACTAGGTTTCGTTTTTTATAAAAAAATCCATTAAAGTGATAATGTTTTCTACTATTAGGTCTAGAATTTGTTCCAATTATCAAAAAAAAAATTTTTAAAAATTATACCGAATACTATTCGTTTGGTTTTGTTTTGCATGGAAATTGTCAATAAAAGTGAAAACTTTTTTACCATTGTGTCTAGAATTTCTTCTAATTGCCAAAAAAAAAAACCTGGAAAATATTTTCCCGAGAAAATTTCGCCAATCAAACACTACAAAAGTTGGAAAATGAATCCATTTTCCATGGAAAATCAAGCCTATCAAACGGAGTTATATCATTTGTGATTTTTGAATTGGTAAATTAAACTTGGGGTTAATCATACTATTACAGTGTGTTAATCCTTATTCTTTCACACTGTTAAAAAGTTTTGAGCTTATATCTGGCCAATTGATAAATCCTACGAAATCTTCGATGTTCTTTTCTAAACATATATTTGTAGCGCGCAAAAGAAACTTATTGGCTTCTTCGGGTTTTAGAGAAGCTAGTTGGCCTTGTATTTATTTGGGTGTACCTCTATACACCGATCGACTAATGAAGCATATGTTTGAACCAATGATGGATAAAATCCAAAAGAAACTGGTTGGCTGGAAGGGTCATCCACTCTCTTTTGGGGGAAAAATAACTTTGATTAAGCACGTTCTTTGCAGCATGCCTATCCATATACTTTCGGTCCTGAACTTGCCTAAGGGAATTCATAATGAGCTGAACCGTATCTTATCATCTTTTCTTTGGAACGCAAGTGATGGTTCTAAGAGACGAAGATGGGTTTCACGGAGAAAAATTTGTTACCCGGTGGAGGAGGGTGGCTTGGGCATTCGAGATTTTAGCAAAGTGCAACTAGATTTATTTATGAGATTTGCATAGAAGTTGCTGGTTGGAGGATCCTTTTGGGCCGAATTTTTTGCATCTAAATACATGAAGAATAAACCTGCCGCCTTAGTGAAAGTGTCCCCTACACAATCTAGTTTTTGGAAGGGGGTGATTTCGGCATTGTCTATTGTATTACAAAACTCCTTTTGCCGTGTTCGAGACAGGTCTCAAAGCTTGGTTCCATTTCTGGTATGATAATTGGATACGCACTCAAAGCTTGGCCGAAGCAGGTCTCGAAGTGATGGAACCACAATTACAAATCAGGGACCTCTTGATGATTAACGGGAAATGGAATGGAAGTCGGCTTAGAGAGTTATTGGATGAAAATCAAGCACACTTTATCGAAGGTATGCAAGTAAAATTATCTGGGGCACATGACAGCTATGTCTGGAAGCCTAGTAAGGATGGTTCATTCTCGACTAAATCTGCTTGGGAATTGATTCGTAAAAAGGGTGTGGAATGCACGTGGAAACGCTAGCTGTAGCATAATAAAATTCCCAAAAGAATGTCTTTCGTGGCTTGGAGAGCTCATTTAAATTGCTTACATGTTGATGATATGGTCCAAGCTATTGGAATCCCGTTAGCTTCTAAATGTGACTGTTGTGTAACTCCTTCAATAGAAACTATTGATCACATTCTGTGTAATGGGGAAGTGGCTCAATAAGTCCGGTCTTATTTTGCATCTCACTTCAATATATCCTTACCACATTGTGCAACTTGGAGATGAAGAATAAATTTATGGCGGAAACATGCTTCTAGCGTTTCACAGGTGGGAGTTCTCCGTGGCATTATGCCACTTATTATCACTTGGGCGCTCTGGAAATTTAGATATGAGGCTAGGATGGAAGGTCACTCCATTATATGGCAGCAAATAGTTTGGTAGATTTAAGTCTTATTTATCCCAGCTTACAAGTCTGATCACCAAAGTCAGTAAAGTTTCAGATCGTGATATTCACTGCTTGCGCTCATTAAACTGTCCTATAAATGTGACTAAGCAGCCAAAAGCGCAAATGATCAGCTGGAAGAAATCAATGGGTAAGCAATTAAAATTAAATGTTGATGGATGAGGAATTCTATGTGATATGAATGGAAAATGCTCGGTTGGTTTTTCCCAATATTACGGATTTTGCACAAATATGGTAGCTAAAACTCTTGCTCTATTGGATGGGTTACGTATGTGTAGGACCTGGGGATAAGGAATATTATGGTAGAAACTGACTCAGAGGTCGTAGCTCATTAGGTGAAAAGAGGTATGTGTTCCTTATGGTGGCTTTGGGAATTTTGGAAAGATATTATTGACTTGATTTGTTTACTTAATGCCCAGGTTCATCATGTGTTTTGAGAGACAAATATGGCAGCAGATTTTCTTACAAAAATGGCATGAGGAAGTTCTTCAACAAAGATATGTTTAGGCGATGAAATCCTGACCCTTCTTAGAGGAATATTGTGTATTGACCGTTGGAAATTACCTCATTTTAGACGTTGAAGTGTCATTTTTTATGAAGCTTTTTCTGTGTGTTTAAAAAAAAAAAAAAAAAAAATCCTTAATCCTTCATATGTGACTTTCTCAAGATTAATGGTGTGTTTGTCTTTCATTATTGAAAGAAGAATGATGTAATGAATAGTATTTTTTGGAGAATGTGTAGTTGGAATTTAAAGTAACTTTATTGGTTTGTGTGTAAAATATTTTATTGGGTGAATGTGTGGTAGAGATAATTTACTGTAGAAAATAATGTTTGATAAAATGGTAGACAAACGGGGCTAAATATCACACAAAAATCACCACCTCCCACACATTTTCAGTAGTTAGCCTATGTTTGGTCTGGATTAAAATCTAATGTTAATTCAAGTCAAAGTCAAATAATCAATATTAACCACATCTTTTATGAGTTCCACAACTTTTCAACCACACATTTGAAAAACTTTTATAAAAACCTACTAAAAATTCAATTTTAATCCCTACTTATAGGAATGGCCACTCAAGTACAAGAAGATCAACAAACTCAGATTATTTCTTGCTTTTCTATTTTTTTTAATATATTATTTTCTTTTCTTATTGCATTTTAATCTTCTTCACAGCCGAAAGCTTTTCTTTTCCTCTGGTACAATTCTTTACATATAAATTTACCACCCTGCCTCCACCATAAGCTACCACATGCAAAACCCTAGCATTCCCCATTAGTCCACCACCATCTCCATCTCCGCCGCCACCATCCCCGCCACAAGAAAAATAAAGATATCACCAGATCTTAACATTTCCCATTGTTGCACCAGTCCACCATCGAGTTGAATCCCCATACCCACTACAAAACCATTCTGTCAGAAGGAAAACATAAAAGCTTGTGTCATAATAGAAATTGACTTATTTGTAATTATAAATTTTAGAATTTACAGATTGAAAAATATCGATACTTATACTTACCGGAACGTACAGTACATTGACGGAAAATTAAGAATTATGTGAAGCTGCGACAATTAATGTTGCCATTAAATTGGCCATCATCACTGTCGAAACCTGACGAATTACAAATGCCAATAGTAGTGACATCCTGTGGAAGAGATGGAATGGGTTATTAATGTTATGGAATTGGGTTGGTTTGAATGAAATGTCGTATATAATACAACGAAACATTGCCCAAATAACCCAAATCAGATTCTCACCCTAACCCTCTCAACATTACTCGTCGATATCATCACCAGACCAATCACCATTTCAACCAGTCACGTTGGAGAAATGGCTCTACGGGGCTGGATTTGGCATAATTTTTAGTGGGGATCCATTTATTCATTTTGAAAGATCAAAGTTGATTCGTATTTTCCTCCATGTTGACATGGAAATTATATATTTACTTGTCTAAAATAATGTTAAGGTGAATGAAAAATTGGAGTTCAAAATTCATCATTGAAAAAGGTTTGTTTTGGAAGAAAACAATTAAAGCATAAATCGTCACACTTTGAAAGAGAGGAATCATGTGTAGCATATAGTCTTTTTTTTATGTGTGCACGTAGGGAGCGCAAATCACATATCGAATTAGCATGTTGGGTAATTGAATTTGTGTGTGAATACGACTTACGTACACGAATATCAGACTGAATTGACCAAAAATTGGCCTATTAGAAGGATCCACATTTTGCTTTTATTTTCTATCATTTTTTTTATATTTTCTTTTTCTTCCAACTGACTATCCAACTCCAGAAAATCTTGTGTTTCTTGCCGCTTAATGGAGAGATTAAACAGACGGGTTAATGACGATGTTAAAGTTTGTAACACTCGTAACTCTCGATATGTTAAGTCGCCCATTAAAACTTTTTATATATGTTGGTTTTTCCTTTGTACAACAAAAGAATTCTCTTCACTTTCTGAATATACATTTTCATTCTTTTCCCCGCTAATTTTTTTTTTTTTTTAAATTTCTATCCGTAGTCTTGGTGAGCTTTTCTAATACAAAATTAGTTCTTTGGAGAATAAGAGTATTCATATTCTACTAGTTTTTTCGTTGTATTCTAGGAAACAAATTCTCAAAAGAAATCTCAAGCATTTACGAGTAGGGACCATATATTTTGTAAGAACGTGTTGCAATTTGTAAATATGTTCTCTTTTAAAAGATTAATGCATTCCTACATGTTAGGTAATTTGTTGTCAAACGACCTCCTTGAGCGATGATGAACGTCTCGTTTGTTTTATCCAGTTGGCATCGACCAATTGACTGAATGTATATCGACACCACAATTACTGGAACTATCCACGTAACCCACTTGGGCCATTCGAAACAACCTAATTTAATTAGGGTTGCTCATGGCCCAACCCGAATTAGGACGACCCTTACGATTGATAGCCCACTACTATGTGTTATTGGACCTAATCTCTCCTTTAACCTAAAAGCCCATCTTATTCCTATTTATACTTGCCCATTACTATTGCTAGGTATGAGAAAATATCCAAAGTCGTTGCTTAGTGCCTTGAGAAGTCGAGCTCTCTCTCTCTCTTCGTGATCGTGTGCGTGGGCTTTGTGCCTTGGCAGTGAGACCTTCTTCTTCTTCCTTAGTTAGCCTTTGTGGTTAATCTTCTTGACTTTATCATTTTCATCTCAAACTCTTGGTGGGTTATCTATTGGTTGGAGCAACCAATTGGGAAGTGTTGGTTTGTGGTAGTTTAGTGTTTGTGGTGGTCGATTTAGAGACTGAGCCCGGCGATTCTTGGTGCAATTGGTGTATTATTCTTCACATTTGGTATCAGAGCATTAGGTTGTGATTTTCAAACCAAAAATCGACCAAAAACATACCCAAAATCGAGAAAAAAGCTGTTGAAAATCTGGACAGTTTTCTTCAAATCTGTCCGCGAGTGTTTTTGCATTTTCCGGTAAAACTAGTGACCATTTCAAGAAACCAACACCACAGGAGGCCTCTACAGGTGGAGGCAGAGCTGATTGGCCGACGCATGAAATTCACCGACGTCACGCGCAGAGGCTTTGGGTGGCGCTTGAGGGCGCGTGCGTCGTCTTCTGGAGGAGGTTCCTTCAGGCAGTTTGTTTACTTTGATTTCCTGAACGTACTGATATTTCTGTTTTAGTGTTTCAGGTTACGTAGGAAAAGGTGGACGATTTTGCCCCTGGTTGTTCGACGGTTGAGACTGCAAAACATTTACCGAATTACTTTAGGCCATAAATTGTGGCCCTAAAATAGTAAATTCGCGACTCTCGATAATTACAGACTTAGACAAGTCCGCTCTGGTAAATTGGTTGATCATCTCCTTAATTTTAGCACTAGCGTGTCATCGTGTGGGACGACATTAGGACTAGGGTTACCGTGAAGCTGTAACAATTGCTTGTACTAGAAATTAGGAATTAATTGTTCTTTCGTTCGTTACGTGATTGAAATTTGTCATTTTGATTAATTGCAGCATATTATCGATTTTTTAATATACTGTGAGTGAAACTGTTTTGTTATTATCTCTCTGATTGCTTTTGATAAGTCTTTAGAATACCTAAATCTTACACGTTTGAAAATTCTCTTGATCTAAGATCGTGAATCTTACGAAATCTTGGGAATCTGAAACGGTGTATATTTGCGAACCTAGGTCTGCTTTGTGTGGCTCAATTGTGACTTTGTGTTTTTTGTTTGAAAATGACAACGCACAATTTTGATTTGGAAACTTTTACTGGAAAATGTGATTTTTCTATTTGACAACAGAAAATGAGGGGTATTTTGATTCAACAAAAAGTTTCAAAAGCTATATATGACAGTTTTCCAGCTGATTTTTCAAAAGAACAAAAAAAAGACGCTGATGAGCTTGCTTACACCTCTATTATTTTACACTTGGTTGACGTTGTTTTAAGAAAAGTAAGTAAACTGAAAACCACTGAAGCACTTTGGAAAAAAATTGGAAGATCTGTATTTGCTTAAATCTACTCCCAACAAGTTTTACTTACTTGAGCGTTTTTTTAGTTTCAAAATGGATTCTTCAAAAGAATTGGATGACAATTTGGATGTGTTTAACAAAATTGTTCAAGATATTGTTAACTGTGGTGAGTCGGTGTCTGAAACATACAAGGCTATTATTTTGCTAAATGCTATACCTGATACTTATCGTGAAGTCAAGAATGCTATTAAGTATGGTAGATACACTTTGACACCCGAAATTGTTGTTGACTCCCTTAGAAGTAAGGAGATAGAGATGAGAGCTGAAAAACATGATAAGAAAAGCTGTGAAATTCACATGATGAGGGGTAGAACTCAGTTTAGGCAAAACAATCATAATGGTTACCAAAGTAGTGGCGAGTCGAGTAGTAATGGACATAGAAAGAAGAGCAAGAGTAAACCTATGTCCAAATCTAGGACTAAGGAAAGCAAATGCTATTGTTGTGGGAACACATGTTATATTCACATAAAGGATTGCTATAAAGAGAAAAACAAGAAAAAGATGGGAGATAGAGATGAGGTGAATGTGTTATCTTCTGTTTCTGATGATTGTGATGGTGAAGTCTATCTGATTACAAGTCCTGATGTTTCTCCTGCTGAATTGAACTTAACTGCCAATTCTCGTTTTCATGATGACATCGCATAAAGATTGGTTCGACAATTTTCATGAATCGGATGATGGACATGTTGTGTTGTGTGACAATTCTGCTTACAGTGTTGTTGGAATGGGTGATATTACTTTAAAGTTTGATATTGGCTTTGTGCATACTTTAAAAGATGTTAGATATATCCCTAAATTGTCTAGAAACTTAATTTCAGTAGGACGACTTGAGAAATCTGATTTCACTGGTAAAATTGGAAATGAGATTTTGAAATTGATTGAGGGTGCACTTGTCTCTATTAAGGGTGTTAGAAAAAATAAAAAATAATATTTACATAACCATTGGGGAAGTGATGAGAGGCTTAAACTCCTCTATCTCTTCCGCTAAGTCTGATCACACATAAAAATGGTACAATAGATTTGCACATGTGGGTATTAAGGGGATTAAGCTTCTAATGAAAAGGGTGCTTTTGGAAATGACTGTGTGTTTGATTTATCTTTTTGTGACCATTGTGTGCTTGGTAAACATCACAAAACTACTTTCTCCTCGAGTGTTCATAAAACTAAAGGTATGCTTGAATATGTGCATTCGGACCTGTGGGGTCCAACCAGTGCTCCCACTCCATGTGGAAATAGGTATTTATTGTCTATTATTGATGACTACACTAGGAAAGTGTGGGTTTACCTTTTGAAGGATAAATCAGACACTTTCGATAGATTTAATAATTGAAAAAGACAAATTGAAAATCAAACTGGTAAGATCAAGTTTTTGAGAACTGATAATGGCCTAGAGTTTGGTAACACTGATTTTGATAATATGTGCAAGGAAAGTGGAATAACAAGGCATAAAACAGTTCCTTATACTCCCCAACAGAATGGGGTAGCGGAAAGGATGAATAGAACTATACTTGATAAAGTGCGTTGCATGATGTTAAGTTCTGGAGTCCCAAAGTCCTTTTGGGGCAATGTTGTTATGACTGATTGTTATTTGATTAATTTAACTTCATCTGCTGCATTGAATGGTGACACCCCGCATGAAAAATGGTTTGGTAAACTAAGTGATTACTCCATGCTTAGAACTTTTGGCTGTACTGCATTTTCTCATCAGAGTAAGAGAAAGCTTGAACCGAGAGCTAGAAAGTATGTTTTTCTAGGTTACCCTGAAGGTGTCAAGGGGTATAGGTTGTGGGATAGGAGCCAAAAGGGAGTTAAAATCATTGTCAGTAGAGATGTTACATTCAATGAGAGCGAAATTCCATGTTTGAAAGCTGAATCTGAACCTGTGAGTGAGGGAATTCAAGGTGAAGAGAGTGATTAGCTGAAGGTAGAGTTAGGAAAACCTAGCACATCCATCCCTATTACACAGAGTGAAGTGGAGGCTCAGGAACAACAACCTGATGTTGAGAACAGGGATGAAGTAGTAGTAGAAGAACACCCTGAGGAAGAGAATTCCCTAGCAGACTATAACCTAGCTAGAGATAGAGAGAGGAGACAGACTAGAGCACCTGTGAGATTTGGTTATGAATCCGAGTTAGCTTTTGCTCATGCAAGTTATGAGGAGCTAACTGATAGGGAACCAAAGACCTTTGAGGAGGCGATGAAAGTGACTAATCTGAAGAGTGGTTTAAGGCAATGAAAGATGAGATGAGTTCTCTAAAGAAGAATCAAACTTAGGAGTTAGTACCAAAACCTAAGAATAAATCTACTATTGACGGTAAGTGGGTTTTTAAGGTGAAGGAGGGTACTAGCACTTCTGAACCCTTAAGGTTTAAGGCTAGGTTAGTAGCCAGGGGATACACTCAGAATGAAGGAGTTGATTACAATGAGATTTTTTCACCAGTTGTTAAGTACACTACTATTAGGGTCATACTTGCATTGGTTGTATATTTTGACTGGGAACTTGAGCAATTTGATGTAAAAATTACTTTTTTACACGGTGAACTTGATGAACAAATCTTCATGAATCAACCGAGAGATTTTAAAAATAAATTAAAACCTGATTATGTGTGTTTTTTGAAAAGATCCTTATATGGCTTAAAACAATCGTCTAGACAATGGTATAAACGTTTTGACTCCTTTGTACTATCTATAGGGTTTTATCGTAGTAAGTTTGATCATTGCCTTTATTTCCAACATAATGATGCAAGTAATGACGATGTGTTCTTATTGCTTTATGTGGATGATATGCTCTTAGTTGATTCATCATCTAAATGGATAAGTGATATAAAAACAAGTTTGAATGGTGAATTTGACATAAAGGACTTAGGTAAGGCTAAAAGAATCCTAGATATGGAAATTGAAAGAAATATGTCAAATTCTATCTTGTTTTTGCATCAATCATCATATATTTCTAAAGTGTGGAAGAAATTTGGCATGCGTGATTGAAAACATGTTACTTTACCTTTAGCTAATCATTTTGTATTATCTAAAGATCAAGCTCTATGTAATGAAAATGAGGTAGAATACGTGAGTAGAATTTCGTATTCAAATGTGATTGGTTCTGTTATGTATTTGATGGTTTGCACTAGGCCTGATTTAGCTTTCGCTGTGAGCACTCTTAGTAGGTATATGTCTAATCCTGGTCCTGGTCACTGGAAAGCCTTAAAATGGTTGTTAAGGTATTTAAAGGGTACTTGTAATGTAGGTCTAAAGTTTGGTGTTAATAATGATGGTGTTAAATTGAAGGGATATGTTGATAGGGATAATAGGAAATCCATTTCTGCTTATATGTTTACTTTGTCTAACTCTTGTGTTAGTTGGAAATCACATTTACAACACGTAGTTGCACTATCCACTACAGAATCTGAATACATTGCTACTACTGAAGTATTAAACAAGCTTTATGGCTTAAAGACCTTTTACATGAACTGTGTGTTCTAAATGATTATGTGGTAGTATATTCAGATAGTCAGTCTTCTATACATCTATGTAAAAATCCTATTTTTCACGAACACACCAAGCACGTTGATGTTAGATTACATTTCATTAGAGATATTGTATATCAAGAAGTAGTAAGGCTTGAGAAAATACACACACACACACACACACACACACAATATAACCCTTCAGACATGTGTACTAAGGTGCTACCATTGGTGAAATTTAGAAGTTGCAAAGATCTTCTAAACATCGGTAGAGGTAAATAATTTCCAATTTTATTGATCTTACCTTTTTGGATTATTACTAATGCTTAGTAATTTTTTCTTTGCAAGTCCTTTGACACCTTTTGTTAGGCAATTTGTTGTCAAACGATCTCCCTGAGCGATGATGAAAGTCTCGTTTGTTTTATCTAGTCGGCATCGGCCAATTGACTGAATGTATATCGACACCACAATTACTGGAACTATCCACGTAACCGACTTGGGCCATTCGAAGCAACCTAATTTAATTAGGGTTGCTTATGGTCTAACTCGAATTATGACGGCTTTTACGATTGATAGTCCACTACTATGTGTTATTGGGCCTAATATCTCCTTTAACCTAAAAGCCCATCCTATTTCTATTTATACTTGCCCATTACTATTGCTAGGTATGAGAAAATATCCAAAGCCGTTGCTTAGTGCCTTGAGAAGTCGAGCTCTTCCTCTCTTCGTGACCGTGTGCGTGGGCTTTGTGCCTTGGTAGTGAGACCTTCTTCTTCTTCCTTAGTTAGCCTTTGTGGTTAACCTTCTTGGCTTTATCCTTTCATCTCAAACTCTTGGTGGGTTATCTATTGGTTGGAGCAACCAATTGGAAAGTGTTGGTTTGTGGTAGTTTAGTGTTTGTGGTGGTCGATTTAGAGACTGAGCCCGGCGATTCTTGGTGCAATTGGTGTATTATTCTTCACACTACAAATTTTATTCATGTTTTGTTCTTTCTTAATCAGTAACATATATTATATTCTTGGATTTTTTTTAATGTCAGCCCCTCCTCCATTTTTATTCACTGTCACCATATACATCGTCGCTAGATTTGGATGTGTTAATTTTGGGTCTTTTAGTGGCATTAACAGGCTTTAGCCGTGGGTGTGAGCCCTAAGGTCTGTTAGTTGTTCGACTACGAACCACCACCACTTGAGCTACACCGATATTTCTATAGTTCCTTCATGTTTGTGTGGCATTGATCGAATATGGAGGAGAGAAATTGTAGTTTTGCTAGGTGTTGATCGGATGATGGTACGTCAATGGTAGGCGATTTAGATGGAGTTGTTGGGGAAAAGAAGCGGGAATGGTCAAGAATGGACCCGATTGGTGGCAATTGAAGGACATGGGTGGTGGCGGAAGGTGGCAACGATGGTGGGAAGTCGTGCCAAACTAGTTGTTGAGATTTGAGATGAAATAATACAAATAATATATATGTTTCTTGACAAATTTTAAAAATAAATGATACAATAACGCATGCTATGCTTAAAAATAAAAAATAAAAAAAAAAGGATGTGCTATGAGTACATAATTCCCTACTATATTAAAAGAGCGAATCTGCCGGTTACTATTCATTTGTGTAGTACTTTACATTCCCAATTTATCATCCACCAATTCATATGTTTTTTCCATTTTGTCCCTACCCATTAGTTACTATTCATTTGTGTATTTTTTTTTCCCATTTTATCCTCCATGATTTACTGTTTTTATTTGTGAAGCCACTGACATCCACGCGTCTCTTCAAAACAAAAGGATAGTATGAACTTTTTCATTTCCCACAATTGTTGACTGTGTTGAAGAAAAGAAAAAAAAAAGTCATTTAATTATCAAACAAAAAATATCTCAAACCGACATAGTAATATATATAAAACAAAAAACAAAAACAAAAACCTACAAACCGTTGATATTTTATCCTAATTTTCTTCTTCCACCATTTGTTGGGACAACTTACAAAGTTAGAAATTTGTGATTATCAATTACTAAGAAAAAAATTATACTTTGATATTTTATTAAGGTAGAAAAAAAAAATTCATTTTCAAGTTGTAAATATAAATTTAAAAAAAAGACAAAAAAACATAATGAAACCGTCGTTTAAAAAAAAATAAAAATAAATTTGGAACACCTCCGCGTGCGGAGGTTTTTTTTTTCCTTTCCTTACATACATAGTCGTGACTTTTTTTTTTAATAATTCTACTTATTTACATTTCGCAATTCGCACAATCTATAAATACAATTTCACTTATTAATAATTTAATTTAAAAACATTTAAAAATATTCAATTCCACACATACATATCGATCCCTGTCGAGGGCATTGCCCCCGAACCCCAATCGACCTTCGCGACGTCTACCTTTTTCTTAATTCTACTAAATTGTCTCTAAATAAATCACTCCAACCTTCATCTCCGTGCACCAACATAATGTTCATAATTTTTTTTTCTTACATTTACAATTAAGAAAATATATATTTTTTCTTATTAATTAATAATCACTACACATTTGTCAACAAAAATTAAAGTACATAATATTCACAATAAAAACAATAATTATTAGTGTGCCTATTTTTTAAGTTATAACAACTAAATTGTAAGAATATCAGAATGTTCAACAGTACTAGCTCCATCTATTCTCTCTTCAATGGAAACATATCTTAATTGAGCTTACAAAATCACCGTCTTCCAAGTTTTTTCTATAAAAATATCTTAGTTGAGCTTACAAAATAACTCCTCATTTTGAGCTCCCAAAATCAATTGAAATTGCCCAAAATAAAAAAAAAAAAAAGACTTTTTCTAACCCTTCGTACAAAATTGCTACACCTTCTTTTGATTCAGCTTACAACAATTCGGTGTTCGAATTCCACGAGACTGCAAGGATTTTTACATTTCTGTTGCACTCAAGAAATTAGTTCAAATAAAAAATAGGTCTCCTACGTTGTTAGAGCTGGTATTGCGAGGATTTTCATATCTGTGTTGAAAATAGATCTTCTACGAGCTGGTAGAAAATTGTTAGATAAATTATATTTTTGCGTGTAACATCCTAAGGTATGTGTATTCATTCACTTATTTTTTTTAAATAATACAATTTTTTTAACAGGGACGACCCTTTATTCGTGTATTTTTTTTTTTTAAATAATATTGGGTTAGTTATATAATTCTGTCGTTTTGATTATGTATTATTTATTCAATGTGTCACGCATCAGTCATGGTTCTTTGTTTTTCTTTTTTCTATTGTGAAGATTTCATAATTTAGTCTTTAAAAATTCTGGCTCAATTAAGTTCATTTCCTAATTTCATCTATTATATATATACGCTAACATAACCTCCAAAAATATGAAAATGGAACACTACTTATACAACATGTAAAATAAGGTAAACTAAGTTGGGAAAAAAAAAAACACAACTAAGTATTTTCAGAATTTTAAAGAGAAGTAAAGTGCAGTTGGCATAATTTCATAACATAAACGTGGGGATTGAATTCCCAACTCCCGTCTCATGTGCAAACTTCGAAATTTCCGACACTTGGAGAGGAGTAAATGACTTTTCTTTCTGGCCAAAACTCTATGAGAGCTAATATTCATCCAGACATTGAACTTGGACTACTTTTGCCTACACATTTATGATGATGTAATTTTGTTCTGTTGGCATAGTTGGATAAGGTATTAGGCCTTGTTTGAAAATGAATATTCAAAATTACTTTTTTTTTATACTTATTTTTAATCAAACATTCTAAATTAGTAATTATTTTTCACGATTTTTCCTAATTTTATCTTACTTTTTAATTATATATTATTCAAAAAATTACTTTAACACGAGCACTAAACAAGAAGGTAAAATCAACTTACACTAGAAATGAAGGAAATTTAAATTAAAAAAAATTCATTATAGTGAGTCTTATCTATGAGAGTGGAAAAATCAGTACCCAATATTTTACTAATTTTTATTCTTGCCATGATCGCTTCTTCTTAGCTTAATTCAAACAAAGGAGGTAAGGATATGTTCATAGAATTTTTTTAAAAAATAGATTTTATGAAAAATGAATTTTTTTCGAGTATTGTGTTTTTAAAGAAAAAATCATAGATTCGCGTAAAAATTATTTTATTAAAAAACACGTCATAAAAAAAAAGTTATGAAAAAAATAAAGTTTAAAGAGCGAAAATGAACAAAATTTATTATTTGAGAATAATTTTTATATACAAATAAGTCTTTGTTTAGACTCTGTTAAAATCAAATTTTGAAGAAAATATATTTTAAAATAGTAATTTTTTAAATAATGTATGATTGCAAAAGAAAAGAATTTTGAATTTACGTATAATATTATTTTATTAAAAAAGTGCGATTGAAAAGATGAGAAATTAGGTTCTAGATCCTACCGTTTCCTTAGACCTCTGTCCAGACTAAAGACTATCTCTAGGATGGAATGTCCTACTCTTGCTTGAGCTTTCCGATCAATCAAAAGAAGGTGGGTAGGAGTTCTACCCACCCAAATGGGAAACTCGCTTTCGAACCTACCCACCCAAATGGGAAACTCGCTTTCGAGTGTGAAGTTCATAGAATGGGACCCTCTAATAGTGTCATTGCAGAGATTCGATCTAGATAGGACTTACTTTAATCATAGTAGAGAGGAGAAGACAAAACAAAAAGAGTGAAAGCAAAGTGAGACTTTTAAATAGATAAGGAGTAGGCGAGTGAATTGAGATTAAAAATAAAAAATAAAAATGTATCCCAAACAGCGGCATAAATATATACGCGCCCTCCGCTTCCTGTATCTTTTTCTTTCGGAGCTCATTTTCCATTCGAAGTAACACTTGACTTTTCACCCTTCTCTCTCTGTTTCTTCAGCTCCGATCATACGAAGTTGTCGTGTCCTTCTCCCGTAGAAACCGTGCCTTTTCATCTATCGCTGTACTCTATCTTCTTCACGAATCACGAATCGATTTGTTAATGATTTGGAGAAGCATGAATTCGAATGATTGAAATTGAAGTTCTCTCTCAACAACTGTTGCGGTTCTGATTTTTTATTTTTTATTTTTTTATGCTGCATAAAACTAGTACGATGCAAACAGGTAAAACGATTTTCAGCATTTCTCATGATTTGCTATGACTGCAATTTTATATTGATAGATATTTGCACAATGGAAAAATAGAGTTACATAACCAATTGTGCTCTGAATTTCAGGATATGATATCAATCATTTGGCGCGAGAGGCTCAAACTCGGTGGCTAAAGCCTCCTGAAGTGCTTTTTATATTGCAGAATTACGAGGAGCACCAGCTCACACCCCAAATTCCTCAAAAACCATCCAGTAATTTCATTACTTTCACACCTTTATTTAACTCAGGCTTTTTTACTTTATCTTGATTTTGTTTTTATTTCCTCATTGATTGCTTAAACAGGTGGATCTTTGTATCTTTTCAACAAGCGAGTCCAGAAATTTTTCCGTAAAGATGGTCATAGTTGGCGCAAAAGGAAGGATCAGAGAACTATTGCTGAAGCACACGAAAGGCTTAAGGTTATTTATATTGTTCTCATATTGATGTGCATCATGCTTCTTTTGGAATTAGCTCAACAAGATAATTAACTAGTTCAAGGAAAATGCCGTTAGTTCATATTTATGAAATTTTTCTAATCAGCAAGGAGAGAGCGAAATCATCTTGCATGTTTCTGGTCCTTTAAGCCATAAATTTTGTAAGCTGTTAATGTTTATAATTGTCGTCAATTGTCAGCATAGCTATGAAAGCCGCATTGGAAGTTTAGATATTATGCAAATGAATAAGAGAAGTCATCTCATGTCCTTTGAAAGTTTAAAATGCTACTCTTAAGGACAGCTATTCGAAATGTCACAGGGGGACGATATATTACTATATCAGTTTCGTGGAGAATTTTATATATGAGACCTCATTTAAAAGTAATTTGCAGCTTAGATGGAGTATGCTAGTTGATGTATATTCATTGCATGGAATTTTTCTTATGGCTAGGTTGGGAATGCTGAAGCAATAAATTGTTACTATGCGCATGGAGAGCAGAATCCTAACTTTCAGAGACGCAGCTACTGGATATTGGACCCGTGAGTTTTACATATTTATTTGATATCACCTTTTACACAGTTATTGCTCTTTGGCCATAACAGCAATTTAGACTAATGTAACAGTTGTAACATTTAGAGAAGTTTCCATAATGCCAATATCATTTTTTTGCACTAAAGATTGAAAAGGTTATCCAATGCATGAGCCGCTGTATAGCTTCCAACAATTTACATTCCCAGTTATTTTTAAGATAAAGTAGGCTGTGGAATTGGCTAGATTATTTTCCTTTGTAACTCATAGAATGCTTTCGTTTTGTCTGTTCTTTTTTCTTTTCTTGGGTTAACAGGGCTTATGAGCACATTGTTCTCGTTCACTACAGAGACATTGAGGAGGTGAGCCTTCTTTAACCTAATTGTGGACAAAGCACATCAAGTAATTATGTGTTTCTGTACTTTTTACCATAACCTCCAACCATCCACAAGACACTCACTTTAACTTCTCTTGTGCATTTATTTTCATTTTAATCTTGCTATATCTTCTAATTTCATTTGTATACTTAGTAGAACTGAATGGCTATATCTTAGATCTTGCATTGTCTTGCCTCATAGTCACCAATAGAAATTGGATATTCTGATTAGTTTCCTTCTGATGCATCAGAAATTGCTAATTTTTGCATTAAAACTGTGTACTGCTATGGATACCTGGATTTCTGCCTTGAGCACTGCTGGATTAAGTAGGCACAGCTGTACAAAGTCAAATTTTGCATGTAGTGTATGATTCCGCCTAGTTCCTGGTGACATTATTCAGACATGTAAATTACATTCCACTCGTGATGGCTATAGTAACAAGTAAACTCATAGCTACAAACACAAGACCTGCAATAAGACATCCAATTTATTTGTAAATTACAGGGAAGGTCTGCTATATTGACATCGCAGTTCTCATCATTATCTTCTTCAATCTCCAGTCCAAGTCCCTACTCTTTTACAACTCAGAAGCAAGGCTCTTCTGTTGTCATTAACGAATCTTATGAACCAAATCAAAATACATCAAGACCTGGCTCTGGTGAAATAAGTTCTCAAGGAGTCGAGAGTTGTGGAATATATCAGTCGGACATTACAGAGAGTATAGAGGAGATTAATAGCTCATCAGATCATGATTTAGGTCAAGCATTGCAAAGAATCAAGCATCATTTAAGTTTAAATGATGATGTGGCGGAAGAGATCAATACGTTGTACATTGAGAACAATGATTCAAATTATTTAGGAAACATTCTAGATGATTATGATTTGTCTACTCAGGGGCCAGATGCTTCTGACAGTCTTCTTTTGCAACCATTTTCAGGTATATCTTAGTTACCTCCTCTGCTCTGTAGCACGGACACTTCAATTAGGGTAGCGTATCCGTGTCGGAGACGAGTCGATACCGACACTTTTCGGACACTTTATCGTAATCATTTTTCTTTTTATATTAGAAATATTATATATTGTTAATTTAAAATTTTTAGCAAGTAACAAATAAGTACTCATGTTTAAAAGATTTCAACAAGAAAAATTAATAACATGTATAAAACTAAATTTATACTATATAAATGAAGAATTTTTAAAAATTTAATCAACGTGCAGTATCTGTACTTTTTAAAAAAATCGCGTGTCGGCGTATCCGACACGTATCGTGTCGGACACACGTGTCTGTGTCGGTGCATCATAGGTTACCTCCTATTTATTTAATTAAAGGTTAGTTTTTGAGTCGATTATCAATACAATGGTATCAGAAGTGGAAAGAGCTCCTAATGGGGTATGACTTTGCAGGTGACAATGTTGAGCATCATCAATCACTCTCAGGCGTTGAAGTAGACAATTGGAAAGAAATATATGGTAGCTTTAAGAATTTTCCAGATGTCAAATTACAAGCATATGATGCCCACTTGAATGAAAATGTGAGAGTATTCTTGAGTTATCATTTTGTGCTATGCTTGATAATATTCTCCCTACATAATTTTACTTCTAACTGTTTCATCCTTTTTATGCTATTAATTCCGTGTTATGAAAATATGTGATGGGGCAAAATGTTTCTTTCTTTTCTTTTCTTGTAGCATGAGAATACCCTCCCTTTTATCATTTTTGATGGCTTAATAATTCAATATCTGTTGAAATAGAAATATGATTTATTACAAAAAAATGTTCCTATCTAGATTCCTCCTTTTGATGGAGTCAAATCTAAATTCTCAATTTATCATTTTTTTTTTCATCCTACACAATTTATAAAAGGAGTGCATTTCAGTCAAGGTACGATGGAGTCTGTAGATGTTGGCAGTTACCTAAAGAACAAACAATCTCAATGATTTTGCTTATTCGTGTGGTAGCCTGGTAGGCAATATTAAGCCTTTGTTTGTTTCCCATTCTGAAATTGTAGAATTCATTTTTGCATCACATCATGGGTCCCACCATTTAAGTCATTGGTTTGAATACCTGCAATTGTCATTTTTGTAATTCCTTTTATGCCCACTCTTTTGTCCAATAGTAAGGAAAGTAGTGAAAAGTAGGTTCTTCGAGATAAGGGCAAGGTAGGGAAGGTGAAGAGGAAAACAATAATTTCTACAGTGAAATGTCTAGTAAGTGTCACATAAATGCAATAAAAACATGGGTCTTTGGAAAAGTGGGAAACAAGCAAGCACTAAATTTGATGTTATTCATTGGTCTAGCTTCTAGGGCTGGTTGGATTGAGCAGACAAATCCACCTGGCATCTTGTCTAATTGAAGAATTCTTGAAAGATCAAAAATGAATTTTATAAATGAGACATAAAAAAGAATCTTTTGATGTGAAAACTTTTGCATGGAAAACATTTTTGGCATCAAATATTTTCGGTCTAAATAACTGGAAACCTTAATTCCTCTCCTATGATAACATATTCAACTTAACAGGGTGTGCAGCTCAATTCATCACCAAATGAGCCAGCAACGAACCAAGAAATTTACAATTGGCCGAACTTTGATGGACAAGATGCCCAAAAGAGTAAGATCTTCTCAAGGGATACTTCAATTAAGAACTTTTTGAGTCCTGTGAGTTTGAAAGGCAATCTGACAACCCTCATAACTTGCCAGATCCCGTGATGATTCCCCAGGAACATGAGTCTATCAGATATCCTGCATACTCTTCCATGATGAATACTTCTGAAACCAATCAGGACTGCTATCAAACCGTATTTGAGCAAGGGCAGACCAGAATTTCTCTTCATGAAAATTTGATTTTGAAGCAGAAGTTCACAATCCGGGAGATATCTCCACAGTGGTGTTATGCCTATGAGGCTGCAAAGGTATACTCTCCATAAAACAAGTTAAAGCTATTTCACAAGTCATGTTCACCTATATTAAAACTCTTTAGAAGCTAGTGAACATGTACTTGCATAATAGTATTTTCAGTATGTTTTGTAACATTAGATATTTAATCTCAAGTTTTGATTAGAAAAATGCTTGTAAAGGTTTGTCTTAAATTTGTCTATTTGCTGAAGGCCTAATCAATTTATTGGCTGTTCTTTACCGAGATAGATGAATACTAATAATCACGCTGATGTTCGACTGAGTCAATCATGATCATTTTACTATTTTTTGGCTCGAGTATGATATAGGGTCAGAGTTATTAGACCAAACCCGGCTGCTGACTCGGAAAAATCATCAGGTCAGTGGTTTAACTAGTGGGTCGGTGGTTTAACTAGTGGCTCTTGAGTATGTTTGAAATCTGTAGAACAGTTTCTCACATAGAAGATGGAAAAGTTTATTGATTAACTCGAAGATGGAGGAATTGACCAGAAAAGGAGATCCCTTTCTGTAACCAATCTGACATCTACAATAGTTGCAATTCAACTTTGTGTTTGGAGTTTATCGTTTTACCATTGGTATTCAAAGTTAGCATAAAAAATTAAACTCTCTTTTGCAGGTTATCATCATTGGTACTTTCCACTGCAAACCATCAGAGTCTACATGGGCTTGTATGTTTGGTGACATTGAAGTGCCTGCTCAGATTATTCAAGAAGGTGTCATTTGCTGCCATGCTCCTGCTCAGTTGCCTGGAAAAGTCTCGCTTTGCATTACGTCTGGAAATAGAGAGTCCTGTAGTGAAATCCGGGAGTTTGAATATTGTGTTAAACCTAGTGTTTCCACAGGCAATAGTATCCTGGAAAAAGAGGCTGGTAAGAGTCCAGAAGAACTCTTGTTGCTCGTGCGATTAGTACAGATGCTTCTATCTGATCCGCCGGATAAAAAAGAAGATGGTTCTGAATCAAGAAGTGATTTGTTGGGCAAATCAAAAATGTCTGAAGACTCATGGAGCCAAATCATTGATGCTATTTTGGTTGGCACTTTAACATCATTAAGCACCATGGAGTGGCTTATGCAAGAACTTTTGAAATACAAGTTGGAACTGTGGCTTTCTTCTAGATTACAAAAGAATAACCAGCTGACATGCTCTTCACCTAAAAAAGAACAAGGGGTGATACACATCATTGCTGGATTGGGTTTTGAGTGGGCATTGCAACCGATTCTCAATTCTGGAGTCAGCGTAAATTTCCGTGATATCAATGGTTGGACTGCACTTCATTGGGCTGCACAATTTGGGAGGTATGACTCTTATTTATCTTAATCTTCTTTGGACTTTTCATAACTTGACTTGGTACAACAACTTTGAGTGCGAAATGTCATTAATTTTTTTGTCCTTTTATGGTACAGTTTGGATGATAAGGATTGAATGTTAGCTCAATGAGCATTATACATGTTTTTGAAGCATAATCTGTTGAGATTTAGTACTTAATGCTCCTTAAATCTTCAAAGCCTACTGGCATATATGCTTAGAATAATGTTATTTATCAGTCGTAGAGATGCGTCATCACCAGTTAGGTGGCAATGGATCCCTAATTCAGTGTCCAATGGACTTATGATGCACTTTAATGCATTGATTGATGAAGCATGAAACCCATTTCCTTCTAATATGCTTATCGAAACGAATCTTAATAATACTGAATCCAATAATTACTCTGCGATTAAGGAAACATGAGAGAAGGAAATATATTTTGTAAGCAGATACGGTCCAAGAGATGCCCAACGAAGATCCCGATAGAATGACCATGGTTAACAAAAACGAGCCAAAAGAAACTAAAAAATGAAGTTGACAACTTCATATTTTTCTGGTTCAATGGGAATCTATCTTTAGCAGAATTTTTTTCCTACTTTTTGCCATTAGACAGAAAGCTAACTTATTTGACAGTTGACACTCGATTACATTGGATGTATGAGAAACTTCTAGAAATTAGCAGATATGTCGATCTACAATATTGTTTTGTATGTTGCTTATAGGAGAGGAGACCTGCCCTTTAGCTTCATGAATGCTAGCATAATATTACGATCTGATTCAATCACTCAGTGAAACATCAGAAATGTCCACAGGGCAAAACTTTTTTATTTTTTAAATATTCAAATCTGCTCTATTTGGTGAATAGAAGTCATGAAAAATGATATGCTGCTCTAATATTGCAAATTGGTGGATGGAAGTATAATTTATTTTGAAGTATATATGTTACAGGGAAAAAATGGTTGCCGCCCTCATAGCATCTGGTGCATCAGCTGGAGCAGTTACGGATCCAAATTCACAGGATCCAACTGGTAAAACCCCAGCATCTATTGCTGCTACCAGTGGATACAGGGGACTCGCGGGTTATCTTTCAGAAATGGCTCTAACTAGTCATCTTTCATCCCTCACACTGGAAGAAAGTCAGCTATCTAAAGGATCTGCTGCTGTGGAAGCAGAAAGAACAGTAAATAGTATATCAAAGACAAGTTCCTATACGGATGAGGATCGGGATTCTCTTAAGGATACCTTAGCTGCAGTTCGGAATGCGACTCAGGCTGCTGCACGTATACAATCTGCGTTTCGTGCACATTCATTCCGAAAGAGGCTACGAACAGAAGCTACAGTTGCTATTGATGGTGATAAGTACAGTATATTGTCGAATGGCATTCCAGGGATCTCAGCTGCATCAAAATTGGCATTCCGTAATGCACGTGACCACAACTCAGCTGCTTTGTCTATTCAGAAAAAATATCGAAGCTGGAAAGGTCGGAAGGACTTCCTTTCCTTCCGTCAGAAAGTAGTAAAAATACAGGTGTGTCATTTCTTTCAAGTAAAAGGATATTCTAGCATGAAGGTTTGGAGTTTTTTTTATCTTTCCGAACTTATTGTTAGAACTCAAATTCACAGTGATTGTTGAGTAAGCTTCAATTCTTTGGATCAGTCCGTTCAATCCATTGCCACAGCTTCCCAAAAGGTCCGATGAAATAAATCTTTTCCAACCACATCGCACTATGTTATTTGAATGTAATAGAAAACCATTAATGCTTTGACTCACTGGGAGAGGATAGGCAGTTTTCAACGAAAAAGAAAGGGTTCGAGCTTTTGTAATGTATAGGATAAGAAAATAATGTTCTTCCTGGGATGGTATGCCTGAAATTGAGCACATAAATTTAAGATGGATAAAATAAAAAAATGATCACATGGCTAATGTAGGTCTCAAAATTATGAATCTGCTAGATAAACAACAGTGTAACATGAGTCTTCAAGTTCATCAAACCCTACGTGTAACTCTTACAACTTTCATTGATATAACGGGAAAATCAACTTCAAACTGTGTTTGGATGTACTAGCGGACAAGATTAGACAATATAATGACCAGATTTTATCTTCTTATTCCTTTTTAATACTATCCAGTGCTATCCATTCCTCTGTACTAAACATGCTATAAGTTCACATCACCCAGATAGTGCCATAAATAAGTTCAGTAAGGACATACGATGAGGCTCTTATTCGGTTCTTGCTGATGCAGGCTCACGTGAGAGGCTATCAGGTTAGGAAGAATTATAAGGTTTGCTGGGCAGTTGGTGTACTGGAGAAGGTAGTACTAAGATGGCGCAGGCGAGGAGTTGGTCTGCGTGGATTTCGGCAGGACTTGGAATCTATTGATGAAAGCGAGGATGAAGACATCCTTAAGGTGTTCCGCAAGCAAAAAGTGGATGCAGCTATTGATGAGTCTGTCTCTAGGGTGCTGTCTATGGTTGAATCTCCAGAGGCTCGTCAGCAATATCGTCGTATTCTTGAAAAGTATCGTCAAGCTAAGGTAACTCAAGTTCATTTCTTATTATTGACATTGGATATTATTATTATTAGCATGGAAGATTAAGAAAGCTCCTTGAGCGCAATGAATTTCTTTTTACGTCACTGATATTCAATAACATGCTTCTTATTAGATATGACTCATTTTTCGCGTACGATTTAAGTTTAGAAGTAAGCATAATGCATTCTTCAAATAAAACAAAGCAGTCTTATATATTTCTTCCTTTCATTTGTGTTAGGGATTGAGCCCTAATCCCAATTCCGTGGGCAGTATTAAGCAAAACAAATATAAAATATGCAGATTTATAGTGATTAACCCTCAAGATGTAGGCCCAATTGCCAGAGCAGATTTATACTATAAAAAATTACGATGGTAATATAATGTCTTGAGTGGTCACTTGAAAATTCTTTATATAATATTAAGGCCACCTGAAACAAATACGAAATACCATACCCCATGTTGACCTCACCACAAAGGTTCCTCCACAGTCGAGCATACAAATGTAAAACATGATTAGGCCCCACATAGTCAATACATTTTTTTTATTTTTTTTTAAATTTGATTGTGACGTCGTCGTGTTGAATAAATGATGTTTGTTCTAGGGTTAGACAAAACTCCCCAATTGAGCTGGACCTAAACCGAACTCTTATTTTTAAGTTAAATACCCGAACGGATATTTGAATCAAGAACCGATGAGATTTGTTTGATTCTCAGTTTTAGACCAAAAATTGGAGAACCGAATAAGAACTTAATTTTTCTAATTTCTTTTATATCAAATAAGCCAAATTATTTTATTTTTTTCTAAATAAATTTTCCAATTAATTAATTAAGCCCAAAAATATAAATTTTTCTATTTCATTTGCCAACTAATTAATTTAGTCCAAATGCAATATACGATTTTTCTAGATTTGAAGACTAAAAGCAAATCAATGAGATGAAATCGTCGATATTTTATTATTTACTTTTTGGTAACTTGCATACATCGTGAATGAATTTTATTAGACAACTTTGTATAATTTTACATTGGAATATGTTATTTTGTAAGAGCTAATATTATATTATTAGCTGAATTAATTTAGTAGTGTTGTAAATATTAACAAATTTAATGGAACCCATGGGAACTGAATCGAACCTGCTTGGTTCCATAATTAAGTTTGGACTCGACGATTTCACTTACTAAATACTGAAAGAGATTCAAATTGAATCATGTCCAGTCCTAGTTTGTTCAGCTCTATTATCTGTAAATTAAACATAACAGTCTCCTGTTATGACTTCAGACATACATTGCCATGTACTCGAGGTATTCTTATTTTGTTTTTATCCGTTTATTTCGTCTGGCGTAGAATTTGTGCTTTATAAATCTGTTTTTGTTGGAAAAACTTTGTCAATCCGGTATTAATTTGCAGGCTGAACTTGAAAATGCGGAGTCTGATGCAACATCTTCGTCTCCCCTTGACATTTCCCATATGGAAAATGATTACAGTTACTAGAATCACAATTTCTGGTAATTTTAAACTTGGGTTGCTTCTGTAATTTTTTCGAATAAGATAGATTTGTATATTATAGTTTGCCTTTTTTTTTTTACTTGAATTTTTTTGTCGGTTGCATACTGATATAGTGATATTTCATGGACAGGATATATCTTTTGTAGGTGTTTGCATTAATGAGAAGCAATGGAGGGAAGAAAACAAGCTTAAAGATTGTTACGTGCTTGTTTTTCATATTTTAGGGAAAAATAAATAAATTATAACAATCTAATTGTATTCCACATATCGTGAAATGACGCTTTGTGGGTTTATAAGCACTTTAAGCACCCTCTTCTTATATGTGTATTTAATGGTGATATCAAAGTAGGCACTCAAATAAACTATCATGTATGTTTGAAAGCATGCAGAAAAAGTTTACTTCCGCCTCATTTAAAAATTCAATTAAGTAACGGACTAATGTCCGTATAACCAAGTAAAGTTCGACAAAATTTTTGAAAAGAAAAATGGACCTTTTTAGTTGTGTGTATCGTGTCATCTTTTGTGCAGAAGTCATACTAATCTTCTTGATATGGAGAATAATACGCACATCACTACATATTAAAAGAGCAAAAGTAAAGGCGGATTCGTCAAAATTTTCCACCCCATCATTCCTTCTTCTCCATTATCTCACGCAACCTTCCATTGCAAACTTCTCCCTCATTTCCATTTGCAAAGCTAATGCTGTCAAAATATATTTTTTGCTCCTAGAAGAATTTGGCAAACTCGTGCAGTTGGAATACACCTCAGGTTTGTATTATATTTTCCCCCTTTTTTTGTGTCATTATATAGCCATTCATTTATATTAATTCTACTTCGAATCCTCTGGAGTTTTAACCGGCTTAGCCTCTTCGTCTTCTTCGTGCATTTTCGTTGTTCTTTTTCGCACCAGTAATTTTTGTTGTCACATTCGTGACTGGTTTCTTCTTCTCGGTTTTGTTTTCGATTGAATGTGTTGACTTTTTCACTTTCTCTGAAGGGGAGATCTTGTCGGAGTTCTTCACTTTGATAAGCTTTTTTGATTTCACGAACCTTTTCAACTGGGCCGAGAGAATTTTCTTGATTTGGGGGGGGGGGGGTTTGAAATTTAATGGGTTTTATGAGATGTGAATATATATAATAAACTTTATGTTTGACTGTGTGGGTTGAGTCTTAAAATAAAAAGAATCATTTGTGCGCACACGGAGGCATGGAGGCACCTCCGTGTGGGCACGGAGGTTTTTTATTTATTTATTTATTTAACAATACCAATAACAATGTTTCTTAAGGCAATCAACAATGGTTTTTTTTAAGTCATTTTTTTTTGCATTGCTACCAATAACAATGCTTTTTTCACTCACATTCTAAACTACTTGTAAGTCCATTTCCTTCTAATTGGTTACTAACTACATAAAGTGTACTGTTTTCTACACATTTATTGTATTTTTAACCTTTCCAACTAAACTTTGTTTCCCAATAGAAATATGAAGTTGTAAAGCATATGACACGCTCATTTTCAGTTCCTGTAAATGTTAGGACCAGAAGCTTAAGGCAGACAGATTCATCTAGAGGTTTAATACGTGTAATATCAGCAGTCCAGAGGTCTTCAACAAATGACAATACCTCCCCATATATATCCCCTGAAAGAGAAGGTGTCAACATCTGTATATGTTAGTAGTTCTTTTAAATGTTGAATCCAATATTAATATCCATATTCAGTGAACCACATTTCACTTATGTGGTTAGACGTATTAGCAATGGAAAGCACTATACATAAATTCCGAAATGACCTTCATTTCAAGGAGTTGTTGGAATTCTGTGAATTTGAATGGGAATTGATTGTATGGAAATTGTGGGTGGGTTTGGGTTGGTTTGCGTTGCCCCTGGACCCCCACGAGGGGGCACTTCCCTCTCGACCCTCGTGCACAACGGAGGCACCGATTGTGGAGACACCATGCATGGAGACATGGCACAGATGCCCATGCCTCTGGTTTCTGTTTTCTACGTTTTTTGTATTCTAACAATTAGTGATTCTAACATTTTATTTTATTTTTATTGTATTTAGTCGCAATTGATACAATATGAACATAGGAGATTGCCTGTGAGCACCTAAACTGGAACTTCCAGATGTTCTTTTTGTTTTGTTTTTCTTAGATTAAGTTAAGAAACAAAATGATGGTAGACAATGCGCCTGGAATAAAAGGGTTAAAAAAGATCATCTCTTGCATTTTCTCATGATATATCATGTAAAAAAGTTAGAAAAATGATTGGACATTCTTCAATCCAAGATATTGTTGTTCATCATTCGTTGCCATTATTGAATTCAACAATCCCACATTTAAAAGTTTGACCAACTCTGCACTAAGATATACACCTACACCCAACAGTTGTACCAGGGTTTGAGTTTGGTAATGCAGGACTTGATATGTGGATAGTTCATTTCACTAAATAGCTACAGTCATTTTCTTGTTAGGTTATGACTACTGTTGGGTATTGACACTTTTGTTGTCAATCAAATTAAATGTTAATTGTGGTTTCTAAAATGTAAGTCTAGTTTGGTTAAAATCCAACTAAGACATGTGATGAAAATAGTAGGCAAGTTGTCCTTAAATTAAGGGGAGTGGCATGTGAGTTGATAGTAGTGATGGTTAGTAGATTGGTTGGTAGGAAAATCTTGTAAAAGCAATCAACTTTGGCTATATATATGGCTGTGTATCTCTACCTTTAAAAGGGGGAAAAAACACACGAAAATACACCATCAATATACAAGAAAATCCATTCAAAATGTAGTCTCAAAGCTCTCTCTCTCCTTCTCCTCTGCTGGTGTAAAACCAGCAGAGTTTATACTTATGTTTTATTTATGTTCTTACTTGTTTTATGTTATGTCTTTTATGTTGATCTCCATTGCCATATTCCCCACATGTAACCATATTTTGTTGAGTTGTTAAACTCTATTTTGGTTAGCTAAAACTAGCCCCATTTTCCCCTCGATCTGACTGGTTTTCTTCAAATGAAGATGGTCATCCTGTAGAAGGATGAACCACTGATTTCTTCACACCATAGAACTGAAATTTCCGCACAAATGGAAGAGCTATGACTCTCCCATATTTTTTACAATTGGTATCAGAGCTGAAATGTTCTTAAGGGCCAGAAAAAACGTTTCAAAAAATGCTGCCAAACTTTGAACAGAAAATCAGATTTCATCAACCCCTTTTGTCTTGGAATTTTTATCATTTTTATGAGCACTCTTAAATAGAGTTGCCATTGTTGTTGATTTAGCTCAGCGTTGGGAATATCCTTGAGATAAGCCCTGTAATGGCTGGCTATTTTCGAGATCCTTGAAGCTTTGTTGTTTGGATCAGTAGCAGCCGCCTTGAAACCTTGTAGAGACAGCCATCTTAACAATGGCTCAAGAACTCTTGGATAAAACCAGTTTAAAGGTACTGTGTTTCAAGTGGTGCAAATGGCTCATTGAAACCTTGGTGTGATAGCCTGAAATATGGCTCAAGAACCCTTGAAAAAAAACCAGGTGAAAGCTCTCCCTTGTGGTCTTAAAAAGTAGCTGTAGAACCTGAGTTTCTTTGATGCAAAATGCTGGAAAAACAGAGGTGCACCAGCAGCCTTCATTGTGTTAAATGTCTGATCTTTTTTTAAAAAAAAAGGATCATTTGATCCATTGTTGATCTTGCAAAGGATTTTGCAAGTTTTGTTTTAAATTGAAAGAGAACCAGACGAAGGGAGGTTAAAAAAAATGAAGAAGAAGATGCTGTCAAGCTGAAAAAACAGAGCAAAACTGAAAAATGATGCTGAAAATTGGGTGAATCTGGTGCGTTTTTGCAAGGATTTTGAAGCTGAAAAACTATCCTTGATGATTAGAGCTGAAAAGCTAATGTTTAGCATAAAAAAGTGATAGAAATCAGCTGAAAAAATACTGAAAAAAAGGAAAGAAAAACAGAGTTTTTTTCCTGTCATATCCGGTGAGTTCATTGCATATACGGTAAGTGTAGTGCAAATCCGGTTAGTTGAGAGCAAATACGGTATGGACAAGCCAAATCCGGTATTATGTCCAAAATCAAAATCTGGTATGCTTGCTAAAATGATTAAAATCCTGTATTGAAAAATGGCCAATCCAGCAGCAAATGGCCAAGAAAAACTGAAGGAAAACTGAAGAAAAATTGATGAAGATAGGATCGAATTTTGAACCTTGACACAATTTGATTTCCAAGCAAAGTGTCAAAGGGGAGTTTGTTGGGTATTGACACTTTTGTTGTCAATCAAATTAAATGTTAATTGTGGTTTCTAAAATGTAAGTCTAGTTTGGTTAAAATCCAACTAAGACATGTGATGAAAATAGTAGGCAAGTTGTCCTTAAATTAAGGGGAGTGGCATGTGAGTTGATAGTAGTGATGGTTAGTAGATTGGTTGGTAGGAAAATCTTGTAAAAGCAATCAACTTTGGCTATATATATGGCTGTGTATCTCTACCTTTAAAAGGGGGATAACACACGAAAATACACCAAAACAATACACAAGAAAATCTATTCAAAATGTAGTCCCAAAGCTCTCTCCCTCTCCTCTGCTGGTGTAAAACCAGCAAAGTTTATTCTTATGTTTTATATATGTTTTACTTGTTTTAAGTTATGTTTTAATGTTGTTTTTTCCACTGCCATCTTCTCCACATTTCCCCCTTATGAAACCATGTTTTGTTGAGTTGTTAAACTCTATTTTGGTTAGCTAAAACTAGCCCCATTTTCCCCTCGATCTGACTGGTTTTCTTCAAATGAAGATGGTCATCCTGTAGAAGGATGAACCACTGATTTCTTCATACCATAGAACTGAAATTTCCGCACAAATGGAAGAGCTATGACTCTCCCATATTTTTTACAACTACTTATTGTACTAATAGATGCTCATTAATTAATTTTTGGTTTTGTTGATGTATGCAATTTTGTACATATAGATTATGTATGGAGTTGCTAACTCAAGTTTCTTGATTATGCTAATGCATGCCCAACACAACTCATGTTTCTTGGTAAGCAGGAAGTGATAATATTTGCATTTTGTTTCAGTATAGTTACTTGAACATTCCAGTTTTCCAAATGCCCCAATAAGAACCGGTTGGTCTGCTGTTTTGGTCTGGTGAGTTTGGCATAGAAGTTGCATGTTCTTCAATGATTTGCTCCATATTCATTTTTTGGAATTTCTTAATGTATTATAATAAATTAAGATAATAGTTTTTTTTGTTTCTGCATTTTCCTGCAACATCGTTTATAAATCAATTTCTCTTTTTGCACGTTCTCCCCCACTAGTATTGTGAAAAGCCTCTATTTTCTTAAGAATATAGTGATGTCCCTTCTTCTTAAGAAGAATAAAACTAAAGTCCTGATTTCCATTGATTTAAAAAATTGTTTTTGAAATTTTTGGCCTAAATGTTGCCAACATATATTTTGTACACCAAATTTGTCAATCTATTTTATACACATAGCATGATTGTTACAGTTAAATGGGGAATTAGCAGCAAAACGAAGCCATCACATAATTTATTCTATTTCTATCTCTAGGCATAAAATAGTACGATCCACAATTTAGTTCTTTAAATAAAGTTTCAATATCACATATTAATACAATATTGCACGTGTCAAAGAATAATATCTAGAATTTACGCCGTGAGCAAGCAACTAATCAACTACCAAAATGAATCAATAATCTTAAATTGTCTTTATTCTATCACCTTTCGACATTTTTTGTAATTTAAATAGAAAACAATAACTAAATTATGCATTTTGTTAGCCTCGTATGATTGGTTACTAGCTTTGGTCATTACTACATATCGAATAGTAGAACTAAAACAAAAATGTCATTTAGTGACCAACATGAAATAAATATATAAGTTGGGTGACTTCATGTTGAGTTAATCTTGTTGCCACATCTTCAGAAAAATAAAGTCAGGACAAACGCTTCAAATGGGTTTTTTTTCACTTATCTCAAAAGTTAGGGACTGTCGCTGCAAATCTTTTAAAAGTTCTAAACAGTAAAAGATACATCGACAGCAGGGTTTGAACCTGTGCGGGCGAAGCCCAATAGATTTCAAGCTTGTCTCCTTAACCACTCGGACATAACGACTTTTTTTAAAAAAAGTGGTAATTGGGTCAAATAGCCTATTTCATAATATACTTTGTAATTTTAGCATTTGACCAGAATAATGTTATTAAAATAAATATTTTAAATCATAATATATAAAGTACCAAATATACCCTTATTCAACATCACTAGAAAACATAATTTCCCATTTTCTAGGATAAATTGAATTCCCAAAATTCTAAATTTAATATTCTCTCTTCCTGATCCCCAAGCCCTTCTTATTTTCTCGTGTGGTTTTGTCATCTTCAAATCATTCTACGATTCAAAATCAGTTGCCTTCGTATTCTTAAGCGAAAGGATGAATTTGGTATGAAGGTTTCATCCATTTCCCAAGATTGATAGAACTGAAACTTGCGAAAAAGCACACATACGTGAACAATCACTTCTAAGGACCAATTTCATAGTGGGCTATCCTCATGTATGAATGTTTCCTCAAATTTTCACTTTTACTACGATTTTATGTGAGTTTTTTTAGAGAAATTAGTGCCGCAAGAATTATACAGATAGAGCAGGCTTGTTTAGACATTTATTTTATTCATATTTCTTGTACGTAGTGATTAAGTTTTGAAATTCAATTTTCTCTTCATATTTTTTATTGTTGCAGGAGACCCAATTTATGATTTTAATTTCTTTTGATGTGCAGTATTTTCTTCTATATACTTTTGAAAATTGTGATCATGTCAACAAATTTTATTACTGTAACATATTAGCGCTCCCTAATGGGCTTGAAGGCTATAAAGGGAAAAAGGAACGGCTTCCATTTGTCAACCTTGTTGATAGTTTTGATGCTTGTTGACCCCAAAAAATGGTCCAACAGAAGAGAAGAGTTCCAAGTGTTTCTTTAGTTGTAGTGTGATTATCTCTATAGTGAAAGGGGGTCGGCCCGAGAAATAAATCTTCTCAGTAGAGAGAATGCCAAAGCTTTCTTTGTGTGTATAAATTTGCATTATTTTTTACAATGTTAAGTGTGTGCTTTTATAGTAAAATACAATAGTGGAGAGCCGTTAGATGATGGAACACGTGGCCTCATCCGCATAGCCGAGACCTCGTATCGTAGCAATCAATCAATCATTCATAGGCCATTTCGCATTTAATGCTGTGACGGCTTGGCAGCCCTATGCCTGATATGTAAAACTAGACTTGACTTGTTTCATTAAGTGGAGCTACATATATAGTGAGTTGTCACATCACCCACTTGATACAAGATCTAGTATGAGATCTTCTCCAATACGCCTCTACATATCTCATGTCATCCATTGTGGCTCAGCTCTTCATAAGGGTTCGGACAATAGAGGTTCGACCAATAGTGGCTAGGCCAAAAGAGGTTCGGCAAGATAGGGGTTCGGCCAACAGTGGCTCGGCCAAATTTCCATATGGGCAGAATGATGTGGGATGGATCTAGGTTCACTTGCTGTGTAGTTTGTCACTTGGCTATATTTAGGACTTCGTTGGAACTTGTCCACTTGCCACGTGTATTTATTGTACGATTATTTATACGAGTAACATCAGTCCCCCAAGTTTGAGTCGTACATTCATGTGCGGGTTGAACTTTGAAGTATAAATAGTTAAGTCGGTCAATGTGGGATCCTCTCTATCTAAACATACCACGTAATATATGGGTGTAGCCTTATGAGGCTTAATTTACCTTGGCTGAGGCCTTTTATACATGGGAGAGCCCATTCGAGAAGAGGCTGAATTGTCCTTGGCCGAGGCCCTATTATGCAAGGAAAGAGCCTACTCGGAAGAGGCAGCCTTAGATGAGGCTGAATTTACCTTAATCGTGGCCTTTTATACATGGGAGAGCCCATCCGGGAAGAGGTAGCCTTAGAAGAGGCTGAATTGTCCTTGGCCGAGGCCCTATTATGTAAGGGAAGAGCCTACTCGGAAGAGGCAGCCTTACATGAGGCTAAATTTACCTTAGCCGAGGCCTTTTATACATGGGAGAGCCCATCCGGAAGAGGCAGCCTTAGAAGAGGCTGAATTGTCCTTGGCCGAGGCCCTATTATGTAAGGGAAGAGCCTACTCGGAAGAGGCAGCCTTACATGAGGCTGAATTTACCTTAGCCGAGGCCTTTTATACATGGGAGAGCCCATCCGGGAAGAGGCAGCCCTAAAAGAGGCTGAATTGACCTTGGCCGAGGCCCTTTATACATGGGAGAGCCCATCCGGGAAGAGGCAGCCTTAGAAGAGGCTGAATTGACCTTGGCCGAGGCCTTTTATACATGGGAGAGCCCATCCGGGAAGAGGCAGCCTTAGAAGAGGCTGAATTGACCTTGGCCGAGGCCCTATTATGCAAGGGAAGAGCCTACTCGGAAGAGGCAGCCTTAGATGAGGCTGAATTTACCTTAGCCGAGGTCTTTTATTCATGGGAGAGCCCATCCGGGAAGAGGCAGCCTTAGAAGAGGCTGAATTGTCCTTGGCTGAGGCCCTATTATGTAAGGGAAGAGCCTACTCGGAAGAGACAGCCTTACATGAGGCTGAATTTACCTTAGCCGATGCCTTTTATACATGGGAGAGCCCATCCGGAAAGAGGCTGAATTGACCTTAGCCGAGGCCCATATGTTAACCGTTGATAGAGATATGGACTTGTCATATTAGTAACCGTTGATGGAGAGGTATGAGCTTGTCATACTTAGTAAGTTATGAGCTTGGTCATAGTTAATTTGATGGAGGATTATGGGCTCAACATTATATAGTTAACGTTGATGAAGAGGTAGATGAGCTTATCATAGTTAATTTGATGGAGATATATGGGCTCACCATATATATTAACCGTTGATGAAGAGGTATGACTTGTCATACTTAGAAACTTATGAGCTTGTCATAGTTAATTTGATGGAGATATATGGGCTCACCATATATATTAACCGTTGATGAAGAGGTATGACTTGTCATACTTAGAAACTTATGAGCTCGTCATAGTTAATTTGATGGAGATATATGGGCTCACCATATATATTAACCGTTGATGAAGAGGTATGAGCTCGTCATACTTACTTTGATGGAGATATATGGGCTTACCATATATATTAACCGTTGATGAAGATGTATGAACTTGTCATACTTAGAAACTTATGAGCTCGTCATAGTTAATTTGATGGAGATATATGGGCTCACCATATATATTAACGGTTGATGAAGAGGTATGAGCTCGTCATACTTACTTTGATGGAGATATATGGGCTTACCATATATATTAACCGTTGATGAAGAGGTCCTTTGATGAGCTATTTTATCTCCTTGCAAGGGGATAGTTCTTCCTTGTAAGGGCTTCATTCATGATGTTTGATTCATCCGTGGAAGAGGTTTTATATATTTGAAGCATTGATGCGTATAAGGGATGAGGCCTTGTGTTGTGGGTTCCATATTCCAGAAGAAAGCCTATTAATTCTCCCAATATGACCCCTTTTCAAAGGTTCTTCCTTCTCTAGGAGTTTTTATTCATAGCTCCTTTAAGGGGATTCTTTTTTCAAAGGTTTTTTCTTTTATTCAAGACATCTTCAAATACCACATCTTTTGGAGTCTTCATTTCATGGGAGATACGTTGATGCATAAGCAAAGCTAAAAATTGCCTCTGAAGTCCTTCAACTTTTGACACTTCTATATGTTGGTCCCCATATTTTGACTTTTACTTCAATCATACCCTTGATAAATTGCATCCAAAGTCCCTCAACTTTCGACACTTCCACACTTTAGTCCCAAGCTCACTTTTTGTTCGCTTGTAGTCCCTTTCTTTTCTTTTTTACATTGTTTTCCTTCACCTTGAGGATTTTTGCTTATCATGTGGGAGGCACTTATGCATAGTCCACGAAGAGGCGTTGTAATACAAAAGTGATGTTGAATAGGCTGAAATGAGGCCTCTATACTTGAAAAAATCATAGTTGTAGAGTTGGAGTAATCCTTCAAGGATGAAGCCCATGACAATAGTGTCATTTGTGTAGAGGCGGAGGCCCATGTTTTAGGGATGAGCCATTTTAATACTTCAAACTTGTCCCCTTTTTTAGGGGTTCTCCTTCGTAGCCTCTTCTTTAGAGGCTTCCATTTTTTCTTTCTTCAAGAACAAAGCATTTTGCAAAGAGAAAGCCTAGGCACTCTTTTGTGAATGAGGCACCTTAATACTTCAAACTTGTCCCTTTTTTAGGGGTTCTCCTTCGTAGCATCTTCTTTATAGGCTTTCATTTTTCTTTCTTCAAGAACAAAACCTTTTGCAAGGAGAAAGCCTAGGCACTCTTTTGTGGATGAGGCCCCTTAATGCTTCAAACTTGTCCCTTTTTTAGGGGTTCTCCTTCGTAGTCTTTTCTTTATAGGCTTTCATTTTTCTTTCTTCAAGAACAAAGCCTTTTGCAAGGAGAAAGCCTAGGCACTCTTTTGTGGATGACATTTACCACTAGGATATACGTGGTTATGGTATCTGTAAGTTTCCCACAGACGGCGCCAATCTGTTGACCCCAAAAAATGGTCCAACAGAAGAGAAGAGTTCCAAGTGTTTCTTTAGTTGTAGTGTGATTATCTCTATAGTGAAAGGGGGTCGGCCCGAGAAATAAATCTTCTCAGTAGAGAGAATGCCAAAGCTTTCTTTGTGTGTATAAATTTGCATTATTTTTTACAATGTTAAGTGTGTGCTTTTATAGTAAAATACAATAGTGGAGAGCCGTTAGATGATGGAACACGTGGCCTCATCCGCATAGCCGAGACCTCTTATCGTAGCCATCAATCAATCATTCATAGGCCATTTCGCATTTAATGCTGTGACGACTGGCAGCCCTATGTCTAATATGTAAGACTAGACTTAACTTATTTCATTAAGTGGAGCTATATATAAAGTGAGTTGTCACATCACCCACTTGATACAAGATCTAGTATGAGATCTTCTCCAATACGCCTCTACATATCTCATGTCATCCATTGGGGCTCAGCTCTTCATAAGGGTCGGACAATAGAGGTTCGACCAATAGTGGCTCGGCCAAAAGAGGTTCGGCAAGATAGGGGTTCGGCCAACAGTGGCTCGGCCAAATTTCCATATGGGCAGAATGATGTGGGATGGATCTAGGTTCACTTGCTGTGTAGTTTGTCACTTGTCTATATTTAGGACTTCGTTGGAACTTGTCCACTTGCCACGTGTATTTATTGTACGATTATTTATACGAGTAACAATGCTTGTTACTAGAATGTGGCAAATGATGACACAGTTTTCACCTTTCGGACTAATAAGGATGCTCCAAAACACAAGCTAGTAAGAGTCGATTTGAAAGAACCCAATTCTTGGAGTGAAGTACTCAAAGAATCTGAAAAGGACGTGCTTGAATTAGCTGTTGTCGTCAGTGGCAATAAATGGTGGTAAATTATTTGAGCGATGTAAAAAATGTTTTGTAGCTAAGGGACTTGAAAATAGGTTCTTTGCTCCATCATTTGCCCAATGGTATTGGATCAATATCTGAGATTTCTGCTTGACGCAAAGACAATATCATCTTTATTGGTTTTACCAGCTTCCTAACCCCTGGCATTATATATGTGTGCAACATAGAAATTGAGATCCCAGATATGAGAACGTTCCGAGAAACTGTTGTGCCTGGCTTTGAAAGGACAGAATTTGAAGTTAATCAGGTGAATATCTGTAGTATATTTTCACTTCAGCAGTAGCAAATGTGTAGGATGATTCTTCTTGGGAGCCCATTGTTTAAATTCTCAATTTTCTTCTCATTTGTGGTATCCCTTCAAGTCCATGCTTAATCCTAATTTTTTAGTCATTCATGAACTTTTTTAATGGTAAATAAGTTGGCATTCTTATTATTCATAATGTTTAAGATTTCATCATCCCTAAAATTCTTTTGCTCTTGCCATTTGGTTTAAACCACTGCATACCTTTTTACCATTTTATCTCTTTGCATATAAAATTGATATTCCCTTATGGTGTTTTATGAATAAAGCACAGGAATTAGGGATAAAGGAAATATGATTACATATATCATAGATAAAGGTTTTTTTGTGAGCATTAATACATCAGTTGTTTAATCAGTAGAGAGTGTACGACTTTGTACATGTGGGCATACTTGCTCAAGTGTTTAAATGTGGTATTATTATGTGAATTTTCTATTTATGAGACATATAAATTGATAATCTCATCCTTTGAAGGCCTTTTGGCTTGGGTATTTGGTGTGTTATCGTAATCAAAAGTCTTACCTTAGTCTAAGTCCACATTTACCATCGGAAATCTACAATTGATTATAGATGCATTGATAATTCAATTCATATTTTGAATATTTACTGTTGAAATTATTTTCATATCTCTCCTTATTTTTTCATAGAAATAAAAGCAGAAGAACATTTAATACTCAAAATATAAATCAAACAATAAGAAAAACTATTTAGATATCACAATATGTGGTTCCAAGGCTTCCGTTTCCTTCGACCAAGTATAAACGTTTAGTTACAATTCATAAATCTAAGAGAGAAATAATGAAGAATGGAGTTTGTAGGCATTCTGTACGTTTTGATTGTATTCTAGGATTTTAAAATATGTATTTATAGTTGTTTCCATAGGTAGTTAACTTAAATTCGGAAACCAAAATTCGCATCTCGGAAATGAACCATACGGCTGCATGGTTTAGAGGCTTGTGGCCACATGGAACAAATGAACTCAGCCCTCAAACTCTCGGAAGTGGTCTGTGCGGCCGCATGGAATTAAAGGCTTGCGGCCGCATGGTTTTACAAAACTTTCTCCGAACAACTTTCAGTATTTTAGTCATATCTTCTTTTCTTGATATCCAATTGAGGCGATTCAAGATGCGTTGGAAAGATAACTCAAAGGGTTACAACTTTGCTTCAGATAATATCTTCAAATTCGATCGTTGTCCATGTAAAAATCTGGTCTCAATATGAAGCTGAAAATCGGTGCAACATTTTCAACTTGAAAGTTGATATGTGATAATGTTTTGGCTATATTTCATCCATTTGACTCCTTTATTCATCCACTTAACCTATAACACTCTCGAATCTTCATCGTAAGGTTAGAAATAAGTTTAGAATATTTACACTTTAGTCCATGAACTTTCATTTCCTTTCACTTTGGTCCATTTTCACCCATTTCTTCCAAATTATGCCATATCCATAGAATTGCCATCTAAATCAAAATATGAACGTAATGAGTACATTTTGGCACAAAATAAACATGGGAGCTGATGAGTGTTCTACACTCATGATATTTATGTCACTAAATGCATTATTTTGTTACCATTAAAAGAGTTTTAGGACGTTTTAATGTGTGTTTTGATGTTGTGATATAAATTGATGAAATTGAAGGAAATAAGCAAAACTTGGAAAATTGGAGAAATGAGCTAAATTGTAAGAGATCCAAAGTTCGAGGATTAAGGTGCAAATACTCCAAAGTTGTGTCGGACCTCACAATGAAGATTTGAGAGTGTTTGAAGTCAATTGGATGAAGAAAAAAGTCAAAGGGATCAAATATAGTCAAAGTATGATCACACATCAATTTCCAACCGAAAAAGTTACGCTCCAGATTTGTAGTTTCATATTGAGACTCATTTGTTACATATCAAACATTTGAATTGGAAATTTACATCTGAAGAACAGTTGTAACCCTTTGAATTAGCTTTCCAAATCATCTTGAATGACTGAATCGGACATTAGGAGCAAATGTTATGATAAAAATACTGAAAGACGTGCAGTTCTGTTTCCAGCGAAGACGGGCGCCGTGGCGCCCACTATGTTGAAAATGGACAGAGACATGGGCGCCGCAGCGCGTGCCCGAGAAACACCAAAAAACCTATTTTCATATTATTTTCGGCTCGGCCCAACTCCAATTTGTCTTGCAATTTGGGAGAACTATAAATACACATTTTGAAGACCTAAAAGGGGGACTTTGGACGGCTAGAAGAGGCAAGAAGGCCGAAGGCAAAAACCTTGAAGAAATCAATTGAAGAAAGGACGATTGACACGATTTGGAAAAGAAATCAAGCGGCAACGAATAGTTTTTCTGAACCCTTGTCTTCTTATCCATTTTTTTCATGTTTAATTCCATGTTGCTAATTGTATCCATTATGAACTAAAATTTTAGATCTAGGGTTTGATGTAGCCAACTGGAAATTATAGGTTGATGATTTTATGATTAGTTTTATTTGATTTTCTCACATATATTTAATTTTGTCATGATTTTAATTCTTTCAATTACCTAATCAATAATTAAATGAATAGATGCTAGTCAATTCAGACATTCGAGAGAGGGGAATTTAGGCACGATTACAGGATTGGCACGACGTAGGTTTTTACATTTTGAGAGAAGGTAATAAATCTACGAGGCTTACTTCACAAAAGAATCGAGACTTGATAAATTCTAGGGATTAATTCGGAATAGAGATATTGAGATTGAATTCTATGATTCATTTCTAGCCGGCACTCGAGAGAGGGGAGAGAAATACAATTGGATTCTTGCTTTTAAATATGAGAAAATTAATTAGAATAAATCGTTTAATCATAATTGAAGGTTAGATGAAATTACTCCCTAGTCTTTCTTAACATGACGATTTGTATTCCTCAATTTTGTCTCAACCAATCTCATTATTTTAATTTAAGACCATTCATTCAACCATTTATCAATTGTCTAGATAAAATAGAAGTTACATAATTGTGGAAATTAAATTACAATTCATGTGGGTTTGACATCCTAACTTTCATACTATATTACAAAACTTGACACCATACACTTGCGACATAAATTCATGTTATAGAAAATGCGTGACAAATTTTTGCGCGCCGTTGCCGGGGATTGATTTATTTGAATTCTATTGATATTATTATCATTTAGCTTCTATTTTAATTTAGAATTTTTACTTTTAAGTTTCAGTTATTTCATTTATGTTTTCTAAAAGCTTTGTCATTTTTAATTTCAGCTGTTTATGTGAAGGGCAAGAAACATCAATCTATTACCTATTGATTTTGAACCAGAACGCACATTTCGCTATTTATGGGGTATATAGAAAGACGAATGTGAAACAATGGCTGAACAAGAGGCAAGAGCAGCAAATGAAAATCCTCAGCTAAGGGCTATTCGGGATTATGTTAGGCCCGTAGTTAATGATAACTACTCAGACATCGCACGCACTGCTATAGCTACAAATAACTTTGAACTGAAGCCAGGGTTAATACATATAGTACAGCAAAACCAGTTTGGGGGAGCCGCAACAGAAGATCCAAATGCGCATTTGGGATCCTTCTTGGAAATATGTGATACGGTGAAAATGAATGGAGTCACCGATGAGGCAATTAAGCTTTGCCTATTCTTTTTCTCCTTGAGGGATAAGGTAAAAGCTTGGTTCTAGTCAATACCATACGGGTCAATTACAACTTGGGATGCTTTAGCTCAGAAGTTCCTCACCAAGTATTTTCCACCTTCCAAATCATCTCAACTTCGAAGCGAAATTGGCCAGTTCAGACAATCTGATTTCGAATCGTTCTACGAAGTTTGGGAAAGATTCAAGGACTTGATTAGAAGATGTCCTCAACATGGTTTCCAGAGTTGGATGAAGATTGAGATCTTCTACAATGGGTTAAATGGGCAAACTAGAACCATAGTGGATGTAGCTGCAGGAGGCACTCTAATGGCTAAAACAGTAGATGTCGCATACTCCTTGTTGGATGACATAGCTGCAAACAGTTATCAGTGGCCGAGTGAGAGATCAAGCGTTAAAAATGTGGCTGGACTTCATGAAGTGGACCCCATCACAGCATTAGTGGCTTAGGTCTCATCACTTACTAATCAAATAGCTACATTTACTACTCAAGGAAATCAACAGAAACCATACTCAATTATGGCTGCTTCATCATCACATCTATAGACAGAGATTGGGAATGAACAAGCTCAGTATGTAAACAGGAGAAGCTATAATCAAAGGGGAAGCTACTCTTCAAATCTCTATCATCCAGGGCTGAGAAATCATGAGAATTTATCATATGGCAATAACAGAAACACACTTCAACCTCCACATGGGTTCAACACTCAAAATTCTGAAGGGAAATCATCCTTAGAAGACATCCTTGGAACATTCATTTCAGAGACAAGATCATGATTCAACAAAGATGAGACACGTTTGGACAACATTGAAACAGACGTGTCTAACATGGGAGCCACAATGAAAAATCTAGAGGTTCAAATGGGACAGTTGGCAACATCGATGAAGTCTCAACAACAAGGAAAATTCCCAAGTGATACTAAAGCCAATCCAAAGGAGCATTGCAAGGCCATTACACTGAGGGGTGGGAAGCAAATTGGAGAAAATAAGCCCGAAGAAGAAACAATTCCTACAACTGATACAGAGGAAGAACAAGTAGAAGCAGAACAAGAGACTGAGGAAGCACATAAGGCTTACAAGCCTTACTCCATATCATTCTCCGATAATCCACCAATCATCAAGCTATCACTTCCTTTTCCACAGCGTTTTCAAAAAAAAGAAATTTGATGCTAAATTTCTAGAAATTTTTAAGAAAATTCATATAAATATCCATTTTGCAGATGCGCTGGAATTGATGCCTAATTATGCTAAATTTATGAAGGAGGTGAAGTAAAAAAAGAGGAAGCTGGAGGAGTATGAAATAGTGAAATTGACAGAGGAATGCAGTACTATCCTTTAAAAGAAACTACCTTAGAAGAGAAAAGATCCGGGCAGTTTCACTATCCCCTGTACCATTGGGAGTTCTTATTTTGACAAAGCACTTTGTGACCTTGGAGCAATCATCAATCTAATGTCCTTATCAATTTTCAAGAAGCTGGGACTTGGTGAAGTAAAACCAACAACAGTGACTCTACACAGCTAACTGATCGATCACTCACATATCCACGAGGGATCATTGAAGATGTTCTGGTTAAAGTTGATAAATTCATTTTTCCAGCCAACTTTGTTGTTTTGGATATGGAGGAAGATCAAGAGATTTCACTGATTTTGGGTAGGCCATTTTTATTAACAGGAAGGGCCTTGATTGATGTATAAAGAGGACATCTAACTTTTCGAGTAAATAATGAGGAAGTGATGTTCAACATTTACCAAGCAATGAAATTTCCAGATGATGCCAACACTTGCCACATAATCAAATTCATTGAATCTGTAGTGACGAACTGAAATCATTCATTGAAGACCCATTGGAGCATTGCATGGTGTATAACATGACGAAAGATGACATTAACACTTCTGAAGAGTACACAGAGAGTAAGGATTTGGTTGATTGCATACTAGCTATTGAGTCTTCACAAGCTGAAGATGAACCATCACTGAGTGAAGATATCCAACAGTCTACGAGGTCAGTTGGCAATAAGGATAATGAAAACAGTAAAGTTGAGTTCAAGCAACTACTAGATCACCTCATATATGCATTTTTGGAGGACAATTCTACATACCCAATGATAATTTCTTCGTCACTCACTACATATGAAGAAGATAGGCTGCTGAGAGTACTGAGGAAACATAGGGCTGCAATGGGTTGGTCGATAGCTAACATAAAAGGTATAAGTCCTACAATCTGCATGCATAAAATCCTCATGTAGGACTCCTACATGCCATCCATTGAACATCAAAGACTAAATCTGGCAATGAAAGAGGTGGTTCGGGCAGAATACTGAAATTATTGAAGGTAGGGATTATTTTTTCAATCTCAGACAATGAATGAGTGAGCCCAGTGCAAGTCGTGCTAAAGAAGGGTGGAATGACGGTAATCAAGAATGACAACAATGAACTAATACCAACAAGAACATTAACTGGCTGGAGGGTATGTATCGATTACAGGAAGCTGAACAAAGTAACTAGGAAAGATCACTTCCCACTACCATTCATTGACCAAATGTTGGACAGATTAGCCGGCTATTCTCACTACATTTTCCTTGATGGTTACTCTGGCTACAACCAGATTGCAATAGCACCGGAAGATCAGGAGAAGACAACATTCACCTGCCCTTTGCCTACAAATGGATGCCATTTGGGTTATGCAATGCACCAACCACTTTCTAAAGGTGCATGATGGCGATATTTGCAGATAAGGTGGAAGACATCATGGAGGTATTTATGGATGATTTTTCTGTATTTGGTTCTTCATTTGACAACTGCCTTTACAATCTCTCCTTAGTTTTGCAACGTTGTGAGGAAAAGAGCCTAGTTCTTAATTGGGAGAAATGTCATTTTATGGTACACGAAGGTATTGTGCTGGGCCACCATGTTTCAGCAAAGGGACTTGAGGTTGACGGGGCTAAAGTTGATACAATAGCAAAACTACCACCACCCATCAATGTCAAAGGTATTCGGAGTTTCTTGGGGGCATGCTGGGTTTTACAGGAGATTCATTAAAGACTTCTCAAAGGTAGCTAAACCTCTATGCAACCTTTTGGAGAAGGATACTACATTTGTTTTTGATGAAGATTGTTTAAAGGCGTTTGAAACAATAAAGGAGAAACTAATTACAGCACCAGTAATGATAACACCAGATTAGGGTAAGCCATTCGAAGTTATGTGTGATGCCAGTGACTATGCAGTTGGGGAAGTGCTAGGACAAAGGAGTGAAAAGATATTCAGAGCCATTCACTATGCTAGCAAGACCCTAAATGGAGCTCAATTGAATTACACAATAACTGAGAAGGAAATGCTGGCAATAGTCTTTGCATGTTACAAATTCAGACCTTATCTCATTGGTACTAAAGTAATTATCTTCACAGATCATGCTGTACTTCGATACCTATTTGCAAAGAAAATGCAAAACTCCGTTTAATCAGGTAGGTCTTGCTATTACAAGAGTTTGATGTAGAGATTCGAGACAAGAAAGGCAGCGAGAACGTTGTTGCAGATCACCTTTCACGACTGAAGAATGAAGAAGTGGTGGATAATACTCAAATTTTAGAAACATTTCCTGATGAGCTTCTTTTGGCAGTTTCATCAAGGATTCCATGATATGTAGATTTTGTAAAAATAAATAGCATGCGGAGAATTGCCACCTGACTTGAATCACCATCAAAAGAAGAAATTTCTTCATGATGTCAAGTCATATATGTGGGATGACCTATTACTTTTCAAGAGATGTGGTGATATAGTGGTCAGAAGGTGTGTCCCTATGGAGGAAACAAAGTCAATCGTGGAACATTGTCACTTATCGCCATATGGAGGTCATTTTGGTCCCATACGCACTGCTTTAAAAGTATTACAATCTGGATTTTACTGGCCAAATTTGTTCAAGGACTATTATGCTTTCGTGAAGACATGTGACCGTTGTCAACGCACGGGGAACATTTCGAGGCATCATGAACTACCATTAACCAACATACTTAAGGTAGAACTGTTTGCTGTATGGGGCATAGACTTCATGGGTCCGTTTCCACCATCCTTCGACCACGTATATATTCTCCTTGCAGTGAAATATGTATCCAAATGGGTTGAAGTCATTGCTACATCAACTAATGATGCAAAGGTATTGTTGAAGTTTCTTCGGAAAAACATTTTCACTCGGTTTGGCACTCCAAAGGCAATAGTAAGTGATGAAGGTACACACTTCTGCAATAAACTCTTCAATTTACTTTTGGCTAAGTATACGCCAGGCACAAATTGGCACTTCGGTATCACCTCCACATAAATGGGCAAGCAAATGTATCCAATAGAGAAATCAAGCAAATTCTGGAGAAGACAGTGAACACCAATCGTAAGGATTGGTCATACAAGCTAGATGACGCTCTTTGGGCATATCGTACAGCATACAAAACACCCATTGGTATGTCACCATACCGTTTGGTATTCGGGAAGGCATGTCATCTACCAGTTGAACTAGAGCATCGAGCTTATTAGGCTATGAAGAAGTTAAACCTGGACGTGAAATCAGCAGGTCGAAAACGGTTGCTGCAACTTGATGAGTTAAAGGAATTCCGTAATGATGCATATGAGAATGCCAAGATATACAAAGAGCAAACGAAGTTGCGGCATGATAAGAGAATCCTAAGGAGAGAATTCAAACCAGGTGAACAAGTTCTTTTATTCAACTCTCAGTTGAAACTCTTTCTTGGTAAGCTCAAATCTAGGTGGTCGGGACCATTTGTAATTGGTAAGGTATTCCCTTTTGGTTCGGTGGAGTTGGTGAGCAAGGTGGTTCTACATTCTAAGTGAATGGACAACGACTCAAACATTACTATAGAATGGAGGATCGAGATGTGGACAAAATTACCCTCAAAGAATTAACATAAACTCACATCTACGTCTAGCTAATGACGTAAAAAAAGCACTTCTTGAGAGGTAACTCAAGTTCTAATCATTTGCTTTTAATTCGTTTGATGTTTTTATTTTGTTTTAGCGATTTTAGTAATTGTTGTTTTTGCTTCTTAGGTACAATTTCAAGAATCATTGCATCAACCCAAGAGTGGAAATGAACAGGGCTACATCGGGGGAGGTAGTTAAAAAAAAATTCAGAATCACCTGGCAGAGAAGGTGACGTTGCAGCGTCACCCCATTTTTTTTTTACTTATTTGTTTTGTTTCCTTTTTAAATTTTATTTCATCCCTAATTCACTCACTCTCTCTCACAACCTTCGTCCCCAAACCCTAATTCCTATGCAAAATCTTCAAATCAACAATTTTTAACACTTCTACTCCAACACACACCCAATTTCGCCCCCACCTCTCACACACATTCATTATTGCATCGATTTTCAACATTTTCATAGAGCTCATTGGGTGTGAATAGTTCTACAGGCCAAGGTAAGAACTTTCTATGGTTTCTACATAATTTCTTTTCAATTTCTGGGTTTTTGGCAGTAATCTCTATATTGTGTCTTGATTTGAAATTGTTAATTAATTGGGTTGAAGAGACATTATAAAATCTTACTTCATGTGTTACTTAGACCCTTGCCTACAATGTGTTCAAGAAATTGCCTCAATGGAGTGTGGTTTGGATTATGATGCTTGATTGGGTAGTTTGAACATTCTAAGTTTTTGCTACGTGTTAATTAAATTGTTGCCTATAAAGTGTTTGAAAAATTGCCTAAATGGATATTTTGTTTGGCATATGATGCTTAATTGGGCTGTAGGGATTTTAATGAGGTTTGCTATGTGCCTAATTGGATTTTTGCATACTAAGTGTTTAAGAATATGCCTACATTAATTTTTTAATCAATTCTATCCTTGTCACTGGCATTTTGCAACTTAGGCTTCAAGTATTGGTCTAACTTGGTATCTTTCTCCCCTAATTTTGGTCTTGCAGTGAGTTAAAGCACAATGCCACCCAAAAAGAAGTCCAAGGTCAACGAGTCTTCTTCTTCCACCGTTTCTTATGATTGTAAGCGGTTTGTCAATGCCGCTTCTGAAGAGAGGTATATGTACTCTGTGGTCCAGCGAAATTGTATTCCGGAAAGAGGGTTCGATAACTTGCTACCAGAGAAGATTGAAAGTTTAGGCTGGAACACATTTGTATTACCACTTCGAGCTTGCTCCATCCCATTGGTTAAGGAATTTTACACAAATGCTAATGAACATGTAGATTTCAAAGTCTTCGTGCGAGGTCGTTGGTGATAGTGCCTTGATCAACGCTTTCTACCACATGCCTAATATACCAGATGATGACTATTTAAGACTATGGGATGAGGGCATTGACCCAGATGTTCTGATTGACACGCTAGTACAAAAGGGGACTGAATGGAAACGTAATGTTAGCATTGTGACGAACTTCCCCGCCACCAAATTAGAGCTTAATTGTAAAGTTTGGCATCACTTTATCACTGCCAAACTAGTCCCTAGCAGTAACATCAGCGAGATTACAAGGGAGCGAGCTACCTTGAACTATGCAATCCAAATGGGACATTCTATTGATGTGGGCGGAGTGTTCCAGAACAGCATCTTGCGTATCCTAGCAGTACCTACCGGCAACTTGGGCCATCCATCTCTCATCCATGAGCTATGTATTCGCGTGGGTGTCGCCACACGAGAGGCTGACGAAGTTTTACACCCTAAACCATCACTAATGAAGGATTTCCGGTCTAAGATATCGCCACATCAATTTATGGCCAGTTCATCTCAACCATCACAAACAATAGTGCCTACTCCTCCACCTACACATCCTAGCAACCCTACTGGAGAAATTCTTAGACGGTTTGAGACTATGGATTTGAGCATGACCTGTTGGTAGGATGGCATGCAAGATCAGATGAACTAGCTACAACATTCCATGTATAGCCAGTTTCAATATCAGAATGACTGCTTTGCAACCTTAGCTTCTGCACACCCCGAGATTACATTCCCCCATCCACCTCAGTTCCCGAATCACTCACATCCTCCGGCCTCACCGAATGACGACGAGGATATTTAATGTCCTCGCTACGGTATTCTCCCCTTGTTATTCATTATTACATTGAGGACAATGTGTCTTTCAAGTTTGGGGGTATGCTGTTTGATTTTGTGTTTATTTTTGTGTGTTGATTGCATGTTGCATGTTATAAAAAAATTGTGTGTTTATTATTCTCGCATGCTTGTGTGGGCTAGATAAAATTGTTAGCTATGATGCATATGATTGGGAACATGATTCGGTATGAGTTATGATGAGCTATGTGCGTGAATTAGAATTTTACCTATCCCTGTAAATATTTGTGATATATGAGCCATGAATTGAGTATAACGTTGGACATGATTAGGCCAATTCATAAATGATATAGGTGAAATTAGTGACCTTAGAAGTTTGAGCCAAACAACCTCCAAATGAAACAACATTTTACACCCATATAGTTTGGATATTGGAACTATTGTAGGAAAACATGGATGTAAATGTGGATTCCTTGTGTGCTAAAAGTTGTGTGGACTGTTAAGATCAAAATGATGAAAATTAGGTAAAAACCTTAAGTTAAGGGTAGAATTTTCGAGAATGAGTGTTTAATAAGGGGCATCGCACTGATCATGTAAAAAAAATTTGAATGACTATAAGAATCTCATTGTGAAACATCTTTTCGTAACCTTTATGACTCAAGTGAATAACCCTGCAAGAGTTTAAAACCTGATGCCCTAAAGTCGTCTGAATTGGGAGCCATCGGCCTAAAGCTCGTTACATGGGTCATTTAGAAAGCTTAATGGATAGAGGTCCGCACAAATGGGAAATAAAAATAAAAGACACCATAGCCTTGATCAACCCCAAACACTCATTTTAGAGGATGAAACCTTTGACAAGAGGCTAGTAACTTAATTGATTCTTGGAGATTGAGACAGTCGAAAAAAGGAGAATCCTTATTTATTGATGTGTTGAACTACATTTAGTGACAACTGTCCAGACTTGAGAGAGTGAAGAGTATTGTTAGCAACCCATAGATTTTACCTCAGAGAAAGAAAATGGAGTGAGAAGAAAATGAGTTTGGGGGCGTGCAAATCCATGAGCGGAGTAATGAGATAAGTGACTTTTAAGGTTGGGGAATTGAAGAAGCCTATGAATGTATGACGTTGTACTCGACTCCCCCTCATGCACGTGTTTTGCAATGGAAATGTAAATATTTGATTTCGGTACCATAACTTGGAAATAACTCATGAATTCGATGTCATACTCTCAACGCTGAGCCATGAAATCAATTTATCCAGCTAAATAGTTATCTGAGTTGTATGACGGTATGTTAATGTGTGTTTGAGTTAACATTTTTCTGCGTGTTGTTTGTGTTTGCTCAAGGACAAGCAAAGAATTGAGTTTGGGGGGTGTTTGATGAGTGTATTAAACTCATTAAACAAACAGCTTTCATTCTTGGTTTTTGGTTTGATCTTGAGTATTTTTGAACGTTTTGATGCGTGTTTTGATGTTGTTTTGTAGCTAGGAAAATTGGATCGAAATGAAGTGATTTGGAGCTTGAATTGGAGTCATGTTGAGGATCATGGAGAGAGGCATGCATTGGAGAAGAAAAGATGAAGAAAGAAGTGAAAAAGAAGCTAACAAAGTAGGAACAAAACCAAGGCAACTGAGTGGCTGGAGCCGTGGCGTCCATGGCGCCAGACATGGACGCCATGACACCAGCAGAAAAGAAAAGAAGAAAACTACAAGGCTGGCGCCACACCAACAGAAAATAGAAGAAAAAATCTGCAAGGCTGGCGCTGCAGCGCTACGTACCGGGTAAAGAGAAAAATAGGTTTTTAAAGAGATATCTGGCCCATTCCAACTCTAATCCGACCTACAACCATAAGGAACTATAAATACACTTTTGGAAGACCAAAAAGGGGCTTTTGGACGGTTGAAAGAAGCAAGGAAATCTGAAGTAAATTTCTGGAAGAACTCATTCGAAGAATGGACGATTGACACCATTTGGGGAAGAAATCTAGCGGTCACGAAGAGTTTTTCTAAACCCTTGTTTTCTTATCCATATTTTTAATGATAAACTCCATGTTGTTAATGATTTTTATCATGAACTAACACTTTAGATCTAGAGTTTGATGTAATCCTCTTGAAACATGTTTTGATTCCTTAAAAATTAATCTCTTCTGGATTTTTCTGGTTTTTTTATTTATGTTGTTTATGTTTAATGCATTCAATTACTTGGCCAATAGTTGAATGATTTGATGCATGAATTTCGACACTTGAGAGAGGGAAATTTGGGCGTGATCATAAAACAACATAACCTAGATTTCATGAATTTCGAGAGAAAGTATGAATCATTTAGGCTTGTTTGAATTAAGAACCACATGCATTATAATTTCTATGTATTTAGTTCGGAATAGAGATATTGGAATTAAATTGTAGAAATAAATTTTAGCCGGCACTCGAGAGAGGGGATATGATTAAATTAGGGTTCTTGCCTATAAATTAAGAAAAATCTTATTGAGATGACATATTATAGGTTGAAAAACATTGTTGATAGTGTGATAAAATCATTCCACAGGCTTCCATAATTTGATAAATCCTTTGAATTTTGTTTCCGTTTACTTGCAATTTTTAGTTGATCGCCATTAGCACAACAATCACAACGTTATTTCAAAAATTGATTGTCTAAATAAAGTGAAAACTACATAATTATAGTACTCAGTAGAAATCATATCAATCCCTGTGGGTTCGACAATATTCACTTCATCACTATATTACAAAACTTGACACCGTACACTTGCGGCATTTTCATGTTATATAAAACTCGTGACACGAGCACATAAAATAAGGAGGGAAAAATATGCATTTTACATTCCTAGTAGTATTTCAATAATATATTTTATATACAAATGTTGTTGCTTCGCTTTTGAAGTTCAATAAATGGGGTTGCTTTAGGATCCTATATATACTTAAGGTTAGTAAATGTAAAATAAATATATTCTTTTGAGACCTATGGATGTCTTTAATATTGGTTACCTTGTACTATCTTGCTACACATTCATATACAATCACGTTTCTACCTTCATTGGAGCCCCATATTGAAACTTATATTATCTGATGATATGATTGAATGTTGAAAGAGGAAACTAGCTGCTGAAGTCTTTGCTATGCATTTCGATCCATAATTGTTTTCTTTGTATTTTTTTCAACTTTATGTGGTCGGAGGACATATGACTTGGGTGCTAATTTTGTCTAGATGGTAGTGTTTTGTATGATTTAGCTGGAAAACAAGTGCGTGAATGCTGGTTTTGTCTAGATAGTGTTGGTTTTTATGATTGGTTGATATGTTTTCCATTGTATGAATATTTTATTCAAACATTGAAGTAGTCATGATTAAAACGAAGTTGCAGTTTGTATGACAGCATGTATATTTATGCGATGGAAAAACAGATTGTATTATTAACTACGCAAATTCACCCAATCTAAAAAACGATAGTTATACGTTTAAAACGACAACATGCCGTTTTGGGTCACGAGGTCATGATTTCACTACGAAACAAGTATTTGAATATCATAGATGACTTGTTCGCGCTGAATGAACGAAAATTGTGCGAACTGAATACTGAATTAAAAAAATGACAGTCGTACGTTTAAAACGTTCGTGTGCCATTTTAGGTGATGAGTCGATTTCAGTGGGAGATGTACTATGTTTTGTATACCCTAAACGACTGTCATACTTGTAAAATGATATTATGTTGTTTTGGGTAACAGAGTCTCGATTTCACTTGTACATATTGAATGATCGCTTGTGCTATATTTTTGTATATTCTACCCCCTAAATGGCACCCTTATGTATAAAATGACAACATACCATCTTGGATCAAGGAGTTTCAAATCCACTCCAAAATTAGTAAAATAGTGTTTCGAACATCATAAAAGACTTGTACATGTTGAACAATATGTTGAAATATAGTTAAAATTTTCATCCCTAAATTTTCATGTGATTACGGATGTGAATGAATCGAAACGGACACTAAATGAGTAGAAACGTCAACCGTACGTTTAAAAAGATCAGATGTCGTTTTAGGTCACAGGGTCTCGATTTCACTCAAAAACTAGGCGATCGTAGTTTGAAACATCTTAGTAGACTTGTACATATTGAGTTAACTAATTTATTGAGTATCTCATCTCACAATTGGAAATGATGGAATTTGTATTACTTATTTTTATTCGTAGTAAAGTAGAGTGTAAGTTACTTACAGAACAATAGTGTTAGTTACTATCGGATGAACTTTTTATCTAATTTGTTGTTCAAATATGGCGAAAACTTGAATTCGTTTAACTTTTATATAATATAAGTGAATATAAAGTGAAATGAATACAAAATTAGTTGAAATGACAACTAGCCATTTAAAATGTCAGCATACCATTTTGGGTCATGGTATCTCGATTTCACTTTAAAACTACGCGATCATATTTTTTAACATCTTAAAAGACTTATATGAAGACTGGTATAGTTTACGTATGGACCATTGTTGATCATTACCGAGTGAACTTTTTTTTATTTATTTTTTTATCGATCTTGGAAGTTTAATGTTGTTTATTGATTTTACTCTAAATATAGTGAAATTTCTTCTACTTTTCATTTTCATGTGACTACGAAAAAATATAAAGTGAAACAAATATAAAATTAGTTAAAACGTCGTCACATCGTTTATAATGATAGCACGTCATTACAGTTATGAACTCTAAATTTCACTCCAAATATGATTAAAACATGTTTTTCATTAATTTTCATCTGGATACGAGGGAATATAAAGTGAAACGAATACAAAATTTGTTAAAACGGTACTTAGTCGTTTAAAAAAGTATGTTGAATAATTACATGTTTTTCTCTTTTGCCCTATACCCTAAAATCTAAACTCTATGCCCTAAAACCTAAACACTAAACAAAAACCCTCCGTTTATAATGATCAGATGCCATTGGGGTCATGGGGTACCTATTTCACTCCGAAACTAGTAAAACAGTGTTTGAAACATCATACATGACTCATACACATTGAATGACTACACGTGCTATGTTTTGGATATCATACTTGCTACTTAGTTTTTCTTTATTACCAAATATAGTGTAGTTTACTACCAAAGAATGACTCACTATAGTTTGAACAAATATTTCGACCGCAACGTCGAAATATAGTTAAAACTCTCATCCTTCAACTTTCATGTGGTTACGGGAATGAATGAATCGAAACGAACACTAAATGAGTAGAAACGTCGGCCATAAATTTAAAACAACCAGATTCCGTTTTGGGTCATGGGGTATCGATTCACTCCGAAATTAGTAAAATATGCTTTGAAACATCATACATGACTCGTACACATTGAATGACTACATGTGTTATGTTTTCGATACCACACTTGCTACTTACGTTTTTCTTTATTGCCAAGTACAGTGTAGTTTCCTACCAGATTATGGAGTGACTCATTATAGTTTGAACAAATGTGTCGATCACAACGTCAAAATATAGTTAAAACTTTCATCCATAAGCTTTCATGTGGTTATGGACAATGAATCGAAACAAACACTAAATGATTAAAAACATCAAACATATATTTAAAATAACCATATGTCATTTTGGTTTGGACAAACAGTGCTGCTGTTATAGTTACCAAAAAATCTTATCAAAATAGCTATCAGAATTTATCAAAAACCATTACAATTTCATGATTAAATTCAACAATTAACATTCATCTATCTATAATAAATGTGAATGAACATGAACAAATATTAAATGAGTAAAAAAGTCAATCATACATTTAAAACGATCTGATGCCTTTTTAGGTCACAAGGTCTCAATTTCATTTAAGAACTAATCGATTATAGTTTGAAATATCTTAGAAGACTTGTACATGTTGAATTAGCTAATTTGTTGAGTATCTTATTTCACAATTGGAATATAATGAAATTTGTATTACTTACCTTTATTCGTAGTGTAGATTGTAAGTTACTTACATAACAATATTGTTGGTTACTATCGTATGAACTTTGTATCTAACTTGCTGTCAAATATGATAAAAACTTGAATTTGTTTAAGCTTTATATAAATATAAGTGAATATAAAGTGAAATGAATACAAAACTAGTTGAAATGACAACTAGCCATTTAAAATGTCAACATGTCATTTTGAGTCACAGAGTCTCAACTCTCAATTTCACTTTAAAACTATTCGATCATATTTTTGAACATCTTAAAAGACTTGTATAAATTAAATTAACTATCTTTTTGAATATATTATCTATAATTGAAATATAATAAAATTTAGAATATTTACCTTCATTCATAGTGAAGAATAATATAGTTTACTCATGCAACAATGTTGTTGATAACTATCGGGTGATTTTTTTACTCTAAATATAGTGAAATGTTTGTGTGGGTACGAGAGAGTATAAAGTGAAATAAACACAAAATTAGTTAAAACGTCATCAAATCGTTTATAACGATAGCATGTCATTTTGGTTACGAATTCTAAATTTCACTCAAAATGTAGTTAAAACATGTTTTTCATTAATTTTCATCTGGATACGCAGGAACATAAAGTGAACATGAATACAAAATTTGTTAAAACAACACTTAGTTGTTTAAAAAGGCAGCATGCAATTTTGCCGTTGGTTTTAAATTGGGTATGAAAAGTGAGAATGAAAGTGGGAATTCATGTTATGAGATTTTGGTTTGAAATTGGACATTTCAAATGAAGGGTATTTAAAACTTTTAATATATAATCTAATAGACTCTATGCTACTTGAATAATAAGTATTAATATAGACTATTTTACCAAACATTATAGTTGACTAGGCTTTTTAAGCAAATCCCCCTTTTAATAATTCACCATTTTATATATATCTATCTTATAATGAAACTGGTAGTTAATTCATAAGTACTATTTCTATGTAACAAATGTAACCAGTGATCAATCTTTAATTAGTTTATCATTATCACTAACAGATGTGAGATAAAATCTTAATAAAAATATAACTACGTTTATGAATATGGTACAAAATTTAAATAACTTCGTACACACATAGGGAGACACAAAAATTTATACCGAACTTAGGTGGTGTAAACCTTTCATGCATAGAGCTACTATAATATGGTCCAAACTAAGAACATACATAAAGGACCGCATAATCAATGTTCCAATAAAGTACACACATAATCCCATGAGCACCTATAAACTTACTTGTATCTTGTAAAAGTAATAAGAAAATTATTGAAATGTATTTGTGATTTCAACCCTTGACTCACATGCTAATGAATAAATATAAGAATTATACCAACAGTTTTTTCCACTAACCAATGATAAAATGTCACCTGGACATTACGTACGCCAGGATGTAAGCACTGATGTATATGTAGCAAAACGCTAAATACAATATATTTGTGTTTGTATGTATTTCAAAGAGAAATTAATATACTTGAAAACAGAACATATAATACCTATTTATGTGCACAACTATGCTTTGAGAGTTTTAATGCAATGCAACTTTGAATTTTAAGAATAATAAAATTTTATCATTATCTCAACCGTATTTCGATTAACATGATAAGATAATGAATTTAAAATAAAAGATACAAGGTGTTTGCTCAAAGAGAATGTGAAAAAGTGATATTCTGTCATTTTCTCAAAAAAAAAAAAAAAAAAAAAGTCATAGTATCTCATTGGAGCAATTAACTAGGTGTATATGTGCGTGTTTTTCAAAAATTTTAACATATGAACTCAAGCATTATTTTATATTAATACATATGAAAATGAAAACTTTGAATAAATTAGATTGATGTATGCAATGTGTTTGCTCAAGGAGAATGTGAAAAAGTGACATTACCACTTTTTTTTTATAAAAAAAAATCATAATATCTCATTGGACCAATTAACTAAATGCATACATATGCGTTTTTGAATATTTGAATTCAAGCCTTTTTTTATGTTAATACATATGAAAAAAAAAACCTTTGAATCAATTGCATTGATGCAAGCAAATTGTTTGCTTGAGGAGAATGTGATATTCAATCACTTTTCAAAAAATAAAAAAAAAAATAAAAAAAAATCACAATGTCTCATTTGAGCAATTAACTAGATGCATATGTAAGCATTTTTCGAAAATTTGAACATATGAATTCAAGCCTTTTTTATGTTAATACATATGAAAAAGAAAAAAAAAATTGAACAATTGTATTGACATATGCAAGGTGTTTGTGCAAAGAGAATATGAATTCTGTCATTTTTTCTATGAAAAAGTGTTATTTTGTCATTATTCTTAAAAAAATGTAAAAATGTCTCAGTATCTCATTTGAACAATTAACTAGATACATATGTGTTCATTTTTTAAATTTTGAACATACGAATTCAAACTCTGTTTTATATTAATACATATGAAAAAAGAAAATTTTGAATCAATTACATTGATTCATGTAAGGTATTTGCTCGAGGAGAATGTGAAAAAGTAATATTCTTCATTTTTTCAAAACAAAGTCATGGTATTTCATCGGAGCAATTAACTAGATACATACGTGTGTGTTTTTAAAATTTTGAATATACAAATTCAAGCCCTATTTTATGTTAGTACAAATGATAAAGAATATTTTGAATCAATTATATTGATGCATGCAAGGTGTTTGCTCAAGGAGAACGTGTAAAAAATTCTGTCACTTTTCTAAAAAAGAAAAAAAAAGGGTCATAGTATCTTTTTTGAGCAATAATGTATATGTATGCAATTTTGGAAATTTGAACATATGAATTCAAGTCTTGTTATATATATATATATATATATATATATATGAAAAAGAGAATTTTGAATCAATTAAATTGATGCATGCAAGGTGTTTGCTCAAGGATGATGTAAATTATGTCACTTTATATGAAAAAGTGACATTCGGTCATTTTTCTCGAAAAAATCACAGTATCTCATTGGAGCAATTAATTAGATGCATACGTGTGCACTTTTGAAAATTTGAATATACGAATTCAAACCTTTTTTTATGTTAATACGTATAAAAAAAAACTTCGAATTAATTAAATTGATGCATGCAAGATGTTTGTGAAAAAGGATAATATGATTCTAAAAAAATTGTAATACTCTGTCTTTTTTATAAAAAAAGTCTCTCACAATTTCTTTATAATCGTTTTGTATGTATGGATAAAATTAATGTCTTTATTTGTTATGGAGCAAATGGATGCAAGATAATAAATATACAAGTGAAAAAATGATCGGAATTGTTGTCCCAATAGATTGCGCATACAACAACATTGAGTATATGATATTTTCTATGACAAAACAAGTACGCCAATACAGAGAATAAAAATACAATATAGTAAAGAAAAACCTACATTTGATATAGATTTCAGATGATATTTCTCTAACATTTAATTTGGAGCTCGAGAAGAATGATAAGGATCTTGCAAGCTTTCCATTGTACATAAATGTGACAACGATATCAAAAAGTCATAAAACTGAATTTTTTAATAGCATAAAATGTTTGGAGGTTGCCGATTTCAAGAAAAATGATATGATGCAACTGCAATTTTGTAAAGTTGTAACTAATAATCTATGATATCAGTTCAGAAAATTACCTAGTATCGAAGAAATTATTGTTGATGTATATAATAGTATATCGGGGATTGAAGAAACGATGGATGAATGATGAAGTGATATCATTTCAGTAGTCACTATGTATGGAATTTCAAAAAAGAAAGTGTTTAGGAACAAGACATTTGTTAAGAGAAGTATTTCGATATACGCGTGATACACAATAACTTTCAATTCAAGTAAGTTGGACATGAAAGAATATGTGTTGAAGTGTACTGATGATAAATGTAAAGGACTTTTAGGGTTTCAAGACTTGGTGGAACATATATGTTCAAGGTGATGTATATTAAAATTGATTATATATGCTCAAATAACATCATTTTGGGAGATCATCGTCAAGCAACCAGCTCAATAGTAAGAGAATTCATCATGTACAAGTATATCTTAACAAAAACAACATACATTCCTACTGACATTATAAGTGATGAATATATATATGGAGCATCGATGAGTTATGAGAAAGTTTAGAGATCTAAGGAGAAGGCATTGGAATTAATAAAAGGAGATCCCACATAGTTGTATGAAACACTTCCGAATACTTGTACATGATAGAACAAACAAATCCTGGACCGGTTACAAAAATTAAGACATATCAGGACAATAAATTCAAGTACATTTTCATGGCATTAGGAGCATCTATTCAAGAGTGGAAATATTGTAGACCAGTTATAGTAATAGATGCTACATTCTTAAAAGGCAACTATGGCGGAACATTTTTCACTGCATGTACGTAAGATGTCAACAACAATATCTTCATATTAGCATTTGGAGTTGGGGATTTAGAAACTAATAACTCATGAGAGTGGTTCTTAATTATGTTAAAAGAAGTTTATGGTAAGAATGATTGTATATAATCTTTAATGGACATGCAAGCTAAAAAAATGCAATTCACAAAGTGTATGAGAATGCAATGTATGATCTATGTTCTCACTTGTTAAAGAACTTGAAGTCATCTTTTGGTCGGAAGAAAAAGGGAAAGAATATCGCAGAACATTTCAACAAAGGGCCCACACCAATTGGGAATGCAAAAATGCCTTTTACAACATATTTCTTAGTCCCCGATGTAGAATCATATTCATTGACCCATGAGGAATGAAGAAGAGATGCAAATTTCTTTTATCTATTCAAAGGCATATATGAGGTCACATCATCATCAATATCAATAGTTTCAACATTTCTCTCTTCAATTCCAGTTTCAACTTCAATTGCAACCGTAACTTTCACAATTTTTTTTTCCTAAACTTCATCTTTCAATTCAGCAAGTCAATTATGTCTTTATCAGATGTTGATGTAACATGCTAGAACGTAAATATAACACAAATGCAAATGTCAAATTATATTAATATAAAACTAGACATAAATTATGAGGAAAAAAGATAATAAAATGAAAACACAAGTACTTCTCGATTTTTTGCTAAACTATGGGTAATAATATCATCAACTCTTAACCAATCATCTTTATGAAATTCTATTTCTTCGTTCAAATACATTTTAAGTGCCTTATCATTTTCGTTAATTCTCTTATTACCGTTTGCGACTTCCTTATCACTTTTTTTCCACTGTCTTGTGATATTTGTCAACTGACTTGTCACTTTTTCTGACATGTACCTCAACATCTTTTTCCTCACCACTCATTTCAAACTCAATGTCTAAAGAAAAACTAGGAAAGCCATTAAACACATAATCTGTTTCATCAGATGAACTCTTCACACCAATCTATAAAAAAGTTACAAAGATCCTCAAAAAGTGACAAAAACTCAACAAAAAGTCACAAATATTAATTTTAAACTTGATAACTCTTGAATAGCTTCATTGGTTCTTCATTACCAGCTAGCATCTTATCTACTTTGTGTTCCAAATTTTTTAGACGCTCCATTAGTTTTTCATTCGTTTTAATCATTTCTTTAACATCTTTTAGAAGGTCCTCAATTGAGTTTGGCTGAATTTTAACTTCGAAATCTGAAATATGTTTTAAAATCATATCATTTGATCGAACAACTTTCAGTTCAACCTCGAACTGCCGTCTCAAAAGTTCTTCATTCGATTGTTGGACTTGTTGAAAAGAACATAGAATAATAAGAAGCAATAAATTGAAATGATAGAGAAATAATAAAAGAAAAAATGCCCACAAATCTCGTCAATGATCCCATTGTTTTTCTTTTCTATAGACCTTCTAGCTCGATTTACATATTTTATTTTTCCTCCATCCAATAAATTTTTCCGTTGATCAACGGATGCTCAAAATCATCATCATTCTGGTCAACCTCCAAACCTTCATCAAATAAATCAATTGCATACTCTTCTTCCGTCTCTACCTCAAGAGGCATAATTCGATTTACTTCCAACTGAAAAATATATATAATCATATAAATACTAACAAAAAATTAAAGACAAAATAAATAATAAAAGTAAATAAAACTTACTTTAATCAAATCAAAAATGGTATTCCTTAAACCCACATATGTCACATGTTGTTTACTACTCAAACTCAACATCCGAGGACATTGAGGTTTATGCTTAATGCAGTAATTTTTCCTAGCAATAGTAGAGATAGTTTCATAAATCCATATTTGAAAATCAAATAGGAATCCATTTGACCTATACTATAAAACTTCTTTTCCATAAATATTCTTCATTCTCTGATTAAATGCACACTTTAGGAATGATATAATCATATTAAAAATTTCTCTATCCCATGGAAAAGAATTGAGTCCTCAGACTCCACAAGGCAAAAAAATGAGTCATCAACTCCCTTATGATACGATGTACCAAATAGGAAGGATGTAATCAAATAAACACTATGTCTATATCAACGACACCTTTATCTAAATTGTTAGCAAGAGAATTTACGAACACTTCTTGAACCTCTTTTGTTGAGATGCTTTGGTGATCTTTGAAGTACCGTTCTTTCAAAGGACTCTTCATTCTGTATCGAGTAAAGTCTCAATTTCCAGTACATTTAAACATTGATATCAAACAGAACTCTTCAATTGAAAATCTCACAAATTTGTCACAGATATTGAGCCACATTTCATTTGAATCAGGCTGCTTAACTTGTCTAAGCAGCAACCGATATATCAATTGTGGTTACAATACTATTTCCTTCAAATCAATGAAGGCACCAAAGCATGTATTCTTAAATAAAGTTCTCTGATATGGATTAAGTCTTTCATTTAAGTCTATTATAATCTTGTGTGGAGAATATTGTGACTTTTCCTTTGAATCAACATGCTTGAGGGATTAATAAATCACAATCCTACAAAAAGAAAAAAAAAAAAGATACAATCATACTCAACAAATTCACACATTAAGAAAATTTGTAATATACACGTTTGTAACATGTTATGATGACTGTAAACATGTTTGTAATATACAACAATTAAAAGTTTACATACACTCAAAAAGTGACAATAAATAAAAAAAATTGACATAAAATTAAAAAAAGTGAAATAAAGTAAAAAAAAAAAAAAAAGTGACACAAGGGGTTGTAGTATACTGGTTTAACAATATCTACCGGAACAAATACAAGAATTGAGACTTTGCTTACATTTCACCCCATCACCACTAAAAAATGAAAGAATACAACAATCTAAAAGTGTCATATACTTCAAAAATGAACATTAACTGAACAAATAGCAGGTGAAAATTGAACCTATGTTCTTTTTATCAATAGACTAATGCCTAAGAATGAGTGTCAACTCATATTTGAAGTCTATTACAGCAATAACAATCTCACATAACATAACATGTAAAATCTATTAAACTACAAAAACTAAAAACTCAACATAATGGGCGCTCAAGCACTATGCCCAACTCATTTTGACGCCCCTGCTACATTAGGTGCAAGATAAATAAATAAAAAAAATGTTTCTTCTAATTAGAGTAGTGGATAAGAGATCTGCTGAACATTGTTCACATGAAGAAGTATATAAGTGAAGTATATACTGGTAAAAATTTAGTATCACAATGCTTATTAGTTGAAAATTGAACATATATTTCTTTTGCGTATTTTCTTTACTTTAAGTTCATATATAAGTGACACTTGCAACATTACACCTTCATTAAAAGTTTTCGGTAATTTCATTTCCAATTTTAATAGACAAGTAGTGCTCCATGCTGAAATACTTAAATGTGTAGTCTAAATACGATTTCAAGTAAACCAACTGTTTATCATGATCGAATTTCATAAAATTATCCCATGTTGAAAAATATACTATTTATCTACTTAGTTGACTCTTATAATTGAATATTTCAAGGTGCTCAACACTAAATTGTTTGGAGTTCTTAGAGAGAAATACGGTGCAGACTTAAAGTCCATTTCTACTATCAAAAGTTATTCCGGTTTGCGGTGACGTTTCTTACGAGAACTTAGGTGTCTATGACTTAAAATTGAGAGATGAGATGTGGCAAGAAGTAGATATTTTTGTTAACTCAGCCGCAGCTACTAAATTTAATGAATGGTATATTAATTTATGTGTAACATGTTATAATGACTGAAAACATATTGTAATATAACACAATTAAAAGTGTGCATATACTCAAAAAAGTGACAATAAATAAAAAAAATTGACATAAAGTCAAAAAAGTGACACAATTATACTAGTTTAACAATATCTACCGGAACAAATACAAGAATTGAGACTTTGCTTACATTTCACCTCATCACCACAAAAGAATAAAAAACATAAAAAAAAAAATACAACAATGAAAAAGTAGCATATACTTAAAAAATGAACATAAACTAAACAAATAGCAGGTGAGAATTGAACCTCTGTTCTTTTTATCACTAGACTAAGGCCTAAGCATGAGTGTCAACTAAATGCCAGTGAGAAAATGATGTATATAGAAAATAAGCATAAATCCACCAATGAATACTTCTAGATAAGAACCACCGTTTCAAATGATGCAGAAATGACTCACAAAAAACAATTGGATGATTATGAGGACCTACTGACTCTATCTTCCAAATGAATAACAAAATCAAGAGTACCTCTTCAAGATTGTTTTAAGCAGACATTGTAAGATTTTAACATTTGTATTCTTAACCTAGTACACAACCTTAGTTAACACGCAAGCATTTTTACATTTTAATCCCTAAAACCTCATACTTTTTAATATTTTATCATTCAACAAGCTACCACTATCAATTTATTGCTTAACAACATCTTTCACTAGAAACAAGAATAATAACAACATCAAGTTCAAATAATAACAACTAAATTACCTAAAGCTTTAATCACTAGCAACATCAAGTTCAAATAATAACAACTAAATTTATTCCAGATTTGCAGCTAAACAATGAATAATGTTGGCTACTTGGATTTATAAGTTGTTGAAGAAATTTTCTTCTTCTTTGAAGATGGTTTATCATCAACGTTTCCATTCCTCTTCAAATCACTTTCTCTAGCCAAAGACGATGTTGCTTGGCCAAAGGGCAAACAAAACAAGGTGATTGATTAGTAGAATTCATGGTCTATCTTACAAGGGGATCAGTGATTAAAAGAAGTCTAGAAAATAAAATGTGCCCAAGCTTACAATGCCATAAATCTAAAAAAGAATTTTTGCGAGTGACCGAAGCACTAAGGGACAATTCTTTATGGATGAAAGTAGGAAAAAATCAACCAGGCTGAGGTTGACACACCAAATCGCAGCAAACGATATAGGCCACATTTCACTTCACCCATCCCAATTGTTGTCCATAAAGTAAAATCATGTATAAAGCATGAATGAGAGAAGAAAATAAGACGGCAGGCTGAATTAATAGCAAGCTTTTTGGTAGAAATTAAATTAAAATTGAATGAGGGGACATAAAGTACATCTTGAAGCACTAGAGTTGGTGAGAGATGTACAATACCGAAGTGAGTAACATGAACATCTGTACCATTAGGCAATTAAACTAAAGAAGAAGAAGTGGTGAGTGATTGATGTGTAAGGGGAGGGACAACAGATCATGTGATCTGTTGCGTCGGTATAATCCAAGGAAAAGTTTGTGATGAAACAGGTGTGTGTGTGCACGCGCGCGCGCGTTAATGGATAAACAAGCAACCATACCAGAAATTTTGGAGTCATGGACAACATGAGGAGAGAGGGAAGGTTGAGCAGTCGAGATGGTGGCCATGGCTGAACTAAAGTCTTTAGAGTTCAGCAATGCAAGGAGTTGATTATAGGATTAATATATGTACCGAATGGGGGTACTGTGTTACCCCCTCTCACAATGCGCGCGGCCCCATGTGTATTTAAAAATTCTAGCTTGAGGTCCCCACCTCCTAATGTGAGTGGAGTGTAACAGATTCGGTATAAAAATTCGGTACATGTAGCATAACCTTTGATTATATTGGCCTTTGGTAAGGCCATGGGCTTAGCAAGGTCCCATCAATGTCTTCCTTTGGAACAGAGCTGGGATGAAGCAACAACAACAATAGAGTGCTTTGTCTTTCCATATCGTTTATGACCAGGTGGATAGCCATGTAGTTTATAACATTTGTCAATTGAATGACCAGGCATGTTGCAGTGGGAACAAAGAGGTAGGGTAGCATTTTCGGCCTTAAAACAATTGTCAAGGGAGTGACCTTGAGTTTTGCAGTAAGTGCAACAGGGGCAGGTTGATTTCTGGCTAGGTTTGGTGGTTTGAAAATTGGTTTTAGCCATCATAGCCATAAGGTCAGGGGTGGGAGATTGATTAAGCATGAGGTGTTGACGTTCTTGTTGTTGAATCATGGATAAAACTCGGTTAAGAGGAGTAAGGGCTCAATAAGCATTACTTCATCTCTTGAGGATGAATAAACATGTTAAGGCCCATGAAAAATTGTATAACACAGTCTCTGTAGTAGCGATCATGAAGAATTTTCAACTTGCCACAATCGCAATCAGGTAAATGATCATAGACAGCCAATTCATCCCAAAAGGCTTTCAGACGACCAAAATAAATTCTAGTATAATCCTGACCTTGAGAGTGGCTAGCAAGGTCGCGTTTCAATTAGAAAATTCGGGGACTATTTTGTTGAGTAAAACGATTCTTAAGTTCGACCTAAAGGATTCTGGAATCATCTACCAGAGCAAGGCTTGATTTAACAGATGCACTCACCGAATTTTGAAGCCAAGAGACTACGAGATCGTTGCATCGTTCCCAAGCTTCAAGAAGAGGATCTGCAGCATCGGTTGGTTTTGGTAAAGTGCCATTGATTAAACCAAGCTTGTTCTTGACACAAAGGGCATGGCAAACGGCGCGAGACCAACTAACGTAGTTATCAGCGGTTAAAAGGTCTGAGACCAAAGCAACGGCTGGATTATCACAATTATCTATACGAAAGGGATTGAAAGGATCTGAAAAATTGAGATACCTTTCACTTAAAGTTTTGGAAGTGACGATGTTGGAGTCTTCTTTATTAGAATTTTTAGACATGGCAAGGGTTTGGGATCGAAGGTTGCTCTGATACCATGTAACAAAATGAAATAAAAAGGAGAAAAGCCCGGAAAATAGCAGAGCAGGAAACCAGAAGAAGAAAGAAAATGATGAGAAGAGAACATCTTACTTCCCGTGTATTTTGTCATTTGTGCATCAACATATATAAATACAATTACAAAATAATATTTTAACAACCTATAGAAGGAAAATACAATATTTCCCTTATGTACAACTCAGCATAAAACAAATAAAATAACAAACTAACTTCCAGCATTAGTTGGCTCATTCCTTTTGTTGAAGACAGATGATTGCGTGATATTGTCCAATAGCTCTCAAATCAAAGCAAACTGCCTCGAGCTAAAGTCTACCTGATTCAATCTTTGCTTGGTGCCAAACCTCATTTATGAGTGAAACCAAAGCTTTACCACTTTCTTGAGTAGTTCTTGCGTAATCTTCTTGAGTTTCATCTAAATCTGTATCCATAAGCATATGAAGCATTCCTGGAAGAACAAATGAGTTAAATATGTCATCAATTTTCTCAATTGTGATTTCATTGAGACATGAGATGTTGAAACATATCGCCAAAGGGAGAAAGAGATAAATACACTCTCCAAGAACACCGTTCATTGGGATTCTGATTTCATGGGAAACGGTAGCAATAAACTGTGGTGCAACAAATTGGTTTTATATGCAATATACATGAGGATTACGAGTAACCTTTGAGGATAAATAAAAGAGGCATATACCTGTGACTTTGCAACACTGGCAGCCTCAACACGTTTTTGGCTCCATCGTCTCATGATAGTCATCCTCAACTTTAGCAATTCGGTTCATTGTGGCATGTAGAGGTGTCAATCCGGGTGGTCTGAGCCGGGTCGGCCGGCCAACGTATGAGCCCGGTAACGGCCCACGTGAAAAAAAGCCCGCTCGCTACGGGCCGGTTACGGGTCGGCTCACAATTTTGGACTACAACTCAGGCTCGCCCGCTGACCCATCCGGGTCGAGCCCATGCGGGTCACGAGTCACGGTTTGTTCCGATTTGGTCCGTATAATTGTATAAATAAAATTATAAAAATATAGAATTTTCATATTTATAGCAATTTTTTTTAGAATTGAACAAAATGATAAATTCATATTTATACCAAGAAATATTTACATAGAATTCAAATTTAATGTTACATGAATTATTTATAACTTTGAAAAGTTAAATTGAACTTAAACAAATAATAACTAAATGCATTTCTAATTACTATTATCAAATATTTATAGTATAAGTACATCCCAACTAGGTTGGTACCTATTTTTACTATAATTTATAGTTTAAGTACATCTCAATTAGGTTGGCACCTATTTAACTATAATATTTAGTTTTTTTTTATTTTTTTTTACGGGTCACGGTTAATCGCGGCCCGTGCAGGTGCAACCCACGAAACCCGCAGGTCACACCTCGAAACCCGCAGGTCACACCTCCTTGACCCGTGAACCATCCACTCGGGTCACGGGTCAGCTCGCGGTCCCGGATCGATCCGAGCCGATTTTTACGAGTCTGGTCGGCCTGTCCGTCTTGACACCTCTAGTGGCATGGAATATTTGCCCAATGAGCAATGCAATTACAAGAATGCCGCTTGAAGTAGTTATTGCAGCCCACGGCCATGGAGGCTTAAGTTTCAATCTATGTAAATAAAATATCATATTAGCCGACCCATGTCAAAAATGCAACACAATCAAGAGAAAATAGAGGATTCATTCCTAAGTGCCAATAATCTAGAAATTATGAATATGAGAACCATAATTAATTTTGAACAAAAATAATCTCTTCTTTGAGTAATCTGATAGCCATATGATGCAGCAATTGAAAACAATTAATAGAGAATGAGAAAAATTATAGAGAGGAAAGTGAATTACAAGAAGGAATGGCAGAAGAAGAAAATTACAGAAGAAGGATAGGAAAAATCGAGGAAACTTTGGCAACAACTCACAAAATAATTTATTCATTCATCAACCATTTAAATTACAATGTAAAAGTCATATAAATAGTAAAATGTAACCCTACTAGTATTGGGCTTTGGTCAACCCAATAATACAAGCACAATAATAAAAACATAAATAATGAAAATCCCTAATAGAAAAATGATGTCCGCATCAATTCTCCCGGGGTGGGAGAAAACTTGACCCCGTCAAGTGGATAAATCACAAGAGGCTACAATCAATCGCCCAACCATAAACTAAAAGGTTGTACAAACTTCTTCCGACGCCCATAAAAATGTGTCAGTAGAGATATGAATCTAGTGTCCTCACCAATTTCTCTTGAATGGGTGGAATGAGATATGGACAACGAAAGATCTTGTCGACTTCGATAGAGATCCAATAAATCTAGGTCAAGCTATTGGAATGTCTTTCTGGTAATCCATGTATAGTCAGACTCAGGTCGATCAACCCAATGAATAAGGAAACGTTGAACCTCTTCATCATTAGTCAACATAATCTGTACATCTAAAATAGCATCAACTTTATCTTTGTGTGCTGGAAAACATGATGTTGGGTTAGAAGTGGCAAGAGAGTCAGGGTCCAGGTCCACAAATGGGAGTATAAGAGTGGTAACCAAGATGTGGTGGAAGATAAAGAACAAATGCATTTGGACCAACTTGTTTTAAAATTTTAAAGGACTAGCATATACATTTGGACCAACTTTCTTTAAAATTTTAAAAAGACTAGCACTGCGAGCTTGCAATTTGGAAGTGAGTCTAGGTAGACGTCGCTTTGGTCTAATTAGGATCATAACATAATCCCCAATATTAAACTGAACGTGTCTTTTACGCAAATCAGCTCGAAGTTTATATGAATCATTACTAGCTTCAAGTTGTTTATTGATCTCAATATGCAAGTCATGAAGATGTTATGCAAATGCTTCAGCTAACATAAACACTCTAGCATGTGGAGACATTGGAATAAGATCTAAGGGCTTCCTAAACTTAAAAGTTAAAACCATGAACTACTTCAAAAGGACTTATACATAATGATTGGTTCATGGAACTATTATATACAATTTGAGCTGTATGAAGAATCAAATCCCAATTTCTAAGATTTTCTTGGACTAGACATCTTAATAAATTACCAAAACTATGGTTAACCACTTCAGTCTGACCGTCAGTCTGAGGATGATAGGCACTAGAAAATTTCAGTTTAGTACCACTTATGCCACAACTTTCTCCAAAAATGACCAGTGAAACGAACATCCCTATCCAACACAATGGTTTTAGGAAGGCCATACAATTTAACAATTTCATTAAAGTACAACGTGACAACCTTGGATGCATATGAGGTTTTGCTACAAGGGATAAAATGAGCCATTTTCGAGAAGCGATCCACTACCACAAAAATAGAATCATGCTTCTTTGGGGATACGTGGAAGCCCTAGCACAAAATCCATACTCACATCTTGCCAAGGGTAATCAAGAACGGGAAGAGATGTGTATAGACCAGTGTTTGACCAACTGACAGGTGTTACATGTACTAACTATCTTAGCTACATCTTTTTTTCAAACTAGGCCAATAGAATTGACATTAAATCTCTTTTATGGTCTTATCTCACCCAAAGTGATCCATTAGGCCGCCTGCATGAATTTCCCATACTATGATGTCCCGAACTGACGTACGAGGAATGCACAACCATATAAATAGTAAAACATAACCTTTGGGCTTGGGCCAACCCAATAATAAAAAACATAAATAATGAAAAAATTCATAATAGAAAAATGATGTACACATCAACTCTCCCGGGGTGGGAGAAAATTCGACCCTGTCGAGTGAATAAATTTCTACCACGGGGGATGATCTTTCGTAAAAACCAAATATCGATACTCTAGCAGTTTGATCCAGATTTATTGGATCTTATCTGTAGGACTTCATGTACGGTCTGCATTAGGTGGAACTATCCAATGAGTAAGGAAGCACCAAATCTCTTTATCATTGGTCAACACAATTGGTTCGTCTAAAATAACACCAATTGCATCTTTGTGTGTTGTGACAGATGGTATTGAAGTAGAAATATCAACATAGACAAACTGGGTCCACAGAGCTAAATAAAAAAGGATCATCAAGGAATTGAAATGGTATTTGTAAGTAAAAAGGATCAGCACTACGGGCTTACAATATAACATAATCCCTAATATTAAATTCAAAATCTCATTTATGCAAATTATCTTGAAGTTTATATAATGCATTACTTATTTCAAGTCGTTTATTGATCTCAATATGCAAATCATGAAGATGATGTACAAATGGCTTAGCTGACATCGACACACTAGCATGTGGGGACATGGGAATAAAGTCTAAAGGCTCTTTTTTCTCTATAAAAACCTTCATAAAACTCCCCCTCTTGTTCTGGACGGCTTTAGGGCTTAAATAACATCCCAAGATTTATTTCCAAAGGTGTTTGAATTGAAAAAGGAAATAAAAAATTTCTCATCCCAGAAAACAACCATGTGGCTACATGGTTCATAAAGATGAGCCACTTGAGGTCCCTGAACACTCCCATGAGACCGCATGGTTATAATTTTTTCCCACTGGACAGCCTTCAATATTTTGATAATATCTTTCTCTCATGATATCCGATTGAGTTGATTCAAAATGCGTTGGAAAGCTTTTTCACATATTTATTAACAAGTATCCATGTTTGTGGCCTATATTAAGTGTGTAAAGTGCACTTATCAATTATGTTTGGGCTCCTTTATTATGTGAATGTATGATTAAAAATAAGTATCGAAATTAAAGAGTTTAGTTTTTTATTTTTAAAAAAAGACAAACACGACCTTATTTATATGTCATCTTTAACGTATTATTTTTTGGACAATGAGTTTTAGTCCCTGTTTGAGCCCTTTTTTTTTTGTCCAAAATGCATTTTGAAATAGTATTTGTTGGAGAATGAGTGGTTAAAATAAGGAAAAAGTTTGAATTTACATGTAAAACTATTTTACAAGAAAATGTATGATTGAAAATAAATTTTAAGAAAAATGAATTTTTGAAAAAATGGGACCCGCATAAATTTTGAAAGATATTTTTAGTGGGAACTTCAATAGTAATAGTGATAGTGAGGAGCCATGATTGATGGGTATCCATCCATCCTCGAGTGTTATTATTCTAAAGTGTTGTGATGTATTTAGAGGCTTACAACACTGAAGTTTCTAGACGGGACATTATGCATATTACTATTATTATTATTTTTTTGTCCTAAAAAAATTATGGGCTATTCCGCTTCTATAGGAGAAATTTGTATAGAGATTATATAGGTGTTGTGCTGTAGCACTTATGTGGTTATAATTATTTTTTTTCAATGTCCAATAAAAATGTCAAGTGTCCCCCTTTAAATCAATCTGACAAAATTGCATGTATATATAGCATGACCCAAAGTAGATTAACGGTCAAATGTAGGTTTTTTAAAAATAAATTTTATGAAAAGTGATTTTTTTTAGAAAAATGTACAGTTTAAATGAGATTTTTTAATGGATGAATGTGTTGTTGAAAATGAATTTTACAAAATGGGAGGGGGTTCAAACAAGGGTTAAATTTTTACTTGTTTATTTGGGATTATTTGATAAAGCTTTTGATATATATAAAATAAATTTTGATAAAAATTAATGAAATACAAAATTTGTTAGAATTTGTTGATCTCATAAAATGTATGATTAAAATCAAAATTTGATCAATTAAAAATACGAAGAAAAATAGAATAGTTTTATCATTCAAAAGACGAAGAAATTTTTGTAGATGGAAATCTACACGTTTTGCACATGTGTGCATTATCACTTTCAAATAATAAAATCAACATTGGCAATAATGCTATATAAAAGTCGAGGTTGATATAAACATTGACATAATGAAACGTGACATTCTATCATTGAACAATTTAAAATATTGTCAACTTTTCCATCCAATTATTTATTATTACATACAATTATATTAAGCTTTCTATTAAGGTTTTCTGTCAATGTAACTTTATCCAATTGCTCATACCATAATGAAATATATTTTTACATTTTCACTTTTCTCCATGAGACCAGATGTGATAAATATTATCTTAAATATTAAAATTTTCACTCTCGTACTTTTACCAAACTACAACTATTACGCTTCACCATCGAGGCTCCTAGTGGGGACCATGTCGTGGTCCATGTAGAAACATGAATCAGATCTAATAAAGTCGACAAAGATGCAATTGGTCAGAATAATGAAGTTAAAGAAGAAGCTGATGTCATTTGTTTTGAAGCTCTTTTTAGTCGAAACCCTCGCTCTATCTGAAGCACTCGTCCCATCCAAAGCTCCTTTTATGCTAAAGCACTTGCTATCTTTTAGAGGACTTGAAGGCAATCTCTAGGAATAATTGATATAACATTTATAATAATGAATGTCGGGTTTTTCAACCTAGGGTATAGGATGAGTGACCCATTGCCAATGTATTATATACATAGCATATTGAGTTATATGAGGCTTCGACCTAGGAGATGAGACCACATGGTTTCTATCTAATGGCAACCACCTTGGCCAGAACCCTACAAATAAGTAACTCTTGTAACATTTGTTTCTAATGCAACTCTTTACGCTCAAAAACACATTCAACTTTCTCTCTTGCTTATTCCCTATTTATTTGCTTGATTTAAGTTTGTTTTTACTTTGGTAGAGTTGTTTATGATTGTTTGTTTGTTTGCAATCATCTTTGATCATATTTCTGGTGTTTGAACATTTTTGTCTCACGTCTAAAATATATCCCACGCCTATAAACATCACCTTCTCCATTCAGATCTCTGATCAAAACATGTTGGAATTTGCTTGCATGGAGCGAGTAGGCCCGACATCTGTTACCCACATAACCATCATGAGAAAAAATGTCAATAGATTGGCACCGTCTATGGGAAAATCGTACATTCAACCACAAAAAACCCATGGAAAAAGCTAGTAGGGAGATATATTTTGGGAGTTTCTTGCTTTTGAATAAAATGGGTTGTTCTTGCAGAAAGAACCACCAAATATCCCAAGAGGAACCATTTGTTGGATTTCAGTATATTCCTTGAAAAAAGGAATATCATTCACATAGAAGAAAATCAATTTGCTATTAGGGAGAAAATGTTACTATGAGTTCTGAAAATGAATAGTTAGTCCCTCAGAGAGCTAGAAAAACATCCTGAAGAATGAAACCCTCACATATTGTTCTAGCAGGTCGCCATCGATTCCATTAGCAACACCAATGAGGTGGGTACAGAATATCTATTAGACCCATCAGGGAGGTGGCTACCATGATCGCAAAAATGAGATACATTACCCAATAGAATATTGCCATACACAAGCTGTTTAGGAATATATAGAACCAGGGAAGATACCCAATCCCCCCATATGCAGCCCAAATAAATGCTTTCTTTCACGATTCTCCGTAAGGGAATTACTATCATGGCAAAGAGACGGTCTAAAGTTTGATGGCTAATTATCAACATTACATCAGGAAAGAGGTCCCTTGAGACTATAGAGACATTACCTTACATTCACAATCTAGTAATCAAAGAAGGATCAAACACCTACGATGAGACATACCTCCTAGGGAAGATCAACAATCTAGGAGAGTCAAGGCTAGGCATCACATTCAAGATAATGCTTCTCGAAGATGAAAAAGTGATGCTAAGAGGCCTAGAGAAGGTAAAAGGCAAATGAAGAGCCATCTAGCTAACACCGATTGTGAACTTATTTGAGAGATTGATATGATCTTTGGAGGTTTGTATGTTGGAGGGAAAACTAGAAATGCGCAAAAAAACTATGCCAAAAGCCAAAGATCTCCTAATGGCGAGCTTCATAGTCAAGAACAGTCTACCTTTAGCTGGGTGAGGGCTTCAACCCATTATTCTCATAGAAGATGATACGGCCAGCTTGCATTATCCACATTGCGATGCCCATGTGGTAAGGGTTGTTATGGCACCAAATGGTCTTAAAAGAATGTTAGTGGATAATGAGAGATCAGTCGATATCATATTTGGAATAACATTTGACGAAATGGAAGTAGACCATGAGCTAACCCCTACGAGTTTTCCATTGTAGGGTTTTAATGGTAATAGCATTATTCCGAGGGAAAAAATCATTGTAGCAGTGGAGATGGGAACGACACCATTGACTTCTTATAGAGTTTTTAGTGGTGGACAATTGTTCCACCCACCACGGGGTGCTAAGAATACCATGGTTGAAAGAATTATGGGTTGTTACATCCATTCACCACTTGTGTATGAAGTTCCTTACTGAAAATGGAGTCGCAATTGTTAGAGGCGACCAAATGAGTGCAAAGGGGTGCTATTGGAACTCTCTCCTAAAGATAGAACCTAGGGACATCAAAGTAATTTTGAAGAACATTGACATGAACGATGCCCCTGAACAAAGGGAAAAAGTCAAAATGGTAGACGATTCTGAAGAAGGTGTCGTCTTTAAAGTAATAACAGCCCCTAAAGAAGGGAGAGCTGTTGAAGAGATGGCTAAATTTGATGAATCGGATCCTTGTATCATTGATTGCGAACCTTAAATAGCCCCAGTGGAAAAGCTAGAGTATTTTTCAGTAGATCCTCAGTATCCTTCCAAATCTTTGTAGGTTGAAAGGATATGCCAATGAAGGCTAAGGAGAAATTGAAACATTTTTTGTGTGAAAACTTTGATATCTTTGCTTGGAGACATGAGGACATGATTGGCATCGACCCAAAGGTTAGTTGTCTCCACTTAAAGATTGATCCTAAAGCTACTCCTCAACGATAGAAAACGAGGCCCTGAAGGATGAGGTGAAGAAGTTGATTGGCAATCGTTTCATCTGAGAATTAACCTATCCGAAGTGGGTATTAGACCATGTCCTTGTTAAGAAACATAATGGCAAATGGAAGGTATGCGTAGATTTTCAATCTTAACCAAGCTTGCCTCAAAGATAGCTTCTCACTTCCATGAATAGATCAACTCGTTGATTCTAGTGTTGGGCACGAACTACTGAGCTTCTAGAAGCTTTTTCAGGATATAATCAGATCACGATGAACCCAACTTATGAGGAGCACATGTCATTCATAATGGAAAGATGTCTCTATCATTATAAGGTGATGCTATTTAGGTTGAATAACGTCGGGGCCACATAGCAAAGACTTGTTAATAAGATGTTCGTAGACCTTATTGGAAAGACAATAGAGGTGTACGTAGATAATACGCTGGTGAGAATTTTAAAAGTAAAAGATCATGTGAAGAACCTCGATGAATCCTTTTGAATACTGCAAAGGTACAAGATGAGGTTTAGCCCCCTCAAGTGCACATTCGGAGTCACCTTAGGAAATTCTTAGGCTACATGGTTAAGCAAATGGGCATAAAAGCCAATCCTGAAAAGATTATGGCCCTGATCGAACTGAGGTCGCCCAGAAGCCTAAAGAAGTACAGAGTCTTACTAGACGCATAGTAGCCTTGAGTCGTTTTATCTCAAAAGCAACTGATAAGTACCTTCCTTTCTTCAATGTCATAAAGTAAGGGAAGAAGTTGTTATGTCTCCTCACTTAGGTTCCTGCATTACTAGCTGACCCACCAAAGCACCCTCTACCGAATCCATGAGGCATCCGACGTGGAGCTAAGTATTCTAGAGTCCAGACATTTTGACCCACCGAAGCTCATATATATAAAAAGATAAGTATGAGGCCCAAACTAAGTGGCTTTGTCGAAGTGGTGAGGCGCAACGAAGAGAAATTCGAGAGGTTGGTGAAAATCCCTGTTTGAAGATCTTAAATTTATGAAATCCTTTTAAAATGATTGATTGTATTGTTGTAATGAGTAAAAAGGTCAATTTTGTCTGTATTGAGCATGGGGTGGCCGCCTTCTCCTAGGAGAGTGAGAAAAGATCCTGGTAAAGAGGCTCCATGAGTAGCAGCCCATACGGGTCGGCACCGACCCCACCACCATAATAGACGTGGCAGGATGAGGGTACCTGCTTAGCTTACCCGAGAAATTGCCACTATGACATCTAACATGAGGAATATCGCCCACTAAAATATAGCTATGCAGGAATTCCTTGTGCAAATGCAAGGCCAGAGAGGACCTCGAGTCCTTTTTGCACCACAAAGATTCTTCCCGCAAGAAGATGAAGTCCAAAGTCAGAGGTTCCCATCTCTCAGGCATGCTAGAGAGGTTAGCCCATTTCAAATGGAAGTAGGGATTGATATTTTCTCAAACTATGCTTCAGCTGACCTACTGAAGCTCAAGTTAATGTGGAAGACAATTTTCCTCATGAGTGCAAGCCAGAACATAGGCCGCAAAGATCTGTTAGTGTATTTGACAGAATCAATCCACGGAAACCAAGAACATGCCATCTCAACCATGTCCCATTCTTAGGAATTAGCCTTAACCTCTACCTCCGATGACCTAATTACTGGAGAAAAGGCAAGGACATGTTCCAGGTACTGTCCCGCCTAGAAATATGCGCCACAAAGATGGATGATATAGCAAAGGATCAGGCATGACTATCTCATTTAATGCTTAGGTATCAGGCTGATGAGGAAGATTCGGATGAACCCTAAAGATCTTGTGAACTTGATGATGACGATGAAAACTTGTCCCTTCACATGAATTGAGAAATGCTCATGTCCCAAGTTATTATATGCTGCCAAAAATACCAAATTATGATGGAAGAGGCGACCTCTAAGCATTTGAATAATTACAAAACACATATGAATCTGAGAGGTGCCACCCTGGTAGTTAAATGAAGAGCTTCCCATCTAACCTTAAGTGGGGCAGCTAAGATCTAGTACAGCAGGATACCTTCGGGAAGCATTAGGAGCTGGACGGAGTTCAAGAATATATTCTTGAAGTGATTTGCTGTCAGCAAAGAGGGAGAAGCTCCATCCAACGCCTTCAAGACATGAGGCAACATCCTAAAGAGACATTGAAGAGTTTTTTTGCCTGTTTTACTAATTAGATGACATATTGCATGAAAGTTACCGACTGGGAAGCGTTATTCGCACTTCGAGGTGGGCTAAACTTGAATACTCTTTTCTAGAGAGATGTACAGAATTAGGACCCAACCAGTTACAACGCCTTTCTAGAAATGATGAGGTGTAAAATTATTAACGAGGAGTTGATTGATCACTGGAATAGGGCCACCGGGGTCTTCAATCCCTTTAAAGACAACGTGGAAGAGAACCCACTTCTTACTTAATAGACCACCAATGGAATATGGTTAGTAACAAAGTTCCCAATTTTAGGCAACCACTTGCCAGAACCATGTTTAACGTAGTAACCATGTTGGCCTATAAGAAAGTAACCCCCGAAGCCAATATGAGGCAAACCAGATCACGACGACGGGCTATCCTATAGAAGAAGAGGTCGAAGGTGAGGTTCATGGCTTATGAATAGGACGAACACACCTCAATATTGCACTTATCATCATTCTTATAGTCATGACACAATAGACTATAGGGATATAGCTCAACATCCTAGATGGGTGAACACATGAAACAACCATAGAGATGATAGCCCTCCTAGAGACATGCCACCACCTAGACAGGATCAAAAGCTTAGGCGTAAGGAGGCAAGATCTTCTCGTCAGGGGCTATCTCTACGACATAAGGAATGTGATAGAGAATGGCCTAGAGAGATGCAGTGACAACGCAGAAACCCCCAGCCCGTCCATAAGTTACTCCAATCCATAAAATCGATATAATTTTTGAAGAGCCTTACGGTGGGGCCAATACAAGGACTCTTGTTGACCTATGGTTGACGTCTCGTTTTGATTATTACAAACAAATCATGTTTATTATTAACAAATTGATTTTGATCAGTCATAGTGATTATCGTACAAGAACTTATTTGATGGCACAAGTTCGAGATCAAGAAAATCAAGACACAAGTCGATAAAAAAATCAAGAAATGCACATCAAGCTACTTAAACTTAGCACTTAAACGTTTTTACGATTATATGTAAAGGTAACACATTCTTATACTTGGCAATGCAACGTGATATGCTCAAAGTCATAAAATTGCAAAAACTCTCGATACAAATGTTTTTATAAAAATATATATGTTTTTCAAAAACAAAATCGAAACACACTTTTAAAATATGTTTAACACCTTGAAAAACATTTTTTAACGTCTCTCCAATTCCTACATTGATACAAAATTAAAACGAGGACGTTCCGGGCCAAACTGGCTGTACCGGACGTCCGGTAAAGCCAATTTTTGGCCAACGATCATTTTTCCAACGTTCCATTTTTCTGACAAAATTTAACATATATATGACCATCCGGTATTTACCGGACGTCCGGTAAAACAGAATTTTTGACCGTTTAAAGGCTATAAATACATCACTATTCCTTCACTTGAAAACATAACTCTTGAGCATTAAAGTGAGGCATTTTTATTGATCTTATCTACATTATTTTTCATCATTTTAGAAGATCAATAACATCAAAACTCTTGAGAAACTTTTGAGCGATTAAACTTGTGAAAATCCTTTGTTCATCAAAAGGTTTTTCATACCAACACTTTGAGCTAAACTCATTATCATCTATAGAAGTGCTTGCCTCTTCTCTTCTTGTTATCAATCTTGATTCTATCATTCATCAAGAAGAGAAGTTTTCACTTGATATTCATTTGTGAATTGAGGGTCGTGTTGAGGTCCCGAAAAGCTCAACATTGTAAAAGGATCGGTGCTCCTTGGTTGTAAGTCACCGGAAGCTTTGTAAAAGGTTGGATTGCACCACAAGTCAATCAACATAGTGAAAAAAGCCTTGCTCATGACGGAGAGCTTGGTAACGGGGAACGTAGATCATTGCATTGGATCGAACCTCCATAATATATCGTTTGCACTCTCTATCCCTTTTACTTAACATTTTTACCTTGTGCAAACTTATTTCAATTATCTACGTGCATATTTGAGTTTGATTTGTTTAACTATCATTTGTGTAATTATTAGATTAAAATCTTGTGTAGTTAACGAAAAAGTTTTAAGAACCAATTCACCCCTCCCCCTCTTGGTTAGCCAATCTTAGGTTTTCAACTCTCAAAGAAATTAAGCTTAAGAGGCTAAGGACCCTCCATGACTAGCTATATAGTGAGAAGTAGCTCTCAAAGGCAAACGCCTCCCATTACCTTTACTTAAGAAGACGTCGACAGTGTGCATTTCCCTCATTGTAATGCCCATGTGGTAAGGGTCATCGTGGCATGTAATAGGTTGAAGCTGATGCTAGTTGATAATGGTAGCTTCGTCAACATCCTTTTTAGAGCCACTTTCGATAAAATGATTATTGATCATAAGTTGACCTCGGTCACAACCCCTTATACGGTTTCACCGGTAATAACATCTTTCCAATGGAGACGACAACCCTTGCCTTAGAAATGTGGAAGCCACCCCGGCCAGCTTTGTACTTTATGGGATTTTTGGTAGTAGACAATAGGTCGGTGTAGATAGACCTGTCCTAAAGGATTTATGGGTTGTTACCTCTATTCATCACCTATGCATGAAATTCTCTACCGAGTATAGGGTTACCACAGTAAACGGTGACCAAAGAAGAGCAAAGGAGTGTTACCTCAATTCAATAAGAAATGATAAACCCAGGGACATCAACATGATGGTAAGGGATGTTGATATGGAGGACGTCCCAGGGAACTAAAATTCTAATCGAGAAGACGTCGAAATGATGGATGTCCTTGAGCATGTAGTTGAGAATGACAAATTGGACCCATGTATCATTGAATTTAAATCTCGAGCAATACCCGTGGAGGAGCTAGAAAGCTTCCCGATGGATTCTCAAGACCCAATAAGGCATTGCGGGTGGGAAAAGACCTACCTTCGGAGACCAAAGAAAGGCTGAAGGAGTTTTTGCGTAAGAATCTTGATGTCTTTGCATGGAAGTATGAGGACATAGAGGGCATTGATCAGAAGGTCGATTGTTACTACCTGAGAATTGACCCTAATGTTGCGTCGCATAGACAAAATAGAAGGCCTTCAACCTGGGAAAATATGAGCCACTTAAGGACGAACTACAAAAGTTGATAAAAAATGGCTTCATTAGGGAGGCCATTTATTTAAAGCGGGTCTCAAATCCAGTCTTAGTAAAGAAACACAATGGCAAATGGAAGGTGTGCATAGATTTCTCCAACCTTAACAAGCTTGCCCAAATGATAGATTTTCCCTTCCAATGATAGACTAACTTGTGGATTCCACTGCTGGGTACGAACTATTGAGTTTTATAGATACCTACTTAGGCTAATCAAATTCTACTACACTCGGCGACAAGCAAAACACATCTTTCATCACAGACAGAGGTCTTTATTGTTACAAGATGATGCATTTAGGGCTAAAGAATGCAGATGCTACATACCCGAGACTTTTTTAAAAAATGTTCGCCAACTTCATTGGCAGAACCATGGAAGTTTATGTAGATGACATGCTCGTGAAAAGCTTAAAAGTAGATGACCATGTGAAGCACCTTGATGAAACTTTCCAAATCCTACAAAAGTACATGATGAGGTTAAACCCCCTTAAATGTGCGTTCGAAGTTGCTTCTAGTAAATTCCTAGGGTACATGGTTAATCAAATGGGCATATAGATAGATCGAATGAAAATTCGAGCCTTGATAGAGATGAAGTCTCCCACAAAGTCAAAACAGGTACAAAGTTTGACTGGGCGTGTGACAATTTTAAGCTATTTCGTCTCCAAAGCCACGACAATTGCCTTCCATTCTTTAAATTCTTGAAAAGGGAAAATAATTTTCAATGGATAGAAGAGTGTGAAAAGGTCTTCCAGGAGCTAAAAAAAGCTTCTAAGACAAGCACATCTCCTCTCAAAACCCAAATCAGGAAAATTTTTATAGCTCTGTTTGGCCATTTCTAAAGAAGTGGTCAACGCCATTCTCAAAAGAGAATAAGATACCCAAAAATTGCCTATCTATTATGTGAGCAAGGCTCTTTTGGCTACTGAAACCCGTTATCCCAACACGGAAAATTAGCTTTAGCCTTGATCACCGCGTCTAGAAAGTTGAGGCCATACTCCCAAGCTCACACAATACGCATGTTGACCAACTTTTCGCTTAGGCAAGTGCTTTAGAAACCCAACTCTTGAGGGAGATTGTTAAAATGGGCGGCTAAGCTCAGCGAGTTTGACATTGTTTTTAAAACGATAACCACTATCAAAGACGACCCTCAGAGACTTCGTGGCAAAATTTTCCAACGTCCCGGTAATGGATGAGGTCATAGAACCCTTGGAACTTAGATGGAACCTATTTGTGGATGACGTGCTCTGCAAGAGAGGTTTTTCCTTACCCCTTATTCGATGTGTAAGGGAGGAAGAAGCCACATACATCCTCTATGAAATCCATGAGGGCACTTGCGGTACCATACTGGAGAACTCGCGTTGACACAAAAAACACGACGGCAAGGATATTATTGGCCCACTTTGAAAGAAGACTCGATCCAATTTGTGTGAAAGTGTGATAAATGTCAATGTTTCTCTCCTATCCAAAGACATCCCTCCCATGAGCTAACAATGGTGTTCAACCTATGACCATTTGCCAAATGGAGAATTTACCTTATAGGCCCTTTACCCAAGGGTAGGGATAGCACAAACTTTGTTATAATTGCCATTGATTACTTCAAAAAATGGGTCGAAATTGAACCTCTAGCCAAGATTACAGAAGTCAATACTTCCAAATTCCTGTAAAAGAACATAATATGTCAGTTCGAAAATATTTTTCGATACATCATCACCCTCAGGCAAATGGACAAGTAGATGCTGTAAACAAAACCATTAAGTATAGTTTAAAGAGAAAATTTGACACCTCCAAGGTAGCGTGGGTCGATGAACTACCACAGGTACTATAGGTGATTCGGACTACAAGTCAGACCCCAACTGAAGAGACCCCATTCTCAATAGCTTACGAAATGGAAGTAATAAGCCCAATGGAAGTTAGGCTACATTCTTCCTGTCGATTGCAATTCAACGAGATATCTAATAACGAGTTGAAAAGATGTGAACTAGACTTCATTGACAAAAAGGGAGATGAACCCCAAGTAAAGTTAGCCACATATCAAAGGAAGATGACTCATAACTATAATGCGAGAGTTGAAAAAAGTCCTTCCGAATAAACAACATCGTGCTTTGAAGAGTCTTCCTATCCTCTAAAAAACCAAGAGTAAGTACGTTGGGTCCAAACTAAGAGGGACTATCGCATAAAAGGAAAGCTATGGCCTGGTACTTATTGGATAGAAGATCTGGATAGCAAAATGCAGCATTGCCCGTGGAACATAGAACATCTGAGAATATAATACCAGTAAATCGACCATACGATTGGAAGGACCCTCATATCCCTTGTAAATATCTTGAAGTGACTCAATAAAAGCACATTTTCATTAATACGTTTAAAGCACAAGCCTCTCATGATGAAGCTGGATGAACCATCCCCCATGTATTAAAGCGTAGGTATTTCAGAGAAGAGGATCAAATCCCAAAAGGGATCACATCATTTGCTCTCCTATGTAGACAGGACAAGCCTCCCACGATGAAGGTGAACGTCATGGGAAAAGCCTCTACATGGATTAACCATCCACCATGTATTGAAGCGTGGGTGCTTTGGAGAAGAGGATCAGATCCCAAAAAAGATTACCTTATTTGCTCTCCCAGGCAGATATCACATGCTTCCCATGATGAAGTTGAACATCATGGGAGAAGCCTCTACATGGATGAACCATCCATTATGTATCAAAGTGTGGGCACCTCGGAGAAGAAGATCAGGTCCCAAAAGGGATTACCTCATTTGTTCTCCAAGATGGACAACACAAGCCTTCCACAACAAAGCTGGATGTTATGGGAGAAGTTATGTACCGAGGTATGAAAATGTAATTTGCTTGAAAGATATGTACCTCATAGTAGTCCCAAAACTTTGAAGTTATAACTTATTTTTGGAGGTCATCGTGATTACTTTAATTTTTCTTGCAAGGCATATTGTTAAAGTTATATACTTTAAAGTTTATTGCAAGATAAATTGTTTAAAGATATTGATAGACATCTCGAAACTAGCAAGCAAAGAAGAAATATGCATTTCATTAAACAAAGAAATTTTTACATTGAAGGCGGGCCTCAGTCAGTACATTACAAAGGAAAATATAAAACTAGGACTGGACATGGGTCGGTTTGGTTCGGTTTTGAAGAAAACTGAACCGACCTCACTACTGCCTTAAAAAATGGGTGTAGAGGTAGGTGTATGCCTGCCCTACATAGGAATTCACTCATGGCCACACAGATTTATATGGAATCTGAAATTCTATATCTTTTCCTAATTTCGGCTAACTTTGTGGAGGTCATGGCAGAGGGGATTCTTGCAGCCCTCCATTTTGCCTCATAATCTATAGGACCTTCACTCACGGCCCAATAACCTCCATTCGACCCCCAGGTATAGCTTGTTCCCCAACCCTTGCAATGGTGACCTTACCACTACTAGCACTCGATTTGGAAGCCATTAAAATTTAAAATAAAATGCAAAAGTTGTAAAGAAATCACCTAAATAAAAGTAAAATCTAGGAGTGTAACGTCGCTAAAGAATAGGAATGACTCGAAAAGCTTTTGATTGCTGAAGAAATTTTAAAATTTGAAGAAGAGAATAAATTAATACAAACAATATGATTTTGGTTTTTATAGGAAGAAGATGACGAAGCTCAGCCATTGGATCTTGTTTTAAAATTCATTCGAGGCGTTGAATTCAAATGGTTTTTGTTGTTAAAGCTTTAAATTGATGTGTTTCTCACGCACGAGCTTCGGTGCGTCGATCTAAACTTGCGGTGGCTTGGCCATCATTGCGATTTTTAATATGAAATGGTTGTACGTGTATTGAAATTCGAAACTCCTCAATTGTCTTTCCTTGGTAATATGAAAACACATCAAATCATTGGCACAATTCTCAAAGAGCCTCAGTAGTTCAGTGCTTCACTGCTTCGGCTCCAAAAAGATAAAAGTTTAGCTATCAACAACATCCTCAACAGTTCAACATTTCACTTATTCGGCTCCAAAAAGATGAAAGTTCAGCTATCAACAACAGCCTCACCAGTTCTACATTGCACTGTTTCAGCTCCAAAAAAATAAAAGTTCAGCTATCAACAATAGCCTCAGTAGTTCAACATTTCATTGCTTCGGCTCCAAAAAGATGAAAGTTCAGCTATCAACAAGTCTCAATTCAGCTCTTCAGCTAAAAAATAAGTAAAATTCGTTGGAAAATTCTAACATATATGGGGCCACACGTAACATATTAAAATATGTGGTGCTATTATTTAAAGTATATTAGTCAATTAAAGTGGACTACTAAAGATGAAATTTGACTAATGGGTATTATGTTTCATAGAATTAAAGTGTAGAGACCGAAAGTTTGTTTTCGATTGTTAAGTGGCCGATTTGAAACAAATGAAAGATAATGAATGGTCATTATCTTATGAATATATGGGTTATGTTCCCCATTTGAGTGTGTTTTTCAAGAATCTTCAACATTGCGATAGGACAAGAATTAAGAGGTATGCTTTAAAGAAATTTGGCTCTAGACACAATCCACGCATAACATGAATAATCATACATGGACTTTGGGGACTATTGTTATGTCTTGTCACTTGTGTTCCCACATGGCACAACTACGACTGGTGACAATCCTTGTTTGAAGATCTTAAATTTATGAAATCATTTTAGAATGATTTATTGTACTATTGTAATGAGTAAAAAAAGGTCAATTTTGTCAGCATAGGGCATGGGGTTGCCGCCTTCTTTTTGGGGTATTTAATGCGCTCCATGCTAGTGAAGTCAAAATTGATGCCTAAGATATTATGCTTCAGTAAAGAAAATAAAGCCACGTGTTCTCTCATTTGAGGGTTGTTATTGCACATGTAACACTATAAATATCCCCTCAATAGGACAAATGAGGATAATGAAAAATATTTGACAAAATACTATTTATTTACTCTCTTTATGATTAAGTTAGTGTTTTTAGTAATTAAAGTATAATCGTATTTGTGAGTTTGATTATTGATTGATCATTCAATATCGTATAAATTATCTTATATCTCTCGTAGGAGCCCGAACATCCATCTCTTGTGTCATAAAGCTTCTCCTACATTCATATTCTCTTTATTGTCAATAGAAGATCATCCCATGCATGTTGAAATTAGCTTGAGAGAACGTGAGTAGGCCTGGTATATGTTGTCCACGTCAACCATGCCGAAAACAAGGTCAACCGACGTTTTAGTGGACGGAAGAGTAGGAAGTAGCCTTGCAAGAGCTAAAGAAACAATCGGGACAAGCTCAGCTTTAAGTCTAAAATTGACGAGCCTTTACAACTATACTTGGTAGTTACTACCGATGTTATCACAAACTGCATGTTTACTATGAAAGCAAAACACTTTTGGTAGTAGCCTGCTATCCAAACATGGAGAAGCATGCTCTCTCTTTAGTTTTCGAAAATTGAGCCATACTTCCAAGCCCACACCATACAAGTGCTAACCAACTTTCCACTCAAGCAAGTGCTCCAGAAGCCAAACACCTCAAGAAGAATGATGAAATAGTCTGTAGAACTTCGTGAGTTTGACATTGTGTTTAAGACAATAGCTGCCATCAAAGGTCAAGCTTTAGTAGATTTTGTGGCAGAATTCGCCGATATCTATAAATAAAAGAGAAAATGGAACATGCTGAGCCTCGTACCTGGAACCTATTTCTAGAGACATAGGATTTGGGCAAAAGTGGTCTTAGTCAACCCGGAAGGACATAAGTTTAATTGTGCTGTGAGGTTCAGATTTAAAGCTATCAACAACGTAGCAGAATACGAGGCCATTATAACTAGCGTCAGATTGGCTAGAGAAATGTAAGTAAAGACACTAATTATTAGTAGTAACTACCAATTGTTGGTAAGCTAGGTAAATGGTAGTTTCTCGACTAGGGACAAAAGCACATCTGCATATTTGAAGCTAGTAATGGAACTTCTTCCATCTTTTAAAAAGTTTGAGTTGGCTCAAACCCGTGTATAGAAATTGCCCATGTTGACGCTCTTTCAAAGCTAGCAAACAGCGAAGATTCCAAATTGTTTACTGTTGTGCCTATAAAATACCTCTCTAGACCCTCCACTTCTAAAGGTGAAAGAGGTAATATAGGTTGAAAATATTCCTCCATGGACACAGCCTATCATAGCATTCCTTAAGGATCAAGAATTATCCTTTGACAAAGAGGAAACACAGATTCTCAGAAGACGAGGTGCACATTTTGTTTTTGAAAATGATGTGCTGCATAAGCGAGGTTTCTCTCTATCCCTTATCTGATGCAAAGGAAATAAACATGTCACCTGCGTGGTTCAAAAAAATCATGAAGGGATTTGTGATAATCACACTAGAGAATGGGCTTTGGAACAAAAACTGTTGAGGCATGGATACTACTTGCCTACATTGAAAAAGGATGCATAGCGGTTTGTAAAAGTGTAACAAATGTTAGCTCTTCTCTATAATACAAATACAACTTTCATAGAAACTAAGTGTTGTATCCAGCCGTTGGCCTTTTTCCAAGTGGAGAATTGATCTTATAGGACCCCTACCTAAAAGAAGGGATGGTGTCAGCTTTGCAATCGTCGCCATTGACTATTTTACCAAGTGGGTGGAAACTGAACCCCCTGGCCAAAATTATAGAAGCTAACACTTCTAAGTTCTTATAGAAGAACATTATTTACTGGTTTAGAAGGATTTGATAATAAGAAGGCTATGAACCTATGTGAAGAACTAGGAATCAAGAATCAATTCTCCTATTGGCTATCAAAACCACTAGCAGGATGACTACAAGAATTTTTTTTTTCTATCAGCTTATGGACCAGAAGCTATGAGCCCGATTGAAGTAGGTCTACCATCTCGTTGTTGCTTACAGTTCAACGAAATATCTAATAACAAGTTGAAGATGTGCAAACTTGATTTCCTTAATTAAAGGATGAATGAATCCCAAGTGAAGTTAGCTACCTACCAATGAAAGATGACCTAGTACTACAACTCTAGAGTAAAAAAGAAGTCATTTCGTGTGAATGACCTTGTATTGCGAAAAGTATTTCTATCCTCTAAAGAGTCGAATTATGTTGATCCTAACTTGGAGAGTCCTTAATGCATTAGAGAAGAGGTTTGACCTAGAACCTATAGGATTGAAAGTTTGGATGGTAAGGCATAGCCACATCCTTGGAACGCAGAACACCTAAGGAGGTATTATCAATAGAAGTGTAAATGCTCCGTTCATGTACAATTTGTTTAATTCAATAAAATTAGCTTTGTTAAAGTTTTTGAAAGAAAATAAAAGTACCTCTCAAGCAGAAAAAGCGTGAGCACCTCGAAGAAGAGATGGATCCCAAAAGGGACCACCTTTTTACTAGCCATGTGGATAACACATGTTCCCTAATGACAAAAGTTATGGAAAACGTCGCAGCATGGATAAACCATTCAACCCCATGCTTAGAAAAGATAAAGTACAAACGACAAAAAGCATTTGAAATTCTAATACTTTTACAAATTTTTAACAGAACAATTCTTAATAAAGGCTGAAGCACGTCAAAAAGCAGTAACGTATGCAAAATTCAACAAACATTAAAAAAATGTACTCAAGGTATAAACAAAAGAAATTTCATTCATTCATTAAAGCTTGGTAAATTAGGCACCGAAGCCATTTACAATGGAGAAATAAAAAAGAAATTACAAAAACCTAAGCTAAGCGGTGAGAGAAGAGGATTGGTGCCAGAAAATTGGACAACGGCTTTGGGGCCAACTACTTTAGAAATCATATTGTCATCCCTAGTCTCATCATCTCCTAATTCAATTACGTGGCTGTCCTTCACTAGAGGCTGAGGCTCCACTTTCTCTAAAAACTCCAACCACAACTCCGAGGTGCTAAAGGTTTGGAAGTGCACCTCAATCCATTCCACAAATTGAGTAGATGCATACCTCCATAATATTTTGCAAAGCATTGGTACTCATCCGTTAGATGAAAATTGGCAATGTACAACTTAATCCATTCCACAACTTCTGTGTATGCATACTTCCGCCAATATTTTGCAAAGCGCTGATACTGCTCCATTAAATGGAATTAGCAAATACTGCTTCACGACATCATTACTAATAGACTGGGCTTCCTCCCTTGCCACCTCTACCTCTTTCATCAAGCTAGAGACTTTGGATCCATGCTCCCCCATTTACTACTTTAAGATAGTATTCTCCTTATTGGACCTTTCCAAGGCCCTAACATCTATTTTCTGATGGGCATCGAAGGTTTCCAATCAATTAGTAAGATAAGACACCTCACTATGAGATAAGTGGACTTCTTTCTTCAAACTTTCAATTTCTACTAAGTAGAAGTGACCTTCTTGGCCTCTTTAGCCTGTTATTTTCTGTCTACCCCAGCTTTAGACTTAGCTTTCTTGATCTCATTATTCGCCCAAGAAGCCTTATTTGAAAATTCCTTATTCTTTTTCTGAAGGTTTTTTAAGAGGACTTTAGCCTCTATGGCGACCCCAAATGTTTTTTGATCCTGGCTCACCATGATGGCAAACATGCCCACCAAGTCACTTGTCTCCACAAAGATATGCCAACTATTTGTTCATACCTGTAAAACATAATAGTAGCAGTTTGAATTTTCGGAGAAAGCATGGACAGAGCCTTGGGGGCCGTTCCTTTTAGATAATGACAGCCTAGTAGAAGAAGTTGTATCGGAAGTAGTTTTTGATTCACTCGAGGTCCTCCCTCTCTTCAATGATTTTTACCTTAAATGCTCCACGACAGTTGGCCTCTTTTGCCCTCTGGCTACAACAATAGAGGCCGCCATCAACTTTTTCGCTACAAGGACTTCGTATCGAGGTGGGAGGTTGACCATTGACCCTTCATCTCCAGTAAATGAGAATGTATACTTCTTCTTGGGGACCTCATGCACTTTATTTTTTCCTTTATATTGGCAGGAGGTTGTCATTCTCCTTCATGATCAATGACCTCCTTGCTGATCTTCTCTACTTGGTCCCTCACCTTTTTCGCTGCTACAAATGAGGGTTTCAACTCCTTCTTCTTGATAGTGGAGGTGGTAGCAAAGATGAAGGCCATGTCAAGGGCGGGATGCCTCATCTTTTTGAAATTTTTAACAAAAGAAATAGGTCAGTACAAACTACCTATCAAAAGCTAAAAGAAATTTTACATAGGACAAAGGTAGATGTATTCTATAACACCCTCAATAAACTACATAGGACAAAGGTAGAACTCCTCAATAAACTACTTTGAGTTGACCAAACGTCAAACTCTCACGAAGATAGAGGACAAAGGTAGATGTATTCTATAACACCCAATTCTACTTAAGTTAATTCAAAGCGATCAACCAATACTGCAACAATGGGTTAGAGTTGATTCGAAGTTAGGAAACATAAGTCTATAAAAACAAACACTCACTAGTTTCAAAATAACTGGTTGGCATTGTTAGTATAATTGTTTTCTAGCAGCCCGAAAATTTGTCTTCCAACAGTAGTCGCAAATCTGGTGTTTCAACAGCTCCGACGGCATGGCAGGGGTGCCTCCTCTCTGGCCGCCTGCCAAGGAGGTGGGGGGACAATGACTTATGCCTCCATGGTGCAGGTTCGTCCTCAACACACCCCGAAAGTGAAGATTGAGATTAGATAACCGATGGAGAGTGATGGATCTAAATGGTTTCATTTCTCCAAAACAGAACTGGAACAAGCGGCAGCCCCTTTTCGTTTTTTTGTGGTGTTAAAATTCTTGAAAAGAAGACCAACTCTGGATCAGATCCAGCTATTCATCAGATCACGCTAGGAAATCAAGGGTTTCATATCAGTTAGCACCATGCAGCAACCACGTAACATTTTCATACGGTTCTCGACAAAGGAAGATTTTTGCAATGCATGCTCTCGTAAGTCATCTGACATTGAAGACTCCCCTTACAGATTATTTATTTGGTCCCTAGATTTTGATGAGAACCTTGATTCCACCCTGGTTTCGGTGTGGGTATTTCTTCCTAGCATTCCTCCCCACTTCTATCACGAATCTATGTTGCGGATTATCACTGGTGCCTTTACCCATTTCTTGAAGCTGGACAATTTTACAACGCACGCATCACGTATAGATGGGGCTCGAGTCTGCGTGGAGATTGATATCTTAAAACCTCTGGTTGATTCCTTTTTGCTCGGTGTTCCAAACCATCCTTCTAGTCATTACCAAGAAATCGTATATGAAAAACTGCTATTATTCTATCATTGGTGCAGGGCATAGGGACACGCAGACGAGACTTGCGAAAAGAAAAAGGCGACAGAAGGCCCAAGTGAGCCTGATAATCTCATTAAACTGCCTAGAAAGATATGGAGGAGAAAGGAAGAGCGAGTTGGACTAACATCGGAGAGGACATATCAGATGGGAGGTAAAGGCACCAACAACGAAGATAAAAAAAAAGGATTTCACTTCGTGATAGAGTGATCCCATCCACCACGATTATGGTTGCTGATATGAATGGGAGAATTGCCATGAGATGTAATGAGGTGTGTGCAGATTCCCAACCTGTAATCAATGAAAACGTAGAGGCAAATAATATAGAAAATAACACAGACAACACTAGAATCAATGATGGGGGCCTGGATCCTGAAAATTCTGAAAACATGGAAAAAATCAAGTTCCCTAATGACCAAGAGTTGGATTAGGTCATTCTGGCAGGTAATGCGAATGCTATTCAGGAAATTCTTGTTACGAACATTATGGATAATATGGCTGATTTAGTGATCAGAAGACAACCTCTCTCCCAAATATATCAACAAATGGACGGTTTACATATTAACAGCTAGAATGTCGAGTTCTAGACAACATCAGAAAGGGAGCATGAAGATGAATTGTCGGAATTAGAACTCCTAAACTATGACACAGATCATATTATGCCAAGTCAGATGAAAAGAGGAAGGGGGAGTAACAGGAAAAAAGTGACCTTGGGAATCACCACTCGTTCCACAAAGTCTTATTAATGATGAAGATCCTAGTTTGGAATTTAAAGGGCGTGGTGTCCTCCAAGAGCAGGTTAATTGATTTAAGAAAGCTATATAATCCTTCTATTTTAGTGTTAATGGAGCCTTTTGTTTCTGTGGATAAAATTGCATGTTGGGCAAAACGGCTTAGATTTTTGCAGTATACTTCTAATGTCGCTGAAGGGGGTAAAATTTGGATGTTCTGGGTTAATGAGTTGGTTTTCTTATCGATAAGTGTGTCAAACCAAGCTATATCAGGCTGGTTCTCGATAGGAAATAAGCGGGTGTTTGCCTTATTTGTATATGCCAGCTATTGTCACAGGCGTAGAAGGAAACTGTGGGATCATTTAAAAACTCTTGACAGTGCAAATTCAGGTTGGCTCGTAGGAGTGGATTTCAACATTATTCGATCAGCTGAGGAGAAACTTGGCGGGCTGACTTCACCTTCCCTAGCCATTAGGGAGTTTAATAATCTCATTCATGAAGCAGGTTTGCTGGATATCCCTTTTGATGGGCCGAAATTATCTTGGTGGGTGACAAGGGACTCGTCGGATATGGGTTCGTCTGGACTGTATGTTGGTTAACCAGAACTTCAAAAATCTTTTTTCATCAGTATCTCTATCCTACCTGGATCGGACATCTTTAGACCATTACCCGATGGTACTACATGCATGGTAGAGATAACTCGAATCAACCAGGTTTCCTAACTCTGGTAAAACATAGCCGGGAGGTAAATATTACTGGATCCTCTATGGTCCGTTTTGGAATTAAGCTCTATATTCTGAAACAGAAGTTAAAAGCCTAGAATTATGAGATTTTTAGTCGGGTGCAACAAGAAATAAGGCTCTTCGAAGATAAACTGACACACCTAGAAAATGCTTAGATTGAGAACTTATCTTTGGAAACTGAACATCATTTACTGGAATGCCGAAAGTAATATGAAGGATGGTTAGAAAGAGAGGAAATTCGTTGGAAGCAAAAGTCCCATATTAAATGGCTTCAAGAGGGTGATGGGAATACAAAAATTTTTCACGTTTCGGTTAGAAATAAAAAAACAAAGCCAAGTTATAGAATACATGGTTCTTGATAATGGTAATGTGTTGAGATCACTGAGGAAGTTCATGAGGGCGCGACCCTATTTTTTAAAGAGCTGCTGACCGTGTCTCCTATCACATTTTCGGAAACAGACTTGGAACTACTATCGCCGGTAATATGAATGGAGGAAAACCAATCCATTTGTAATCCGCCAAGTTTGGATGAGGTGAAAGAAGCCCTGTGGTCGATCCCCATGATAGCAACCCGGGTCAGGATGGTTTTCGCGCATGTTTCTTCATCAAATCGTGGGATATTATTAAGGTTGATCTCTTTGCACTGGCCACATAATTTTTTTAGGGATACCCATTAACTACTGCCTTAGGCGTAACAAATATTGTTCTGATTCCCAAGGTTGAAGATCCCAACAGTTTTGCTAACTTCAGGCATATTAGTCTATGTTCAGTGGTGTACAAAGTTTTAGCTAAAATCATAGTGGCGAGGATGGCCCCTTTACTGGATAATATGGTTTTTCGCGAACAATCAGTGTTCATCCATGGTAGGAGCATCTTTGACAACATATCAATAGCCCAGGAGATGGTACACAGTATCCATAAGAAAGTGCGAGGTGGGAACATGTTAATGAAAATTGACATGGCCAAAGCTTATGACAGGGTGAACTGGAGATTCCTTCTTGCAGCTTACGACGATTGGGTTTCTCTGATCAGTGGCGAAATCTTGTCTTCAACTACATTTCCTTTCCTTGCTACTTGATCATGCTAAATGGGACAACACGTGGTTTTTTCAAACCTTCCAGAGGATTATCCCAAGGGGATCCACTTTCGCTGTATTTGTTTATTGTGGCACAAGAGGTATTGTCAAGAATGATTAATCAAGCTTTTGTCAACAAGCAAATCCAGCATTTCCACTCCGGAGGAATGGTGATTAGTCATTTATTTTATGCTGATGATTTACTTATCTTTGCTAATGGCAATAAAAAATCGACTAGCCATTCGCTTGAACTGGTTAAAAGTTTTGAGTTGAGGTCGGGTCAAATTGTGAATCCTATGAAATCCTCTATTTTCTTCTCTAAACATATTACTATCGCCGTAAAAGAAATCTCTTAGCTTTGTCAGGATTTAAAGAAGGGGCATGGCCATGTACTTATTTGGGAGTCCCGTTATATACGGGTAAATTAAGGAAACACGTGTGTGAACCGTTGTTGGAGAAAATTCAAAAGAAGTGGGCTGGATGGAAGGGACACCTACTTTCCTTCGGGGGGAAAATTGTCTTGATCAAACATGTCCTTGGGAGTATGCCAATCCATGTTCTTTCGGTATTAAATTTACCTAAAGGAGTTCACAATAAACTAAACCGTGTACTATTATCTTTCATCTGGAATGCAACCGATGGTTCTAGGAAAGGAAATGGGTATCATGGAGAAAATTTTGTCATCCAGTCGAAGATGGTGGACTGGGCTTCCGGGACTTTAATGAAGTACAACAAGCCTTGTTTATGAAATTTGCAAGGAATTTGATGGTAAGGAATTCCTTTTAGGTTGATTTCTTTAGTTCTAAATACATAAAAAATAAGGCTGTGACCTCGGTTAACATGTTCCCTACACAATCTCGATTTTGGAAGGGTGTCATGTCAGCATTACCCATGGTGTTGCAAAATTCTTTCGTTCGTGTTCGTGACGGATCATCAAATTTCTGGTACGACAACTGGCTCGGCAACCACAGTTTGGCTGAGGCTGGTCTTGAGGTGGTGGGATCGAAATTGCTGGTAAATGACCTTTTAACTACTAATGGAAACTGGAACAAAACACGTATTAGGGATCTAGTGGAAGAACGTCATGCATCCGCTATTGAAAGGATTCAATTGAAATTGAATGGGGAAAGAGATCAATATGTATGGAGATATGGAAACTGTGGATCATTTATTAAGCAATGGAGATATGGCCAAAAAGGTTTGGAAATATTTTTCTCTTCACTTCAACCTATCGCTACCTTACACGTCGACTTGGAAGGGCAGAATGAATCTGTGGGGGGCCAAAGCATCGAGTTCAACACAGGCAGGTATTCTTCGGGGCATTACTCCACTATCATCATATGGGTATTATGGAAACTCAGATGCAATGCCCGGATGGAAGGTCACCCTATTGTATGGCAGAGAGCGGTCTCGACAATAAAATCTCAGTTAACTCTTATTGGGATTCAAGCTACTAAAGTCATTTGCGATGTGCAATGTATGAGATCTTTAAACTGTCCTATACTTGTCTTCCAACAATCTAAGGTACAAATGATAAGATGGAAGAAGCCATTAGTAAATCAGTTTAAGCTAAATGTGGATGGTGCTGCCAAAGGAAACCCGGGTCCGGCTGGAGGTGGAGGCGGTGGCGGCAACGTTCTATGGGATTCACATGGAACTTTCATGGCTGGCTTCGCTCACTATTATGGTTCATATACAAACATGGAGGCTGAAACTCGCGCTCTCCTTGATGGTCTACACATGTACAATAATCTGGGAATAGGTGATATCATGGTCGAAACTGATTCGAAGGTATTGGTTAACTGGGTTAAAAAAAGGCATTTGTTCCTTATGGTGGCTTTAGGAATTTTGGAAAGACATTATGGAATTGTTGCGAAATTTCAATGTCCACGTACACCACGTGTTTGGAGACGCGAACATGGCGGCCGATGCCTTGGCTGAAAAAGCGAGTGAAGGCTCAAGTTTTAATCTCGGTTATGGCGATATAGCCTGGCCTTTCTTAAAGGTATTTTGTGTACGGACCGTCAGGAAATTCCTTATCTTAGACGTTGAAGTAGTTTATTTTTATCATAGCACAATCTATTGGTATTTTTTTGCTTTTCAAAATTACATTGTAAGGGAAGTAGTCTTCCTTATTTTTCATTTTCTTTTTAACCCATATGTAACCATGGTATTCCTAAAAAAAAAAAACTGGTTGGCATTGTTACATAAGGGTCATTGTCACCCTCACAGGTCTACCATTGTCCCCTTACCCAAAACCAAGTTTTTTTTCCATCATTTGATGAAAGAAGGATGGCCTATGACGAATGAGAAATGAACCCCCATGGACATAATCTCCGTTAATTGGCCCTTGCATTGGGGACGAGTTAGGTGGGTGCCAGCCCTGTATGACTTAATTATGGCTCTAAAGAAAAGATGAAGGGGCAGACGAAGTTTCCCTTTAGAAGGAACTCACTAATAGTGACACATCTCTGCCTAGAAAAGTAGGCTCGCTCATTAGAAGAGGGGGCTAGGAGTTCGATATTATAGAGAATGCAATATTTCTCCCTAATGTTGATAAGGTCGGTTGCGCTTACATTTGACGAAATTTTGGTTGCCCCTAACCCACATCATAATCTACCCAACCTTCTCTTGTATAAAAAAAACTCTAACCAGCCCTAATGGCCTGGACGAGGTCAACAGTATTGGTTATTTTAACTCCCATTTCAAAAGCTACAATACTAATGTCTAAGTCCTCCCATCGGAAAGTAAAGAAGCCGCAAAATTCAAAAATCAAAAAAGTTGAAAATACTTACGAAGTTGAACAACAAGATCACTGAAGTAAAGCAACAGGAGTTCATGAAAGTGGCTAGAGTTCGTGCAAGTGACTCAAGAAATTTCAATAAACTTGAAGAACAGGAGATTGTTTTGGGAGTTTACGTGTTTTTGTTTGCAAAAGCAAAATGATTTTCACCATAAACTTTAATCAACCTCAGCCATTGGATCACGATCCTAACCATCCAACTGTCTAAGTAATCCATCAATTTGCCACTTCGTATTCTACGGTCTAGATCAAGGTGTCGACATCACACGGGACACACGCTTGTGTCCATACAACATGCCTATAACAATCATTATTGCTCATTAAATGCGGTGATGGTTACGTGGAAGGAAAGTTGAACCGCTTTAGCTGTCTTTTCTTGAAAACGTACAAGATAGTAAATCATTTAGTCACAATAATTAAGGACGTCTCATATTCCTAACATTTTTAAAAACATACCTCTTCAAAATTAATACATTACAACCTCAAAAAATAGTAGAGGTACACTACCTCAGCTTCGACATGAATAGCTTCAGCAACGCTTTAGGTATATAAAGTCACTTCTGAGTAGACAAGCTCGGATAAAAGGACCTCAACTGGTGCTCCCCAACCTTTTCCAAACAATTAGAAACCTCAAAGTACATAGCTTCGAAAAAAAACCTTTGATAAGTACTTCGAACAATTCATAACAGTTCTACTTTCAAATTCTAATTCTAATATAAATATTATATTTAGCCTTTGTTGTAAAATAACCACCCCAACAACAATTTTATTTTTATAAAGAAGTCAATGCATTACATAAATAATAATGAATGTCTGGTTTGTCCGCCTATATTATAGGGTGACTACTGAATGATGTGAGGCTTCGACCTAGGAAACGATGTCACGTGGTTCCTATACAACGGTAACCACCTCGGCCAGAACTCTATAGATAAGCAATTCTTGCAACATTTTTTTAAAGCTGTCACAAGATAATTCCAAATGAAAGAATGTCATCGTATTCGTGTATGGTATTTTATACTTTAAAATTTTCAATTTTTGAACAATTGGATTCAGTAAAGTTCAATGATCACCCGAAAGCATTTTAAAGTTCAGAGAGTAAAGTGTGACGTAAATATAAGTTTAGTGACTAATGGAATATGGAGAGTGAGTCATTGAGTGTGATAAGTGTATTTTATACACTTATTTATGTTCTGAAATTAGAGTTTTTTTGGTTATTTTAACAAATAATGGCTTAATTTGATTTGAATTGTATTTGTTAGGAAACAACTGATGAAAAAGACATAATTGGAGAAAAATAAAGAAAAAGATTAATAAATTGCAAGATAGTCAAAGTTCAGAGGTTGAAGTGAAAATAATTAAATTTGACTCGGACCAAAGAACGAACATACGAGAGTGTTATGGCTCAATTGGATGCGAATAGAAGGCAATAGGGTGAAAAATGTTTGAAAATGATCAAAATTTCACAGAAAGAAAACTTCATGGACCAACCCAAGCCAAAGCCAAGTAGCGGTGGCAACCAAGCCGAACGACTCGTCGGTTCGACAAAGACGGCTCGCTAAATGACGAGCTGGTCGGTGAGGTACTCGTCGAGCGAGCCCTCGAGCCTGGCTCGTGGGCTCTTTTTTTGAAAGCCACAAGCTGGCTCGGCTCGTGGCTCGTACAAATAAAAAAATTAAAATTTATCAGTGACCAGAATAGTCACTAGACCAGAATGGTCATTGAATTAATTAGTGCCGGTTTCAGTCCTTTTTCTTTATTTTTTTCCCCATTTCATTTTTCTATCTTCATCTATAAATACACATCCATTACAACATTTTTTCCCACAAAACTTACTATCAATCTCTCATTCCTTACTCTACTCTCTACAATTTATTTACAAATCATTATCATCATTCTATAATCTATACTCTTCCACATTTTATTTTTACATTATCGAGTTGTAATCTTGGTTTTACAATTTATTTTCTACACTACTACATAATCTTGATTCACTTCTCAATTCTACTTCAAGTCTTCAACATTCAATTTCAATTATTCACAAACAAAATTTGATTACGCCCAAATAATAACGCGGTAGTTGTAGTGCAGCTTTGGGGTGTCGTATCCACATGGAGATGGAAAAATATTTAAAGGATAAAAAAGTGATGATTTTTTCTCTTAAATGTGTAGTAAGATTTAATGTTGAAAAGTGAAATTAAAATCAATAATTTGAAGCAGTGAAGCGTCAGAATTCCCTCAGTTGGATCGGATCATTCACATCAATTATTCAGTTTTATAACTCAATTAAGGCTTTCATCCCGACACTCTAATCGGAAGATATATTGTGAAAATCAATTTAATTTAGAAATGTAATATTAGAATCTAGACTTATTACCTATTCGCTCAATTTTTTTGAAACAAGATCAAAGATCGACCATATACATCAAGCATATGGCAGTAATTAATCCGTCAATAAAGTGAAATTGAGATTAAAATTCGACAACTAGTTCAATCTAACAATAGAAGAAGTATGATTGGATCTATGAATGATTTAATAATTGCTAAACCAATCTCAACAGTAAATAATTGAAATTAAAACTCAACAAATAGTTTGATTGAACAATAGAAAAAGCATGATTGAATCCATGAAAAATCTTGTAAATGTTAAATTGAATTCAATGTAAATTCAAGAGAATGAAAATCTAAATTATAGCATTGTTTGACAATGAAAAGATCAAAATAAATGAATAAATGACATGAAATCACCAATTTCAACTGAGTTCCTTTGTAGCTTCACCAAGATCTTTAGTTCCTCATGTGTTTCTTGAGCAAAAACCAGAGTAAAATCATGTATGGAGGCGTTATGGGGTGTTCTGGGTTGTATTTAGGGTTAAAAAGTCGTGCAAGATATGTTATCAAAGGAGTTTGAGTCGTAGAAGAAAAGTGGAGATTTGGGCTTCGAAGTGTACTATACGGTCGCAAGGAACAATTGAAATGAGGCATGGAGTTCACTGAACGTCTCTATACGACCACACAGCAAAAACACCATGCGATCGCATGGTTTTGATGAAATTCAGTTGGACAGCTTTCTGTATTTTGGCCATAAATTTCTCTTCCGATTTCCGATTAAGATAACTTAAATTGATTTGGAAAGCTAACTCAAATGTCTACAACTTTTATTCAGATGTAAACATCCAATTCAATCATCTAACATGTCAAAAATCGGTCTCAAGATGAAGCTGAAAACCGATACAAAACTTTTTAGCTTGAAAGTTGATATGTGATAATGTTTTGGCTATGTTTCATCCCTTTGGCTCCTTCCTTTATCCAATTGACCTCTAACACTCTCGAATCTTTATCAAAGGTTGGAAACAAGTTTATAGCATTTGCACTTTAGTTCTTGAACTTTCATTTTCCTCCATTTTGGTCATCTTTCACTTGTTTCTCCTTATTTCCACCGTATTCGTCCATTCGCAACCTAAACTAAAATATAAGTGAATTTAGAATATTTAGGTGCCAATAAATCATGAAAATGCAATTATTATTTGATGAGAAACGTGATAATTACACTATTATCAGTTCTCAATTCTATTTCAAGTCTTCAACATTCAATTTCAATTATTCACAAATGGATTCACAATCGTTTTTTGAAAACTTGTTTGGTGTTGAGGCGAAACACCTGCCCAAAGTCAATTTGGGAATGAATTCATCAGTCTAAATAAATTACCGATTCCAGAAAATATTCAAGATTTTGACGTTCATAAAGGTAGTCATCCAATTGATTTGGATGACGTTGATGTTGATGCTATTCATCCAATTAATTTGGAATAGGATGAAGAACCTGCATTATTCCCAATGTAAGAGAGAAAAGAAAGGGGGAAAAACATGCAAAATGTTGGGATCATTTTAAATTGGTTCAAACTAGTCGTGTGATCGATGGAGTTCTAGAAACCAAAGTAGTATCCAAATACTGTCAACAACGATTGGCATGGCAAAAAGGCATTGGAACCACTCACCTCAACCGTCACTACCAAATATGTACGGCCAAACATGGGCTTCTTCTAGTTGGTTGTCAAGGTGTCGGTGCTACTATAACACCACTTTCTATGTAGATGTATTCGGAGGATAAAGTTCAAAAGAGAATAGTAAAGTTCATTGCCATGATGGAGTTGCCCTATCAATAGCAGACAACCAACATTTCGTTTCCTACGTCAAACAATATCTTCAACCAATGTAAGTTGGGGTAAGTCGAAATACTCTTCGTTCTGATACAATTGAATATTTTCTTAATCCAAATAAACTATTAATTGCGGATTTAGAAAGATATGGGGGTGTGATATCTTTAACTTCGAATATGTGGGAGGTGATTAATAAAAGAGGTTACATAGCTGCAACTGCACTCTATATAGACTCACTTTGGGTCTTTCATAAAAAAGGTTATTGCTTTTAAAATTATTGAGTTCCCACACAATGCTAAAAATATATATAATGCTATTATGAACATTATTAAAGAATATAAATGCGACAGTAAAATTCATTCTTTTACGTTCAACAACGCTAGTGTAAATAGGCCTGTTATCGATAAATTACATAGGGTACTTCCAACTCGATTTTGATGGTTATTTATTTCATATTCAATGTGTTTTCCATATTTTTAATTTAATAGTACAAGATGGTTTAAAACATGTTAAGGATGAAATTCAACGAATTAGGCATGTACTAGTCTATATTGTGATTGTACCTAATTGAAAAATATGCATTTGAGGAATTTTATGGCGGATATCAAAAACCTTTATTAGTGACATATGGCATAGATGTAACTCCACATACTTATTATTAAAATCATGTGAATGTTTCTGCATTGGCAAAAGAGCTACTAGCACCTTCGATTAGCACTGTAGCTTCAGAGTCTGCTTTTAGTGCATGGAAGAGGGTTCTCTCCAATGTCAGGAGTCGGCTAAAAGAAGATATTTTGGAAACATTAATGTGTGAGAAAGATTGGGAAGACGTTCAGTATCGACTGCAAGATAAATATGCCGAAACTGTATATAGTCAATTGAATGATATTTAATTTAACCATATTCATCACAAAATTTTATTTTAATACCTTTATAATTTTTTCACAAAAATTGTACACGTAACAAGTTGTTCGTGTACAATTTTTAACTCCACCTACTCGAACATCAAAATTGAAGTAGCTGGTCCCAAACCCGAATAAAGGAGGAGGGTTTATCTTTTTTTAAAAAAAAAATATTTTGGAAAATGTATATTTAAAAAATGTTCAGAAAATGTGTATATATATAATTTTTTTAGGTTTAGTATAGTATAAAAAAAAAGCAAGCCGAGTACCCATTTTAGGCGAGCTCAGGGCATGAGCTGAGCCTCGACTCTGCCCATTGCCGCCCCTAAAGCCATGCACGTGCCTAACTCCTTCCATGGATCGTCAGAAGCCAAAGAGCTCTTTAGAGGCACACGTCTAGTTCAACTACGAAGGGAAATTATGTTTCCTTTTCTTTGTTTGGCAAGTATTGGATTGGGATCTTTTAGCATTCTATATAACCTAAGCTTGATCTAGAATGTCACTTACCTAGTGCTTATCATAGTTTGAGTCTAGAAAAAGAAGAACAAGTGAATTTAAGTCAAGAGTTGCAAGTACAAAGGCCGAGTTGAAGATTGAAGTGAAAGGAATTGCGTTTCAAGTTCTTCATCGATTTCTTTACTTCGGGTATGTCTTCTCATATTTTTTATATTTTTTTCTTGTATAACTTTGATATGAAATGACAGGCTAAGATTTTTGTGTATTGGATGAATGATGAAGTATTTTGATTTATATTCTCAATTCAAGACTTGAGTAATTTTAATTTCTTCTTGTGTTCTTGATTAAATATGCATGCATGTTTGATCACAATTTAGACAATGTGTTTATATTGTAGTGTTGAAAGACTCACAATAGATTAGAACATTGCATGTTTGACATGTGGGCAATAGGTATTAAGAATAATATTTATGGCATGTGTAATTTATGTGATAATCAGGTGGTTGAATGTTTTCTTTGCATATGAATCGAATTAGGAATAAGGTCGGGTCGGGTCGTACTTAGGATATGTTTAATATATTTTGGAAAATAATATTAATCCCCAATTTGGCAGAATTAAAATTCTAATTTCTAAGTCAAAGTCGAACAATTAATTTTAACCACAATTTTATGGGACTCACGACTTTTCAACAGCACATTTCTTTATCTTTTATCAAAAATTACTAAAAATCTTATTTTAATCCCCACCAAACATTGCTTAAATATTGATGGGTTATCGATTGTCAAAAAAACTTGAAGAACACTAATGTACATAAGTCAAGAATTAGAATTAAAGATCAATACGTGAATTCTGAAATCCAATATATGTGGCTCATTAATTGACAAAACTCCAATCATTACAATATTCTTAATTTAATTTAGGATAACTACAAAACAACAATTCATTTGTGTCACATTGATCGAATTTGATTAGAACTAGTACACAATAGTTGAATGTCATTTCTCATGGGACGATATATGTACTCATTATGTATTACTTGTCAACAATTTCAAACGCTTTTGGATTTTTGCCAAACAAGTTTTTTAGTACCATTGCAGAGAATAATTGATTTAATTCTAGTTCATGATCTTATATTAGATTCGATTATTTTCTTAGTTTTTAGGCTATAATCACATGATTCAATTCTCTTGTGTTTTGTTCCTTTTAAGCAATCACCAATTTATGCAAGATTTTGACGAGATCGAGCTCACTCCATTAGATATCGAGATCGAAAGAACTTTCAAACAGCACAAAAGAGAACAAAGAAAGAAAAATGGTCAAGAATCGGAAATATGAACTAGAATAAGATTCAATATGCACTTCAGCTGCAGTAGCCGGTTCAGTAGATGGTTATTGTCGACGAAGCCCCTATATTAGTTGGAGATTATTTGAATCCAATGCCTACACTAGTGCAACCTGCAATATTTACCCTCCATTCGGACAAGTTAAGTTTCACACTCGACTTTATGTCATCAACCTCTTCCAAAATCATTAGGACGTTAAAGCCACAGAAAATTCACATGAGCACATATAAGCTTTTTTTGATGTTGTACAAAGTTATCAATTAGGAAGAGATATCACAAATACCTTTCAAATGCGATTATTCCCTCATACCTTGAAGAATATTACAATAGAATATATCTGCTCTTTACCTATTTTGAGCATATTGTCTTGAAATGACATGGAACAAAAGTTCAATATGAATTTTTTCCCTCTATCTCAAGTCCATGGAATTCGAAATGAAGTCCACGCACTCAACCATAAAAACCTAGAGAGTTATCTAGATGCTTAGGTGAGATTCGAGGATTTGTTTATGAAGTGAGCTAATATTGACATTCTAAACAAGCTCGGGTATACATTTTTTACTATAGATTATACCCAGAATATCATAACATAATAGATGCTTCAATGGGTAGTTCAATTATAAAGATGGATATTGATGAAGCCCATAAGTTATATGAGAAGATAACGGAGAATCAATCGACGTGGTCGATCGATAGGGAAATTTCGAAGAAATCAATATGGATGCATAACATTGATATGGTGACCGCACTAGCAATATAGATGGAGGTGCTTAAAAAGAAACTAGATAACTTATCCTAGTCTATTAACATAGTACACCAACCACAACTAGTTTGCGTAGGTTACAGGGCATATCACACTACTTCAAGTTTCCTTTTAACCTCCATGCATGTTAATGAGCCTGAGGAAGTTAGCTATGCACATAACTTTTAGAGGTAACAAAATAACCCCCACTCCAACACTTACAATTCGGGGTAGGGAAATCATCCGAATTTCTCGTGGACTAATAATCAAAGATAAGGACAAGGAAGGAATTATCATAACTGTTTCCAACAGCAGCAACAACAACATCAAGATAGAAAACTATCATTGAAAGACTTGCCCCCTCAATACATCATGAAGTCTGAAACTAACTTTCATAATCGATAGGCTTCTATAAGAATTTAGAATAGCATGGGATAGATCGCAACTGAATTTGTCCAACAGACCCCAGGGTACCCTACCAAGCGATACATAGAAGAACCCACTGGAACAAGTTTTAGCAATTGAAGCAGTAAATTATACGGTTATGGGGATTCTATCAGTCAAGTCGGCTATCCCTATTCGAGCTTATGCACTACCTATTCCATTTCTTCAAAGGATTTAAAAGTAGCCCAAAGAGAGGAACATGTTCAGGCTATCAATACAAGGAGTGGAGTTAAGTTGCCAGAGATCAGTGCAAGAAGGAAAGATATTTACAGTAATTAGGTACCTACTACGGGTGAGAAATAGGTAAATTAGTTTGACGAATCAATAGAGATGACTCGGCAAAAGCGTTCAAATAGTCCACAAGTTAAGGCAACAGTTCCTGTCAATACACTTATACTTCCCATCCAGTTTCTTCAAAAGCTGGAGAGATATTTTTCTAAGTTCTTGGGTGCCCTTAGAAAGCTGCAAGTTAATATTCCTTTCATTGACTCAATCCTACCAATTCCAAACTATTCCAAGTTTCTGAAAGAGATGTTGACTAACAAGAAGAAGTTGCCTGAATATGAAATAGTCGCACTCAATCATCCAGCATTAGCCCCTGCTTAAACTAAAAGATTCAGGATGTTTCATTCTACCTTACTCTATAGGAGATTTTCATAACATTAATGCTTTAATTGAATTTGGGGTAAGTATTAATTTGATACCCAACATTTACAGGAAATTGGGATTGAAAGAGCCAAATTAGACTTCAATCACTCTACAACTTGTTGACGATCGATCAAGCATCCTCGGGGAGTAGTGGAAGACATGATCATCAATGCTGAAGATTTCATATTTCCAACTGATTTTATAATTCTTGACATTGGAGAGAATCAAGATATGACATGTTCTTAGGAAGATCATTCCTAGCAGCTGGTTATGTTTCGTTGGAATTTGAAACTTGTAAAATAATCTTGATGGTGGAAAACAAGCAACAGAGTTTCACCATGAACACTTCACTTAAACAACCATCCTACCTCGAGGAGTGTAAGAAGATTGAAGATAAAGTAAGGGATAACTATGCAAGTCATCGCTACAAGAAGAGCGTTGATGGACTGGTTGAAACTATAAAAAATCAATGTGAAAACTTCCAACATAGGAGAATCAATGATGAGGTTGAAGAGTTTGCAAATGCAATAATTGTAAGGCCGGAAATTCCATTTTCAAGCCACCTTGCATAGCCAAAACAATAAAATCAAGCTAATGACTACAAACAAGCTTTTATTGGGAGACAACCCAATTTTTTCCCTTTTATATATTATTCTTTCTAGATATAGGATAGGAATTTTATTTTTATACAATTGTCATCATCCACACACTATAAAAAAGTTGTAACTTGCGGTCGCAACCCGCTGTCATAACTTGCTTATGTCCTCTGTTTCGTTTTCCCTTTGTCCCTTAAATTTCTTGTTGGTTTTGAGACATTATGGCTTAGTATTACTTGCTCCATGTTATTTGGTCAATAATGTTGAAGTATATTCATTTTGCAGAAACATGATATTTAGAAATACTCAAACCATCATTGGATAAGGGAACGAAGGCAATAACGCAGACCCTCTAGTTCATAATATTAGCCACCACCTTCGACTTAACACAAGATTTCCAATTTTCTCTCTTTGCCCTTTTTGCATACTTAGTGCTATATTTTCAAGGACAAAGCACGTTTTTAAGTTTGGGGGTGAGATGTTATCGTCGATTATGTGTGTTTTATTACTTTTGCTTGTTTATTGTTTATTGTGTATATATATATATATATATATATATATATATATATATATATATATATTGGAATTATGTATTAGATTAGGAATGGTGAAAATACAACATGTTGGAATTGATTGCTACTTATTTACGTAAAACTTGATATTGTTTATGCACGAGACTTGTATTTTTTGCATAATGAATGAATGGTTTGGTTAATATGCTGGAATATGTTGAGACTAGTGGAATTTAGTTACTAAAATCAATAAAAGACACTATTACATACATCCCCAAACCACTTTTAGGATAGTTTGAAAATGATTGAACTAATGTAGAAAAATATTGATATGATTAGGGATTTCATGTGTGAAATTGTTGTGTAGATTATCTAAGACTAATAGGATGAAAATCTTGAGTTAGGGGTCGATTTTTAAAAATAAGTATTTAATGAGGAGCATTGCACTAATCATAATATGAAGAAAAAAAAAAAGGAAAGGCTGTCTATCCTAAAGGATCCCAATGAGGACACCTATTATGTAGCGACCGTGAACTTTTAAATTATATAAATTAGTTTTCTCGAAAAACGCGTCGTTAAAATGTTAACCCTAATTTTCTAGAGAAGCGCGTTCATCTAGCCGTTATAATATTGAATTCAAATTTATTCGATCGAATCAAATCCCGAATAATAATTTTATTATCGATTTCGATGTATTTTATTTAAATCCAATTTTTATTAACTTCAAGTCCAATTACATAAGCCCAATTATTATAGTCCAATGTTTATAGTCCAATTATATAAGTCGAACACCTTGAATTTTAATTCATTTAGCCCAATTCATTTAAGTCCAATTAAATGAGCCCAAAACCGAAATTTATTTATTTTAGCCCAATTAGAAAACCCTAAAGCTCAACTAATTGCCCAAATTACCCGCCTAGGGTTTTGTACCCTAATTTACAACTATTCATACCCCACTCCACTCCATTCACACTCACACTCACACAATATTCATTTGGTAAAAAATTGTCAATCTCTCCAACACTCTCTCTATTTCCAATGTGAGACACCATTGATGCTAGAAAATCCATTTCTAGCATCAACAGTGAGCTCCCCCCAGCTACAACACTGTGCAGCCAACACTCACTTCACCATTCCACCACCACCAACCTCCACTACAAGGTCACTGCAGCCAACACTCTCCTCACCAACACACACCAAAACCGAGACCAACAACCACCATCTCTTTAGCTCCAACACAGTAAGCCAAATCCACCAATCCTCACCAACACACACCAAAACCGAGACCAACAATCACTGCAAACAAAAATGCAGCCCACACTCACGAGACCAACCAACCAACCACCACACTACCACCTAATGGAACCCCAAGTCGAGCCCAAACCGAGACTGCAAACACCAAAAGTCGAACCCCAAGTTCACTGCACCTCCACTACCAACCCACCAAAATCAAGCCCCAAACCGGAACTCCACTACCCCCACAGTAGCGAAACCAAAACCCAAAAACATCACCACCAAACGACCAACACGAAACCACACACCACAGTCACGCAATCCTAAGCCCCAACCCTAATTCGAACTACCAAATGCAAAATCGAGGAAACCGAGACTTCAAGCACTCCGCCGCCACACCAGCCCCGTTTCAACCCCAAAACAACACCAATAGCCACACAAAACCAAGAAATAAAAGACCCATGACTTACCTCATCCTCCAAATCATCTCGAGCATGATTGTCGCCAAGAAAGTCACAAACCCGAATCCCTAGCCTCGGATCGACTCCTAAACCACGCCAAAAACCTACCTCCCCCCTCCCCTACCCTTGAGCCGGCGCCACCACCGCCGGTCGGTGGTGGCAGGGAAAGAAAAATGAGAAGGGGCTTCGCCACTTCCCTGTCCGTCGTATCTCTCTCCCTCTCTGTAGAGAGAGCGATATGATATGATATGTTTTTTTTTTATAATTTTAGTTTAAAATATTTATATTGTAAAGCCTCAAGTTTTAAGTTTATTCATTTCAGTCCCTTAATTGTAAGTGTTTTAATTTCAGCCCTTAAATTTTTCATTTTTAGTTTAAAAGTTATTTAATTTAGCCCCTAGTTTATATAAGTTATTATTTCAGCTTTTAAGTTTTATTTTCAGATTTATTATAATTACAGTTTAGTCCTTAAACTTATCAAAGTAATTATTTCAGTTTTTAGCTTTTATTTTCAGCTTTATTATAATTACAGTTTAGTCCTTAAACTTATAAAAGTAATTATTTCAGATTTTAGCTTTTATTTTCAGCTTTATTATATTTACAGTTTAGTCCCTAAACTTATAAAAGTTATTAATTCAGCTTTTAAGCTTATTATATTTACAGTTTAGTCCTTAAACTTATAAAAGTTATTATTTTAGCCCTTAAAGTTTTATTTTCAGATTTAATAAATTTTCATTTTAGCCCTAAACTTTACTTTATCATTTTAAGCCATTTATTACAATTCCAATAATTTTCAATTAAGCCCTTAAACTTAATTTCAACACTTTAAAATTTTAAAGTTTCGAAATACTAATTCAAACTTATTTTCTATTTTGGCTAGACAAAACGTACGGACAATTAGGAGATTGAAGTTACTTCTCGCACCATTTTCACGAAACTCGAGATATTGAGGTAGACTCGCCACCATTAATTAGTTTAAATTATAATTGCATACTTTATGTAAATTACGTGATTTATATGCTTTAATGCATGAGATGAGAATTTGTCATATGCGATATATGATATTGTTATGATTGTCATAACTTATATGCTTAATTGCATGAGAAATAAGAGAATCTCTTATGAGATAAAACGAGAATGTTATTCATAACTTATGTGCTTTATACGTACGAGAAAGAAAGACTACACATACCCCATGATTTTAAAGAGCCTATGATTTTCAAAAAAATGAGCCAAAGAAGAAGATATCACGTTGTATATTGCATAAGTGTGTATTCAATTATTCTGTAAATTAATTATCGGCGATGAGTCTACTGAGTATTTCTTCGAAATACTCATTCTGTTATTTTAACAATATTTGCAGACTTCGGAGGCGATCGTGATTGATCCGACAGTGGTAGCACAGAAAAAAATTGACTATCGAAATTATTAAATTTTGAAGTTTTTGTATTTGAATATTGATAACATTTTGTTGTTTCCGCTATTTCTTAAATATGATATTTAAATTTTAAATTCCTATGAGTTTACTTGTCAATAAAGTTTTTCAGTTAAATGTGATTTCAAAATTAGGTTATTTCCGCGATTTTTGATTATGAAATTGGGGCAAAAGACGATGACGTGGCAATCCGGGTTAACAGAACTCGGGGCGCTACAGCTTGGTATCAGAGCCGGTCTGCGTTTCTGTAGACTGGCAAATTTTCAAAAAAGAGAAAATTTTCAAAGAGATTTTTCTTACCATTATTATTATTATTATGAAAGTTACCACTGCCATCATTCGATCCATCGACTCCGAAGGTAAAAGAAGTTTATGAAGTTTAACGTTTTTTTATTCGGATACCTGTTTTACGATTTACGAGATTTAGAAGAAGAGAAAGAAAGAAAGACAAGCTGTGCATAATTTACAAGAATTTTTAAATTTTTACGTCCTCGTAATTTTAACTAAGAGAGATAAATAACCCCGCATAATTGGACTTTGCATAATTGATTTAGGACATGGCACCCATCCGTAGAAATGCACCAAGTGATGCGGAACAAGCCGCTAGAGACTACGATCGTTTCAGGCCCAGACTCGATTGGACTATAGCCCAACACATAGAGCAATTGAACATTGTACGCGATCGGGCCATACAGCATGGCTATGTGACTAATGATCACCGATCGATCCATCTTTTACTATCGACCTTCCGGGCCAACTACGCGGAGGTAGCTCGCAGCATATACATAGATACACTGGTGTCACCTAATGTAGAGGTTGAATATGACACCTTTTGCGTGAGATTTGTGGCATACTGGCCCATGTATTTTGAACACCGCTTTGGGGTTGCACCTGAAGGGGAGCCAAAACCTAAGCCAATGCTCGAGCCCGAACTTGGGCAAAGAGATGGGCTAGTACCCGGGGGTGAACTCGAGGAGGACCCCGAGGAAGACCCAAAAGAGGATCCGGAAGAAGACGCTGACCCGGCGCTCGGAGAATTCTCAGACGCCGAATCATGTATCACCGAAGGAGAATAGAGGGATAAGATCTAGTGTAGGCTTGACATCATTGTATAAGAAAATATATTGGAAATATTCGGCATACATGCCTTCCTATTCATGTACCCGAACCAAAAGAAATTGAGTTATGAATGAAATGATGTTTGAATCCTATTTTTTATCTTTCGAGTTATCGTTTATTGTTTATACGCATAGTCAACTGTTACAAATTATCTTAAATTTTATGAAGGTTATGACACCACCTATGCAAACCGACATCATCCGAGAATTACTCAAGACGGTACAGGAAATGAGACAGATTCTGCAACCAGTCAACCCCAACCCCATTGTACCCGTAATTGAACAATTTAGAAGGTACAGCCCACCTACGTTTGATGGCGGAAATGGGCTACTGGCGGTGGAAGAGTGGCTCTAGGCCATTGAGAAAATCTTCAAACACATAGCCTGCCCTGAGTACAAGAAAGTGGGTTGTGCCGAGTTCATGTTGATCGGAAGAGCGGGATTTTGGTGGGAATCCGCATCCCGCACGATGAGCGAAGAACAACAGGCAGCCCTGACTTGGGATGATTTCAAGGAAGAGATCAGGGACAAGTTTTTCCCACAGGCTCTTCGAGATCACATGGAGGCTAAATTTCTGCGACTAGTACAAGGAGAAATGGACATAGCCGAGTATGAAATGAGGTTTGAAGAACTATCACGTTATGCTCCACATCTGGTGGAGACGGAGTTCAAAAAGGCTCGGAGATTTGAGAGGGGTCTACGCTCTGATGTGAGACAAATTATCAGTTCACATGAGCTGCCAACTTACCGGAAAGTAGTAAAGAAGGCTCAACCAGTAGCCTATGCCGATGGGAGAACGATAAGCCAAGGACATCAGTATGAGCAGAGAAACCTAAGCAAGAGAAAGTGGCAAGGTCCGAGCCGCAACCAGAACCAGAACAGGAACCAACCGTTCATCAAGAGGCCAAATCCAGGACCAACAGGGAAAAAGATGCCCAATCTCATTTCTCCCTGCCCTAAGTGCCAGAGAATGCACAAAGGAGAATGTCTGTTTGGGAAGGGTGTCTGCTACAAGTGTGGCCAGTCAGGTCACTTTGCATCGGACTGTCGTGCTCAGCCCGCCCAGGGTTCCCATCAGAGGATGAACCCAGACCAGAACCGGAAAGGGAAGGCAAGGGTATTCGCTATGGATGCAGCCGAGGACTCCGACGTGATTGCAGGTATACTAGTTACTCTAGTACTCGTGTACATGTCTTAACTGCTTTCCATACCGTATTTTCCTTCCCATATTGAGCATGATAATATGATATCAGGTATACTATCTATTTCTGGGATACCTGTATATGTTCTGATCGACTCGGGAGCCACACATTCATTTATATCAGATGCATGCTTAGAAAGACTGAACCTGATAGGAGTAGAGACTGGTAGTACTCTCGAGGTTAGTTTGCCGTCAGGAAGTACTATCGATACTAATAAGATAGCCAAGGTCGTACAAATAGATTTTGACGGTCAAATTTTGGAGGCAGACTTGAATATTATTCGAATGAAAGATTTCGACATTATTCTGGGTATGGATTGGCTCAGTGCCAATCGTGCCGCAATTATGTGCCACGAGAAAGAGGTCATTTTAAGCAAGGACGGTGAAGAAGTATTCAGGTTTTATGGGACGAGAATCAAGTCACTTCCTTACCTTATCTCCGCTTTACAAGCCAAGAGGTTTTTAGCCAATGACGATTGTCAAGGCTTTTTGGTTAGTTTACAAGACAAACACGTAGTACAGCGATGTCTTTCCAGATGACCTACCCGGTACTCCACCGGATAGACAAGTGGAATTTTCCATTGACTTGGTACCAGGAGTTGCCCCGGTTTCCAAGGCTCCGTACCGTATGGCGCCGAAGGAATTGCAAGAACTGAAGGTACAATTGGAGAAATTATTAGAGAAGGATTCATCAGACCAAGTGTATCTCCATGGGGAGCACCCGTTCTGTTTGTAAAGAAAAAGGATGAAAGTATGAGGATGTGCATCGACTATCGAGAACTTAATAAGTTGACGATAAAGAATAAGTATCCTCTCCCCAGGATCGAGGACTTATTCGATCAGTTGAAGGGCAAAGCTATTTTCTCCAAGATCGACCTGAGATCTGGCTACCATCAGCTAAAGGTTTCGCCAGCTGACATACCAAAGACAGCGTTCAGGACACGATATGGACATTACGAGTTCAAAGTGATTCCTTTCGGACTCACGAACGCACCTGCGATATTTATGGATTTGATGAATAGAGTTTTCCATCAGTATCTTGATAAATTCGTTATTGTTTTTATCGATGACATACTGATCTACTCCGGAGATTCGATACAGCATGAAGAACATTTGAGAATTGTATTGGAAACGCTGAGAGCAGAAAAGTTGTACGCCAAATTCAAGAAGTGTGAATTTTGGCTTGAGAGAGTAGGTTTCTTGGGTCACGTTGTTACAGCCAAGGGCATCGAAGTTGATCCTTCTAAAGTGGAAACTGTAATTAATTGGCCGACACCTGCAAATGTTGGAGATGTGAGAAGTTTTCTTGGATTAGCCGTGTACTATCGGCGATTCATAGAAGGTTTCTCTAAAATAGCAGGTCCCATGACTCAGTTGACCAGGAAATGAGTTAAGTTTCTGTGGACCGAACAGTGTGAACAAAGCTTCCAGAAACTTAAGAACAAACTCGTCTCAGCACCAGTGCTGACTGTACCAGATGGGTCTGATTGTTTCGTTATTTACAGCGATGCATCCAAACACGACCTAGGTTGTGTATTGATACAAAATGGCAAAGTGATCACCTATGCTTCAAGACAGTTGAAGCCACATGAGAAGAATTACCTGACACACGACTTAGAGCTCGCAGCTATAGTGCACGCTCTTAAGATTTGGCGACACTATCTGTATGGTAGTAAATGTGAGATTTACACCGATCACAAGAGTCTCAAGTATTTCTTCACTCAGAAGGAACTAAACATGCGACAACGTCGATGGCTAGAGCTGGTAAAAGATTATGACTGCACCATTCTTTACCACCCGAGTAAAGCAAATAAGGTTGCAGACGCTTTGAGCAGAAAGAACGTCGGACAGTTATCAGTTTTGGGAATAACGCAAGATCAATTAATTCGAGATTTTCAGAATTTAAGAATTGAAGTGCGAGCCCCATCAGTCCAAGGACCTATCAGATTGGCAAATCTGACTGTTAAACCAGATTTGAGAGGTCGGATTGTGACGGCTCAAGTCGGAGATAAATTCCTAGAAAAGATCAGATCCGAAGTTGGAACTGGCAAGAGAATAGGTTTCGAGATTGCCGCCGATAAAGTACTTATGTTCAGAGGGCGTTTCTGTGTACCGAAAGATGAGCATATCAAAAATAAGATTTTGACAGAAGCTCATTCAGCACCATATGCATGCCACCCAGGAGGGACAAAGATGTATCGTGATTTGCGCAATACCTTTTGGTGGAGAAACATGAAGGGTTGTATTGCAAAGTTTGTCTCTCGATGCATGACGTGTCAGCAAGTTAAGGCTGAACACCAGAGACCATCAGGATTGTTAAATCCTTTGGATATACCAGAATGGAAATGGGAGAAAATTTCCATGGATTTCGTAACAGGGTTACCGAAATCAGTAAAAGGACATGACGCTATTTGGGTTATCGTAGATCGACTTACGAAGTCAGCTCATTTCCTACCGATCAGAATGACTCTCAATGTGGATCAGTTAGCCCAGTTGTATGCTAGAGAGATTGTTCGACTTCATGGAGTACCAACTTCCATTGTCTCGGATAGAGACCCGAGGTTTACTTCGAGATTTTGGAAGAGTTTACATGTAGCTATGGGTACCAAATTAAATTTTAGTACTGCTTACCATCCCCAGACCGATGGATAGTCTGAACGCACTATTCAGACACTAGAAGATATGCTTAGAGCTTGTGTACTAGACTTGAGTGGTAATTGGGAGACTCACCTCCCATTAGTGGAATTTGCCTACAATAATAGTTTTCAGGCTACTATTGGTATGGCACTAAATTCAGAACCAGGAAAAGTAGAGAGAATTGAAGAGAAACGTACTGAGCGTGAACATAATCAGGTAATAATATACAAAGAATTTGTGCAGAAATGTACATTATTAAGTTATACCATCATTCAATAGTTCAATCATGTAAAATTTGGATGAACAATACATGGCGTAGAATCATTCAAAATGGAGATTGAGAAAAAAAAAGGTCAATCTTATGCCGCCATATTAGGGTCAGTATGACTGACAATACATGACTAAGAAACGTAATGATGGGCACTTTATGGGCGACGATGCCGATCACCAGTCTATTGGGACGAAGTAGGTAAAAGGAGAATTTTGGGTCCAGAATTGATCGAAAGGACCGTTGAGGCTATTGAGAAGATCAAACTGCGGATCAAAGCCGCACAAGACAGACAGAAAAGCTATGCCGATAAAAGGAGAAAAGACTTAGAGTTTGCAATTGGAGAGAAAGTATTCTTGAAAATAGCTCCTATGAAAGGAACTATCCGTTTTGGCAAGAGATGGAAGTTAAGACCCCGTTTTATCGGACCATTCAAGATATTAGAGAAAGTGGCTAACGTGGCTTATCGTTTGGCGTTGCCACCCGAGCTATATGCCGTACACAACGTTTTCACGTTTTCTTATTGAGAAAGTATATCAACGACCCAAGTCACGTGGTAAATTTCCAGACTATTTCGATTCAAAGGAATTTGTCCTATGAGGAGACACATATGTGTATTATAGAAAGAAAAGTCCATGTCTTAAGAAACAAAGAGATTCCTTTAGTCAAAGTCCAATGGGGTAGACAGGATAGCGATGAAGCTACCTAGGAGAAAGAGGAAGAGATTCTGGCTAAGTATCCAGATATATTAGATCAAGTAAGTTTAAATTTCGAGGACGAAATTATTTTAAGGGGGTAAGGTTGTAGCGACCGCGAACTTTTAAATTATATAAATTAGTTTTCTCGAAAAACGTGTCGCTAAAACGTTAACCCTAATTTTCTAGAGAAGCGCGTTTGTCTAGCTGTTATAATATTGAATTCAAATTTATTCGATCGAATCCAATCCCGATGTATTTTATTTAAATCCAATTTTTATTAACTTCAAGTCCAATTACATAAGCCCAATTATTATAGTCCAATGTTTATAGTCCAATTATATAAGTCCAACATCTTGAATTTTAATTCATTTAGCCCAATTCATTTAAGTCTAATTAAATGAGCCCAAACCGGAATTTATTTATTTTAGCCCAATTAGAAAACCCTAAAACCCAACTAATTGGCCCAATTACCTGCCTAGGGTTTTGTGCCCTAATTTACCACTATTCACACTCACACTCACACTCACACTCACATAATAACCATTTGGTAAGAAATTGCCTATCTCTCCAACACTCTCTCTATTTCCAATATGAGACACTGTTGATGCTAGAAACACCATTGATGCTAGAAAATCCATTTCTAGCATCAACAGTGAGCTCCCCCTAGCTATAACACTGTGCAGCCAACACTCACTTCACCATTCCACCACCACTGCAAGGTCACTACAGCCAACACTCTCCTCACCAACACACACCAAAACCGAGACCAACAATCACTGCAAACAAAAATGCAGTCCACACTCACGAGACCAACAAACCAACCACCACACTACCACCTAATGGAACCCCAAGTCGAGCCCAAACCGAGACTGCAAACACCAAAATTCGAACCTCAAGTTCACTGCACCTCCACTACCAACCCACCAAAATCAAACCCCAAACCGGAACTCCACTACCCCCACGGTCGCGAAACCAAAACCCAAAAACATCACCACCAAACGACCAACACGAAACCACACACCACAGTCACGCAATCATAAGCCCCAACCCTAATTCGAACTACCAAATGCAAAATCGAGGAAACCAAGACTTCAAGCACTCTGCCGCCACACCAGCCCCGTTTCGACCCCAAAACAACACCAATAGCCACACAAAACCAAGAAATAAAAGACCCATGACTTACCTCATCCTCCAAATCATCTCGAGCATGATTGTCACCAAGAAAGTCACAAACCCGAATCCTTAGCCTCGGACCGACCCCCAAACCACGCCAAAAACCTACCTCCCCTACCCTTGAGCCGGCGCCACCACCGCGGGTCGATGGTGGCAGGGAAAGAAAAAAGGGGAAGGGCTGTCCGTCGTATCTCTCTCTCTCTGTAGAGAGAGATATGATATGATATGTTTTTTTTTTTTATAATTTTAGTTTAAAATATTTATATTGTAAAGCCTCAAGTTTTAAATTTATTCATTTCAGTCCCTTAATTGTAAGTGTTTTAATTTCAGCCCTTAAATTTCTCATTTTTAGTTTAAAAGTTATTTAATTTAGCCCCTAGTTTATATAAGTTATTATTTCAGCTTTTAAGTTTTATTTTCAGCTTTATTATAATTACAGTTTAGTCCTTAAACTTATAAAAGTAATTATTTTAGTTTTTAGCTTTTATTTTCAGCTTTATTATAATTACAGTTTAGTCCTTAAACTTATAAAAGTAATTATTTCAGTTTTTAGCTTTTATTTTCAGCTTTATTATATTTACAGTTTAATCCCTAAACTTATAAAAGTTATTAATTCAGTTTTTAAGCTTTATTTTCAGCTTTATTATATTTACAGTTTAGTCCTTAAACTTATAAAAGTTATTATTTTAGCCCTTAAAGTTTTATTTTCATATTTAATAAATTTCCATTTTAGCCCTAAACTTTACTTTATCATTTTATGCCATTTATTACAATTTCAATAATTTTCAATTAAGCCCTTAAACTTAATTTCAACACTTTAAAACTTTAAAGTTTCGAAATACTAATTCAAACTTATTTTCTATTTTGGCTAGACGAAACGTACGGACAATTAGGAGATTGAGGTAGACTCGCCACCATTAATTAGTTTAAATTATAATTGCATGCTTTATGTGAATTACGTGATTTATATGCTTTAATGCATGAGATGAGAATTTGTCATATGCGATATATGATATTGTTATGCTTGCCATAACTTATATGCTTAATTGCATGAGAAAGAAGAGAATCTCTTATGAGATAAAACGAGAATGTTATGCATAACTTATGTGCTTTATACGCACGAGAAAGAAAGACTAACCACACCCCATGATTTTAAAGAGCCTATGATTTTCAAGAAAATGAGTCAAAGAAGAAGATATCACGTTGTATATTGCATAAGTGTGTATTCAATTATTCTGTAAATTAATTATCGGCGATGAGTCTACTGAGTATTTCTTCGAAATACTCATTCTGTTATTTTAACAATATTTGCAGACTTTGGAGGCGATCGTGATTGATCCGGCAGTGGTGGCACAGAAAAAAATTGACTATCGAAATTATTAAATTTTGAAGTTTTTGTATTTGAATATTGATAACATTTTGTCGTTTCCGCTATTTCTAAAATATGATATTTAAATTTTAAATTCCTATGAGATTACTTGTCGATAAAGTTTTTAAATTACAAATGTGATTTCAAAATTAGGTTATTTTCGCGATTTTTTATTATGAAATTGGGGCAAAAGACGATGACGTGGCAATCCGGGTTAACAGAACTCGGGACGTTACATATTAAAAATTCAAAAAGGGATTGAGCTAGTGCATGAAACAGAATATGCATAACATAATTGAAAAAAGTAAATACATGAAACACTTGTTTGCAGGAACTAAACCTTTTCTAAGAGATGATTAGTCTAGTTGAGTTTTAGAGATTGAAACAATCGAAATATAGGCGAATTCTTAGTTGTTAAAGTGTTAACTTGATACTAGTGACATCTATCCAAGTTATAGAGAGTGGGGATTAGAATCATCTGAATTTCAGCATAAAAACACACATTGGGAAAACAAGTAAAAAGAATAAGTTTGGGGTGTATCTCACGAGTGAATAAAGAAAACATTTGACTATTGAGGATGAGGAATTGAACCAATCATGAGCATGTAATGTTCTACATGAGTCTTCACACACATGCATTGAGTTTCATATTGAATAAGTAGAAGATAATTTTAATTGTGTGATTTTGAAATTATTTATATTACTGATACAGAAATTCAATCTTGAAACTAATGGCAGGCTGTCTAATCAAATTTTGTTGAGTTATACTATAGATTATTTAAGGAAAAACAAATATTTATGTTTGGGGGTATTTGATTAGTGTATTTTATACACATATTTAACCTTTGAAATTAGATTATTTGCTGGTTATTTTAACGGATAATGGTTTAATTTGATTTGAGTTGTGTTTTGTTTGGTAACAATTGATGAAAAGGCAGAATTGTAGAAAAATAAAGAAAAAAGAACTAAATTGCAAGAAATCCAAAATCCAAGGAATAAAATGCAAATAATCAAAAATTGGCTCGAGAAAAATACGAACATTTTAGAGTTCTAGAATTTAATTGGATGCGAATAGAAGTCAACATGATGAAAAACGATCGAAAAGGACCAAAATTACATAGAGAGGAAACTTCAAGTTACAAATTGGTCCCCAAGCCACAAGCCAAACGGCGCTTGGCTCTATAGGTCAGGCATACCCCCGGCCCTTTCCATGGACCGTTAGAAGCTAAAAGGCTCCTTAGAGGAGCGCGCCTCACTTACAACCAGGCACGCGTCTAGTTCAACTCCAAATAAAAGATTTTATTTCCTTTTCTTGGTTTGACAAGTGTTGAATTGTGATCTTTTTGCATTTCATATCACTTAAACTTAGTCCAGAATGTCACCTACCTAATTTTTATCATAGTTTGACTCTAGTGAAAGAAAAACAAGTGAATTTATATCAAGAGTTGCAAGTGCAAAGCTCAAGTTAAAAATTGAAGTGCAATGAATTGAGTTTCAAGTTCTTCGTCGATTTCTTTACTTTGGGTGGTGTCTTTTCACAACCTTTTGTATGATTTTGATATGACAATGCTAGGCTAGAATTTTTGTATATTGGATGAATAATGATTTTTTTTTATTTATATTTTCAATTCTAGACTTGAGTAATTTTAATTTCTTCTTATGTTCTTGATTAAATATGCATGCCTAATTCATTATTTGAATGTATGATTATCATTTAGACAATTTGTTGAGTATTATAGTGTTGAAGGACTTACAATAAGTTAGAACATTGCATGTTAGACACACAGGCAATGGTATTAGGAATAATATTTATGGTATGTGCAATCTATGTGATAATTGCGCGATTGAATGCTTGCTTTGAATATAAATTAAGATTAGGAATAAGATCAATTGGGCTTATGATATGTCTAATAATATTGAAAAAGAATATTAAATATTGATGAATTACTTATTGTCACAAACACTTGAAGAACACTAATTTCCATAAGTCGAGAATTGAAAGTAGATATCAATAGGTGGATTCTCAAATCCAATACATACATCTCATTAATTGATAAAAAATTAATATTTACAACATTCTTAGTTTAATTTAGGATAATTACAAAACAACAACTCATTTGTATCACATTAATCAAATTTGATTAGAACTAGTACACTAAAGTTGAGCGTTATTCATCGTAGGATAATACACGTACTCACTACATATTATTTGTCAACGATCATGTACACTTTCGAATTTTTACCGCACAGAGTGCAACATGTTAAATTTCAATAATCACTCAAAAGTATTTTCAGTGACTAATAAAATATGGTGAGCAAGTGATTGAGTGCAATGTATTCAAATTTAACGAGCATTCGAAAGCATTTTAAATTTTAGTGAGTAGAGCGTAATATATATATATATATATATATGACTTCAGTGACTGATAAAATACTTAACTCCATAATGGAGTGATTCCTTGTTGAGCTTACGTTGAAAAGTTATTTTAAAAATTATTAACTTTTATTTTACAGTCAATATAAGCTCATGTTTGTCGACCATTTTTTAAAAATTTCTTTTTTCTAAGACTCATTTTCAATCATGCGTTTTTTATGAGTGTAATTAACTCATTAGACAAATACCTTTAAATCGTAGTTTTTGGCATGTTCTTGAGCACTTATGGGCATTTTAATGTGTTCTTTGATGTTATGATATAGATTGATGAAATTGAAGGAAATAAGCAAAAGTTGGAAAAAATGAGAAACGGGCTAAATTGTAAGAGATCCAAAGTTCGAGGACTGAAGTGCAAATACTCAAAGATTTGTCGAACCTCAAAATGAAGATTCAAGAATGCTAGGAGTTAATTGGATGAAGAAAGAAGTCAAAGGGGTCAAATATAATCAAAGTATGATCATACATCAATTTCCAATCGAGAAAGTTATGCTCCAGACTCGTAGTCGCATATTGAGACTCATTCTTGACATGCCAAATGTTTGAATTGGAAAATTATATCTGAAGTAAAGTTGTATCTCTTTGGGTTATCTTTACAAATCGTCTTGAATTTCCTCAATCGAACATCAGGAGCAAAACTTATGATAAAAATAATGAAAGACGCACAAGGTAATTTTCCAACCGACAATGGGCGCCAAGGCGCCACCTGTGCGAGAAACATATTTTTATATTTTTAGAATCTTTTCTTGGCCAAATTCAACTCTAATTTGTCCCTAAAGTCTAAAATACTATAAATACAACATTGAAGATCTAATTCTAGGGGGGAAGGAGTGAAAGATACAAAAAGGCTGAATCTTCAAGGACAACAACAAGAATGAATTGAAGAAATCAAGTGAAGAAATGGTTGAAATCATAAAAGGGACTTCGATTAGCACTTCAAAAGAGTTCTTTCTTAACTTTTCTTTTATGTTTTCCATTATAAATTGTATGGATTTCATGTTCTATTTTATGAGCTAGACAATTTAGTTAGGGTTTGATATAGTCAACTTGAGATTATGGTTTGATGAATACATGAATTATTTCTTTTGGAATTTCCCACTTATATTTAATTGTATTTTGATTATAATGCTTTCAATTACCTGATCAATAATTGAATGAGTAGATACTAGTCAATTTTGGCACTCGAGAGAGGGGAATTTAGGCGTGATCATAAGATTGACACAACGTAGGTTTTATGAGTTTCGCGAAAAAGTGTAAAATCTATGAAACTTACTCCACAAAAAAATCGGGACTGTGATAAATTCTAGGCTTTAATTCGGAATAAAGATATTGAGATTGAATTCTAAGATTAATTTATAGCTGGCACTCGAGAGAGGTGAGAGAAATACAATTGGATTCTTGCTTTTAAATATGGGAAAACTAATTGGAATAATTTGATGTCATTGAATCATAATTGAAAGTTGGTGAAATCATTTACGTTGCTATATTATAAAACTTGACACCGTACACTTGCGATAATTTCACGTTGCATAAAACGCGTGACAAGTTTTTGACGTCGTTGTCGGGATTGTTTTATTTGATTTTTACTAATATTATTATCAAGTAGCTTTTGTTTTAATTTAGATTTTCTCTTATTTTGTTAATTTTAGTCACCCACCCTGATTTCTTTCATATTTTCCAGGTACTATTCAATAATATGTGCATGATTTTAACATTGGCAAGAGAGCAGAATAAGTTAAATAAGTAATCTTGACATGGATACAAATTACAAGTTTGTAGAAGAAATCTTTTGCAAGCTTTGCTATGGGATGCATTATACACTGAGTAATGTTTGAATAAACGTACTGACACCCGTACAGTAAAGCTTCTAGGTTTATAGAATATTTATGATGTCGAAAAAAAGCGATTGACAAATCTGATGAAGACTACATGCCTTTAGGAGATTATGTGCCTATCTATTGGGATGAGGACATCACACTTAAGGGAAATGGTCCTCCTCTGTTTAACGAGAGGATAATTGCAAAGTACTATAACAAACTTGTCAAGTTGGAAGAGTGCAACATATGTACTGGAGACTGGAGTTACTAGAATGAATTGAGAAGGTAGAAATACAATCCACTCAAAGGTGTTGAAAATAGAGACTTCTCGTTGCCCGTGGACTTAGACTGTGAGCCGACTGTTCAACCTGAAGAAATATCAACTATTAAAGAAGGACAGAAACATAAGGACAAATTACTCACAAAGGAACCAAACGAAGAAGTGGTAATTAATGAAGATGAATTGAACATAAGTTCATTCAACTTCATTGATTGTCCAATAATTGAATTTGTGATTAAGTTTGAGAAGGAACAAGAAGTTTACATAGTTGAATTCGAATCAGATAGAATAAACAAGTCATATCACACTGGAGAAGGCAATGTAAAAATTTGGAAAATCAACGAAGAGTGGAGGAAAGGTAAAAGAAGCAAAATGAGCAAGGCATCAAAAGTTTTCTTCAAAGTTCCATGATGCAATTGCCAAAGTCAAACTAATGATTATAAACGAGCTCTTCTTGGAAGGCAACCTAAGCTTTCTTCCCCTTTTCATTTATTTTACTTTTGAATTATAGGATAGTTTAGTTTATTTTATAGTTTGGTTAAGAATTCTTCAGCCATATCTCGTTCCCCTTAGTTTATCGAGTAATTAAGTTAGTTGTTAGATGTTTGAACTAAGTAACACTTGTTCCATGTAATTAATATCTGAAATTTAATTTTTCAGGAATATGATGTCGCGAAACATCCAAACCAACATTAACAAGAAGAAAACATGATGCATCTCAAGTTTGGGAGGGAAAGATAGAAGAAACATCCACCAACGCAACACCAGCATTATCAACACCACAACGTCACGGGCAATACAAACAATTCAGGGAAGTCTCATCATTTTTCTTTAATTTTATATTGAGGACAATGTTTAATTTAAGTTTGGGGTGTATTATAAAATGTGTCTAATTGCCTTGATTTTATTTTTTTATATATATATTTTGTGTGATTTGTGTGCATGATAAGAAAATTAATTTTTTATTACACATTTTTGCATGTTTGTGTGAGTTAGATAGTCTTGCCAGCATTGGTGTATGTAATTGAGAAGGCAAGATATCTAGCGAAATTTGTTTTAAGTGATTTTGTTTGATTAATTTTCGTTTGAAGGTTCATCAATTATTTTCTAGAGTTTCTTGTTTGCTCAAGGACGAGCAAAGAACTAAGTTTGGGGGTGTTTGATGAGTGTAATTAATTCATTAAACAAATACCTTTAAATCGTAGTTTTTGGTATATTCTTGAGCACTTATGGGAGTTTTAATGTGTGTTTTGATATTGTGATATAGATTGATGAAATTGAAGGAAATAACTCATTAATCTTGAATCGCCTCAATTGGACATCGGGAGCCAAGGTTATGACATATTTATTGAAAGACGCGCATGACAGTTTTTCAACCGACGATGGGCGCCAAGGCACCACCAGTGCTGAAAGAGAACAAAATCATGGGCACCAAGGTGCTGCCTATGCCAGAAACCTATTTTTATATTTTTGAAATCTTTCCTTGGCTCAATTCAACCCTAATGTCCTTAAACTCTAAAATACTATAAATACAATATTGAAGACCTAATTCTAGGGGGAAAAGGAGAGAAAGATACAAAAAGGCTGAATCTCCAAGGACAACAACAAAAAGGAATTGAAGAAATCAAGTGAAGAAATGGTGGAAATCATAAAAGGCAGTGGCGGAGCCACGTTGAGTCCAGTGTGGGCACAGGCCCACACTAAACTTTGGGCAAATTTTTTTTTTTTTTTTTAAAGGAAAAGAAAGGCTTTCCATTTCTAAAATTGAAGAAGAAGAGATGGTCTTCAATTATCCTTAATCAACTCCAATTTGATTTATTCTTAATTATATCACAACTCGAAATGGACATAAAACTATGTAGTAATTTGTTTATCTCCTTTATCTAAAGTGGATTTTGCTAAAATGCATTGATAATATAACATTTCCGTGGAGAATGTCGTAAATACGTTTTTAGGTTGGAAATGACGTATACAAAGAATGAATTAATAACGTATTCAAAAAAAAAAATTCCCGAACCCCCGTGACCTCCCACCCCTTCACCTCTAGGCCCCCCTAGTCCGACGAGCTAGCTCCACCCCTGATAAAAGGGACTTCGATTAGCATTTCAAAAGAGTTCTTTCTTACCTTTTCTTTTATGTTTTCCATTATATTTTGTATGAATTTCATGTTCTATTTCATGAGCTAGACAATTTAGCTAGGGTTTGATATAGCCAACTTGAGATCATGGTTTGATGAATACATGAATTATTTCTTTTGAAATTTTCCACTTATATTTAATTGTGTTGTGATTATAATGCTTTCAATTACCTGATTAATAATTGAATGAGTAGATGCTAGCCAATTCCGACACTCGAGAGAGGGGAATTTGGGTGTGATCATAAGATTGACACAACGTAAGTTTTATGAGTTTCGGGAGAAAGTGTAAAATCTATGAACCTTACTCCACAAAAGAATCGGGACTGTGATAAATTCTAGACTTTAATTCAGAATAGAGGTATTGAGATTGAATTCTAAGATTAATTTATAGTCGGCACTCGAGAGAGGTGAGAGAAATACAATTGGATTCTTGCTTTTAAATATGGGAAAACTAATTAGAATAATTTGATGTCATTGAATCATAATTGAAAGTTGGTGAAATCATTTCTTAAGTTTTCTCATTTTGATAATTTATATTGTTCAATTTTGTCGTAGCATTTTACCGTTGATTAGTTTAAAACAATCAATCAATCATTCATCAATTGTCTAGATAAAATAGAAGTTACATAATTATAGTACTTGGTGGAAATTAAATTACAATCTCTGTGGGTTCGACATCCTAATTTCAATATTATATTACAAAATTTGACACCATACACTTGCGGTAATTTCACGTTGCATAAAATGCACGATAGTTTTCAAAATGAAATATTCTGCACGTAAATTCAAAAAAAAAAAAAAAAATCATACATTTTAACCACACTTTCTCCCAAAAAATCATTATTCTTTTTCGAATTTGCTTATTTATTTATAAGTGAACATTTTAAGGTAAGCCAAACATAAATTAAACCTACTTAAGTTGGATGAGTAATCTAACAAATTCAAAATGCTTCGATGGTACATTGTCAAGTCTAGTCTAATTTTAATAATTAAGATTTCACATTTTCCATATTGAGATAATATAATATCGAGTTACAATCGGTTTGGCTGAATCTAAAATACACCTAAAAAAAATATTACTTATACATAAATCAAATCAATGCATTTATGAGTCATTACTCATTATTACAAAGACCATTGTTAATAATATTCTTATTTGGGACAAAAAGATTAAGAAAAAAGTTATAAATAATTAATTAACAACGTCTACTTGGGGTTCATCAATTTGTAGGTGGGTTAAATTCACTAATGACCACATAACTTTATACTCATTGTCAAAAACTTATTTTAAAAAAAAAAAAAAAAGTTACTTAGAAAAAAAAAAAAAAGTTATTTTAAAAAATGTTCCTTAAAAAAATAAAATAATAACTTTTATTATTATTTTTAAAAAATATATTTTATATATATACTCCAAAGTTACCGTTTTACTCCTTTTAAAATTAGTGAAAAGAAATTGAGTAATCATGGTAAAATGTTATATGAAATTCTGTGATCATTGTGAAACATTATACGAAATTAGGTGGTTATGGTGACACTAAATATAAAATTGGGTGGTTATTGTGAAACAAAATCAAATTGGATGACCATAATGACATCAAGTGTAAAGTTGAGTGGGCCTTGGTGGATTTAACCCTAAACATAATGATATATCTCGAGTTTATTTATAAAAGAAAAAAATCTTATATTGATTGCCAACAAGCTATTTATCTTACAAATATAACTTCGACTAAATTCAAATTCAATTTCAAGTTTTCACCAAACAAATCAATTGAAGTGTCAGAATTGTTAAAAAAGTTCATCATTAGTACTTGCGAGCAACGTCTCTCTTAATTGCACTCAACGCTTACATCGTTTGTGCTTCTCGTAGAGTTATTAGAAATCATTTGAAACAAACTTAATTCATTCTCAAACTCTTAATAAATTAAAGATTAAAACATTCTACCCAAATCCTCCAATCTAATCTATGCATAGAAATGCTGACTAGCAGCTGAGGTCAACATGAAAATAAAGTTCAAACTACAATCTTAACAAGCTTTCCATTTTTCAAACAAACCTTTATGTTTAGTGCTCAACTAGGCTTTTTTAAAACTTAACCCTGTTTGGTGAGGATGAAAATTAAATTTTTAGCAAATTTTGATAAAAATTGATGAAATACGTGGTTAAAAAGTAATTGATCTTATAAAATGTGTGATTAAAATTAATTGTTGAATTTGACTTAAATTAAAATTAAAACGAGAGCTAATTTGGACGAATAAAATCAAAGGGAAAGACATTTTGATTAAACTAATACATAAACATTAAATTAATCATACATAAGCATCGTAATCGTAGGGTTATATATTTGTCAAAATTGTTCTCCTACCCACAATGGACATGATAAGACTACTCACTTGCTAATGTGGCAAGAGAACATAAAATAAGGTTCTCTCCAAGTAAGTAAGATAAGATTTCCCACTATGAGTAGGAAAACATTTATGATATATCCGTATTTAAATTTGTCTAATAGAAATTCCTCATGTGATTCATGTTATAGTGGCCAAATTTATCGAAGACAAAATTGATTTAGATAAATTAGTTATTTATTTATTTTACAGTTATGATAGGTAAATAGTATCAAACTAAACACGTTTATTTATTTGTAAAAATATTTACCTTTTTATTTTGATAAAAAAAAAAAAACGCTACACGAGAAAACCATTATCAAAAGTTAAACATTTAGTCTGTTGGGGAGTTTTGGAGATCGATTATGGACGTTTTTTAAAGTGCTAATTTTGGGTGTTAATGAAAGGTTCGATTTTGAGTGATTTTTATTAGCGATTTTTAAAACTCTACAATCCATACTTGTTATTATTCAACGATTTAAAAAAAAAAAAATTAAAATTATTTTATTAGCAGCGATTTTTAAAACACTTTAACCCATAGATAGACACTTATCTTGAAGATAGCAAAAGCAAACTAAAATATGATTTCCTTTTTATTGACTATATATGCTTAACAATGTCGACCTCTATTACGCATGAAGTGTGATACTTATTTTTGTATTTTTATTTGAACTCCTCCGATTATAATCCTCCACGAGGATTACTTATGAATGAGCAACGGATCTCATTTACAATTTAGTTGTTAATGTATATACATATATACAGAATGTACATGTTAGTTAATCCCACATTAATTAGAAAGTAAAACGTTCCTCTCAAATTAAACTATAAACAGGATGTCTCTTTTGTAAACAAATTACATTATTCAATACAATTCTATTCTCTTTGTATTGTATTATTTTCTCTCTTAAATTCAACTTGGTATCGAAGCTACTATTCTTAGTGGTTTTCGATATATCAACAGTGGAGTATGCTCTGTGATTGCCACTATTAGTGGATCCTTCACATTAGTAAAACTTCTTGTATATCCTCGTCATACTTGTTGGGTCGTCACTATAGTCGGAGTCTTATTCTCCATCGACGTCATCTCAGCCACCACTCCATCAGTTCAATTCGGTTCCTGTTATTATTATTTTTCTTTGTCCTCCTCTAGTTTCGTTCACATTATGGAGCATCTTGAGGCTTCACAACCCATTGCCATTATCATGGAAGGACTCAACTATACCATATGGGCTCAGGCTATGTCAAGCTTTCTTAAGGGCAAAAAGCTATGGCGCTACGTCACTCGTGATATCACTGAACCTGAGAAAGTCGTTGGAGAAGACAACACAAAATACATAGACCGTCTCGAAGAGTAGGATAGCAAGAACAACCAAATTATCACTTGGATTCGCAACACGTGTTGTACGCTCCATCAGTCTCCAGTTTGGTAGATTCAAGACTGCTAAGTCATTATGGGATTTTCTACAGAAACGCTACACCACCACAGATCTGTCTCATCAATACCAACTTCTGGGTACTCTACATCGTATGCAACAAAAACCTGGGCAATCCATCAATAGTTTCTTATCTGAGATGCACTATGTTTGGGATCAACTTGCTTCCTCAGAACCAGAGTTTACAGATGCCAAAAATGCTAAGAAAATTTTCGACTATCGAGATCAGCAACACTTGGTTTTCTTTCTCATAGCCCTCACTAATGAGTTTGAGCATGTTCGTACATCTCTCCTTCATCGCAATCCCTTACCTACTTTAGATCAAACTGTTACTAAACTTCTTTCGAAGGAAACTCGTCTTGCCCCTCGCAAAACAACTTCTATAGATGATGTCTTCGCCACTCCCAGAGGACCTCAACCCAACAACAAAGGGCATTCATCTGGATTTTTCGACACAACAACAAAGGGCATCCATCTGGATCTTCAAAATTCTGCAATTACTGCAAGAAACTAAGACACGCTCTCTTGGAATACTTGATTCGAGTTTGCCAATTCTGTCAGAAGCAAGCCCCAGGTCATCTTCAGCGTGATTGTTTTCAAAAGCCCAACAGACACTCCCAGCAATACATGTCTCACGGTACTCCTTCTAGATCTGTTACCACTACTGCTGAAAGTTCATCATTCACTACTTCCATTGAGACGTTTTCTGCCTCTAACATAGAGGAAATTGTCAAACAAGTCCTTGCTCATTCAGGTAATTTATCCTGGTTCTTCGACTCTGCATGCTGTAATCACATGACACCTGATTCCACTATAGTTGCCACCAAACATTTTGCTAATCATACTCCGACTATTCAAACTGCTGATGGTTCTTCTATGACTGTGAGTCATAGCGGAAAAATATCGACACTAAACACTTCTCTTCCTGATACTTACTGTATTCCCTAACTCACTCTCAATCTTATATCTGTTGGTCAATTATATGACTTCGGTTTAACTATCCTCTTTTCTGCTTCTGGTTGTTGTGTGAAGGATCCAAAGATGGGACAAACTCTTGGGATAGGCCGTAAGGTTGGATGACTCTTTGAGCTCATCAATCTTCACCTTCCATCCCGTTTCTCCTCATCAGTTTAAACAGCAGCCCCAGTCTCATCTACCCCATCCATCAGTCTATGGCATTCTCTTCTGGGTTACGCTTCTGTTGATCGTCTTCAATCTTTAGCATCTAATGGTCATTTAGGACTTGTTAATAAAGAACAATTTTATTGTCTTCCTTGTCAGCTTGAAAAACAATCGGCATTACCATTTTACAAAAGTGATTCATTTTCTTGTGCACCATTTGATTTGATTCACTCTAATGTTTGGGGCCCATCTCCCACTCTTACTATGGGAGCCTCTAGATATTTTTTCATTTTTGTTGATGATTACTCTCGTTACACTTAGATATTTCTTATGCGCAATCGATCTGAATTACCTCAGTTGTACTTTGATTTTGCTACCATGGTCAAAACTCAATTTTCTTTCAATATCAAAGTGTTTCATGCTGAAAATGTTGTTGAATACACAGACTATAAAGTCCTTAACTTTCTTCACCAACATGGCACCCTTCCTCATCGTTCATGTCCAGGAACTTCTCAACAAAATGGGTGTGCCGAACGCAAACATCGAGACATTCTCAATACCGTCCGTGCTCTTCTCATATCTCCTTCATGTCCTGGACGCTTTGGGGTGAAGCATCTCTTACAGCTGTTTATACCAAGAACCGCGTGCCTTCTCCGTCACTGGGAATCAATCACCAATTGAGCATCTTTATGGTCACCATCCTAACTATAACATTCCTAAGGTATTTGGTTGTACGTGTTTTGTTCTTCTTCAGCCTCATGAGCGCACCAAATTAGAATCTAGATCTCGATTATGTTGTTTCTTGGGATACGGTGTTGAACACAAAGGCTACAGATTTTGGGATCTTTATTCCAAACGTCTCCGAGTATCTCATCATATTGTTTTCTGGGAACACAGGATGTTCGCCTCTATATCCAAGTTTCACTTGCCGCATGACAACACCTCTCTCTTATTCACTGATCTCTCCACAGATCTTTTTCCTGACACTCATGAGACAAACTCTTCTTCTGAGTCAACATCTCCACCAGCACATCCTCTCTCTCTCTCTCTATCAGATATGTCATTACCAACTGACATGTATACAGATCCCTCAATTGAGTTATCCACCTTACCCTCTTCTGAAGAACTTGTCTCTTCCGATGGATCCGCTTCAACAACTTCTGACCTCCTTACTCGACGAAGTGATAGGGTAAAAACTCCTTCTATTAATCTTCGTGACTTTGTTGTATTTTTTACTATTCTTTCTCACCATGAACCTCAGTCTTATCGTGAAGCTAGTTCTGATCCTCTTTGGCAGAAAGCAATAAATGATGAACTACAGGCACTCGAAAACACCCATACCAGCAATAAACGTCCAATATTCCACCTAATATCATCAAAAAAATCCTGCACCATTGTAGATGTATGCTGTCGATGTGGGAATAGGGATGCCAATGTGATATCACCCATCTAACAATCATGCCAAAAGAAAATCTGACTTATACCAAGGTACCATGTAATGTATGACTCGATCTGAGGCCCAACTAATTTCATCATCTTCCAGATAGGAGAAGCTGAGTAAAGAACTGCTGCAAAAAGAAGGTGTGTCCCCATACAATACTTGTCCCGTAAGAAATGGGCCCAAAGAGATCTCTGAGAATGGAACAACCACCAAAGCTTCATGGAGAAGGTGTCCACCACATCCTGTAATCTCCTAAAGCCTATACCACCTTCATCAGTAGGAAGGCAAATCTCCTTCCAGCTCCGCCAATGTAAACATCTCGCCTGTTCTTTGGAATCCTACAGGAGTCGCGCAAAGATGCTCTCAAGTTTCTTCAGGATAGTTTTAGGGGGCTGCATGATCTGAAGAAGGTATAATGGCATGGAGGAAAGCACTGATCTCGGCAAAGTAATACAGCCCCCATATGATAGAAGTCGTGAAGCCCAACCTGAGATCCTATTCCTGACCTTCTGGATAAGGTCATCATAAATGAAGCTCATCTTAGCCCCCTTTAATATGGGGGCTCCCAGGTAAGTGAACGATTGCTACTGGTTTCGAAAACCAGTCAAAATCTCCGATCGCCTGATCTGACTAATAGATGCCTGTTTGGGTAATATGAGTCCGCTTTTGTCCCTATTCACCAACTGACCAGAGACCTTCTCATAATACTCCAAACAACCAAGAATCCTCCTGATAGACTATTTCTAGCCATTGTGAATATAATCATATCATCAGCAAATGAAAGGTGTGAGACAAGAGTACTACCTCCATATCAATAACATACGGGGATACTCCTGAAACCTCTCAGTGAGCAGGCGTGAGAAGTAATCAGCAGCTATGATGAACAAGGATGGTGAGATGGGATCTCCCTGCCTGAACTCTCGTGAGGATGGAAAAAACCACATGGGCGGCCATTTAGGAGTACAGAAAAATGACACTCCGAGATGCATTATCTAATTCTATCGATCCAGATCCGATCAAATCCAAATGCCTCTAATACATAATAAATGAAGCTACAGTCCATGCAATCATATGCTTTAGTCATGTCTAAAGCATAGCATTAGCCCCTTGCATTCTATCATCTAAAGTATGAAGAAGCTCCTGAACCAATAGAACATTATCCCCAATAAGGCAACCAGGAATGACCCACTCTATTTTGGAGAGATAATGCGTGGTAGCAATGTACTCAATCTAGTGTTCAAAAGCTTAGTAATAAGCTTATTGAACACAGTACAAAAATTGATAGGTCTGAAGTCGGTCCATCTACAAGCATCGTCCCTCTTGGTATTGGTGTTTTGATATTGTTCTTCATGAATTTGGTTTACTGTTTCCATTGTGTTTGGCTCTACAAGTGGTATCATAGCCTTCTTCGTGGCTCTATGGTCCTTCGATTAGTGGTTTTTGGTGTAGAAATAAATTTCACAACCTGTTGTCTACTAATCCGTTTTTTCTGTGAAACCCTAGATTTCTATTTTACTAATGTTGGTTTCTATTTGTTATTTCTTGAGGGAAATTGGTCATTTGGTGATTATTGGCTGGTTCTTGGTAAACGGACTTGGAGACTTAACTTCGAGCTAGTTGTTCTGTTGAACTCCTAGATATTTTTGGTTGTGGTTCTTCAAACCTGATTGGTGAGAAATATATAACCTTTTACTTTCCTGCATTTTGATCTTGAACGTTGAATTCCCCCCCCCCCCCCCCCCCTTTTTGTCATTCCTTCTATTTCTGGTGATTAAGAATTGTGCCTTGATCTGGGTCGTAAACCTCATGAAATCCTAGTGAATTCTAACATGCATGAATTTGAGGAGCTCCCCTATTAATCTGTTTAATATTACTGTAGCATAGTTGATGATTTACTGTGATTACTAGTTTTTTTAATACCCCTATTGATTTTGTTCTTCATTGTGGCTATTAGTCTACTTATAATCATTGTTGGTTTTCACGTATTTCACTGTGTTGTTAGTCCATTATCTTAAGTGATATTTCATCCTTGTTTTTTTTTTGGTAACATTGAGGCTTGTGTGATATTTTATTGGCTCTGAAATATCTGGTTTTTTTTTCTTTTCTATTAAACTGTGACCTCAACTCCTTTCTCATGTTGATTAAAAAATTCAAATGGCAACTACTACGAAAACTTTGAGTTTTTTAATGGAAAATAAGGTTTTTTCCATTTAGCAGCAAAAAATGAAAGGAGTCTTAGTTCAACAGAAAGTTTCTAAAGCTATAAGTAGTAAATTTTCTACTACTATAACTGATAATCAAAAACTTGAATCTGATGAACTTGCATATACCTCTATAATTCTTCAATTACCCGATCAAGTGTTGAGAGAAATTAGAAAACTTGATAATGCTAAGGTTTTGTGGGATATATTAGAAGAACAATACATGATTAAAAGTCTGTCAAATAAACTCTTCCTTCGAGAAAGGTTATTTAGCTTTACAATTGATATGTCTAAGGATTTAAACAATAATCTTGATACTTTTAATAAATTAGTTCAAGATATTACTAATGTTGGAGATAAAGTTTTGGAATAATATAAAGTTGTTATCCTTCTAAATGTTATAGTTGAAGTATATGAGGATGTTAAATCTGCTATTAAGTATGGTAGAGATACCTTAACTCCTAAAATTGTGATTAATTCTTTAAGAAGTAAAGAATTAGAGCTTAAGGTTGATAGGACAGGAAAGGAATTTGAGAGTTTATTTGTAAGAGTGAGGTCTATTTCTAGGCAAGGAAATGGTCATAATCATCAAGGGAACAATAACTCTAAGAAAAGGGGAAAGGGAGGTCAAGATCAAAGTCTAAAAGTGGAAATAGGAAATGTTATGGGTGTGGGAAGACACGACACTTTATAAAGGATTTCTATAAAAAAAATTAACAAAGAGAGATTAAAGTTAATGAGGAAAATGTAGTTGAACCCTTACATGAGAGACCTATTGATGACAGAACCCATTTTTTATCTGAATACTGCAAATTATGCAATAACAGTTATCAGAATCTTGAATGGATTCTGGATTCAAGGTGTACTTTCCATATGACATCTAGAAGACCTTGGTTACAGAACTATAAGGATCTTGATGGTGGAGAGGTAGTTATGGACAACAATGTAGCTTGTAGGATTAAAGGAATTAGTATTGTGACTTTGAATTTTGAAAATGGATATACTTTTACTCTAGAAAAGGTAAGATATGTTCTTGACTTGAATATAAACTTGGTTTTTATAGGTAATATAGATGACACAGGCCTGTAAGACAGGATTGGAAATGGTTTTTTGAAAATAATTAAGGGTTCCTTAGTTATTTTCAAAAGTACCAAGAGAAATGGTATATATATCACTAGAGCCAGTATAGTTCAGAGTCACACTGTTGAGTCCTCAAGTGCTAAGATTGATGCTATCCTGAAATGGTATAATAGGCTTGCACGTGTGAGTGAAAAAAGGCTTGCATATTTTGAATAGGAAATGGGCATTTGGTAAGGAAGTGATTTCTAAGGTTATTTTGAGTGAGTATTGTATCTTAGGAAAACAACATAGGCTTCATTATCTTTTGAAACAAAAATCAAATACTTTTTGAAAAGTTTAAAAATTGGAAAACTTTAATTGAAATCAAATGAAAAAAAAATATCAAAGTTTTAATGACAGACAATGGTCTGAAATTTTGTAATTCTCAATTTGATCGACTTTGTAAAGATGATGGAATCCTTAGGCATAAAATTGTTCCTTACATCCCTCAACAAAATGGAGTTGTTAAAAGAATGAATATGACTATTTAAGATAAAGTTAGATGCATGATGATTAGTTCAGAAGTTCCTAACGTCCTCTAGGTGAGGCTGTTATGACAATTGTGTATATTGTGAATAGGACTCCTTCCAATGCTTTAGATGGTAAGACACTTGAAGAGGTATGGTCAAGAAAGTTATCTGATTACACTATCTTGAGAACCTTTAGGTGTGTTGTGCTGCCTATTCTCACCAAAGTCTAGGCAAAATGGAGCATAGATCCTAGAAATGTGTTTTCATGGGGTATCCTGAAGGAGTTAAAGGATAAAGACTTTGGGCTAGAGAAGAAATGGACTTTAAGATGATAACCAGTAGGATTGTAAAACCAATTCGCCCCTCTCTCAGTTAGTTATTCATTGGCTGTCAATCCCTATTGAAAAATAATACTTGGAAGTTATTTCCTAAACCTGAAGATAAGTCTTTAGTAGATTGTAAGTGGGTTTATAGCATTAAAAAGGGAAATTATTCTAAGCAGCCACTTATTTTTAAAGTTAGACTAGTTGCAAAGGGGTTTACCCAAAAACCTGGTATTGATTATAATGAAATTTTCTCTCATGTTGTTAAATACACAGGTATAAGAGTCATGCTTGTTTTGGTTGTTCAATATGATTTAGAACTTGAACAAATGGATGTTAAAACTACTTTTTTGTATGGTGACTTAGATGAAACGATTTACATGGTTCAGCCACAAGGTTTCATTGATTCTAAAATACCTGATCATATTTGTCTTTTGAATAGGTCTTCATATGGTTTAATACAATCACCTAGGCAATGGTATAAAAGATTTGACAATTTTGTGTCATCTATTGATTTTATGAGAAGTATATTTGATCATTGTCTTTATTTTAAAAGAAATAATAGTAATTTTTGATTGTTTATCTTATTTTGTATGTTGATGATATGTTATTGGTTGGACATAAAATGAGTGATATAAATGACATTAAAAATGTTTTAAGTGCTGAATTTGAAATGAAAGACTTAGATTATGCTAGGAGAATCCAAGGAATGAATATTAAAAGAAATAGATCACAACAATCTCTTCTTTTAACACAATCCGATTATGTGAAAAATATGTTATCCAAGTTTGCTATGCATGATTCCAAGTCTATTACTTTGCCTCTTGCTTGTCATTTTAAGTTGAGTAAAGATCAATGTCCCCATGATGAATATGATATGAAATACATGCAAAAAGTGCATTATACTAATGATGTTGGATCTGTTATGTATATTATGGTGTGTACTAGACCTGATGTTGCACATGCTATTAGCATTTTGAGTAGGTTTATGACAAACCCGGGTCCTGAACATTAGACTGCTTTAAACTGGCTTTTAAGATACTTGAAAGGTTCTATAGATTTAGGTTCACATTTTAAATTTTGTAAAGAGGGAATTGTGTTAAGAAAATATATGGATTCTGATTATGCTAGTAATAAGAATAATGGGAACTCGGTAATTGCATGTGTTTACTTTTTGTAATACTTGCATAAGTTGGAAGTTTCAATTGCAGTCTATTGTGGCTTTATCTACTACAGAAGCTGAATATGTAGCTGCTACTGAGGCTATTAAGGAGTCTTTATGGCTTAAAGGCTTGTTGTGTGAATTAAATGAATTGCAAAATCATGTTGTTGTTTGTTCCGATAAGTGTCATTAATTTGAGTAAAAACCCATTTTTTTATGATAGGATTAAACACGTAGATGTTAGGATACATTTCATTAGAGATATAATTCAAAAAGAGTTCATATTGCTTGGAAAAATCCCTACACAATTTAATTCGGCTGATATGGGAACAAATGTACTTCCTCTAAACAAATTTAAATCATGTTTGCAAATTCTAATAATTTATATTGGTTAAACTTGGTGTTTCTGCAGGTGTTAGTTCTTCCTGGTGCTGGTGTTGATAAAAAAACTGAAATGTTTTGGTTGTTTATGACATTGGTATCAAAGGAGAGATTTGATGGGCTGTGATGTCATTTTTGATAAAGCATTTGGTCCACTTAGACTATGATGAAATTGGGTCTAGCCCCATTGCTGGAATATTCAACCATTGTCCGATAACACAAAGGAAATTGGCCCAAAACCCCGACCCAATAAGGCGACACGTATTTCTCTAGTCTATTGATCTCCAATTTGAATCTACGATGATGGGAACTTGTATATAAAGCAGTTGAGTAGTCATTTTGTAGAAGACTTTTATTCTGCTTTCTATTTTTTGTTTGGGAAAAGCTTCTGGGTTCTTCTCTTCGTGTTCATCTCTGTATTCTCTTTTTTGATAGTGTGAATTGATCAAAACTTCTGGTTTTGATCCTAAATATTTGTGATTGGGGTCTTAGTGATTCTTCGATTGAGGGTTTTAGAGTTGTGGATTAGTTGTTTGATCTTGTTCCATTGAGTAGTTGTGTTGTTCATTTTCTATAGGGTTTTGGGGTCTTTTGTGGCCGTTTCTTTGCACAGAAAGGTACAATGAATTTGTTTTGAGTCCCATGTGATAATCAATCCTCTTGGTGATTGTGTTTTGATGTTGTTCTTTGTGAATTTGGTTTACTGCTTCCGTTGTGTTTGGCTCTACAGCATACATGCATGAATTCTCGATGACACTAAATAGCTTAAACATATTAATTTTCTTTTCTTTTCCTTTTTGGTAAAGAACATTGAATGTAAGTGTAATGTTTGGGAAATTCCAAAAACATCAGTTACAAGAAATGAAATGGGATATATTTGTAGAAGGTAGTATATTTACTTATTAAGGTGTGTTTGAGTCATATTATTTTGGAAGAATGTATTCTGAAATAGTAGATTGATGGAGATTGTGTGGTTAAAAAAAATGAAAAGTCATTGATGTGATGAAAAATATTATTTTATTGAAGAATTTGTTGTTGAAAATGAATAAAAAAATGAAAATGAAAATATTAATGTAACCAAACAGGGGCTAAAACATGCTATAGTAATTCGTGAAAGAGTTTTCTATAATAGGCAAATACGGTTTTTTTCCTTACAACTATGGTTCAAACAATAGACAATTAAGTTCCAAAATCCCTAGATCCAAAGCCCCCTCTCAAAACTGTATCTTTTGCATAAGAAAAATAGCAAATTAAAAATATTCAATGACTAGTCGAGGCTGAACCAAAAAATCGAGGTTAAACTAATAACTCGTTAATCCAAGCCTTAACAGAGTCAATAGTCAAGCAAGGTCTTTTAACTAATCCAGACAATAAGCACAAGTTCCAGAATAAATAAATCTACAGCTACCATTGAATATGACTACAAAATTTTTATATATACAAAAAATTTGAAAATTAAGAACAACTATAAAGTATAAATCGCCTTTAATGTTAACCAATATTCTAAAATGCACGCAATATGCAAAACACCCTACTTTGGGCTTAGGCACGCTTTTCTTTCTTTTTTTCAATATAGCATTTCATAATTTTAGATGTTTGGTAAGTATTATTTTAATTATTAAATAATTTTTAGATTGATTAAAAATTAAAATATTATAAGTTTAATGCCTATCACCCACTCGAAGCTTGGCCTCCATGCCTTGAGCTTTTTAAATCGCTAATATTAATACCATCTATGACTAGAATCCAGCAGGAACCAAGAAATAACTTAAATCAATCCCTCCTGCTGTAGATACATACCGCGAGTTAATACTTGTCACAGAGACATTATCCAAACTGATAAAAACCCTGAACTCGAGAAAGTAAAAGAGAAAGCAATGTTGTCCCTTGAAGGAGAAATGTAGCAGATATCTATAGGGAAAAAAAAAAAAAATATCCTCCTATCTATATCTATCAGCTCCAACCTGAACTTAATACAAAAAAATGTACATCTCAAACCAAATATTCATATACCATTGCTGCCAAGTAAATGTTCCTCCAAACTTCTTGAATGAACTGCATTCCAACATCGCATTTTCCAGAAAACCAAAAACTTTACGCTCCCACCTCAAAGAAGATTATTTTAAACTCTTATGGCATGTTCAGCAAAAAAGATTGGCTAGTACTGGACAAGTATTAAGAAAGAAAAAGAAGTTAAAAACTTGCTCATTTACTGTTGAAATTTGTCTAGTACTCCTAACCAAACATGCACTTAGATTCTTTGGTATCCTACTTATCAATTCTTTAGTTACTTTCGCAGCTCCGAAGAATTTTCTACCTTCAGGTTCCAACAATATTCTGCACTTAATTTCCCTTTTTCTCAAATTAAATCCCGCCCCACTTTTCAAGAAATTCCTTGCCCCTTGTCGATTTTGGTGTTTCCATCAGTATCAGTTACAACCGTTGTTTCAGTAGATTCCTCTTCATTCTTCAAGGACTCGGTTTCCATAGCTACTGATATAACCTGGAGAAGTTCCAAAGGAGTAGCAGCAGGGTCTAATTCCCAACAACCCTTGGGAGCATTTGTCCCTTCTTGACCAGTGAGAAAACGGGACGGTACCTGATGAGAAAACCGAGACATTTCTTCCCTAGGGATTCTTCTTATATCCCTTGGGCTCAGAAGCTGATGGAAAATTGCTTTATAGCCAGCAACTTTAACTAGAGGAATCACAACTACACCCAGTTCCTCATCATAGTCTTCAAGTACTTCCACCATATCATATTTATATATTACAATGTCTTCTGTGAGTTCATTCCATTCCGCCGACCAATTCCTGTACAGAGCCCAAACGTCCCCCTTCTGAGGAAGTATCAGGATTGTCCCATCAGTGACTTTCGTCCATTTAACCTTGTGTGAGAATGAGTCGATAGAGTTTCTAATTCCACATTTGCCTATTCTATAAACCCCACACGTTTTCGAAAAACCAGAATCAAACCACTTATTGGCTTCTGAATTAAGCCAGCTGATTTGCACCTCAAAAGGGTTCAAAGAAATCACCTTATGAATCATGACATAATACCGTGGCATCCCATCATCACCATCATACACCGCCCACACCTGGCATTCTCTGAAACACCTCACCATTCTGTACCTGTCAAAATCATGAAAATCTGAATCTGGGACATAAATTGATATTTGCTTAATTGGTTCCAAATCAGCACCCAAATTGAGTTTATTCAGAGGAATTTGACGATTAGCCTTGACTGGCTCATTCTGTTCCAATTTGGCACTATTTGTAACACTGTTGTCTTTTTCACATGATGTTTCCTTTCCTACATTATTTACATAAGCTTCATTAGCTGATGTCGTCTTGAGAGCACTAGTTGAGGTCCGTTCATTTAACTTCTGACGTATTTCCTTTTGAACCTTCTCTATCAGCAACTGTTTAAAGTCATCGTTGTAATTCACCTTCTTTAATGTATCCTTGTTTATACCACAATCTTCAACTACTTTTCTTCTCTTCACAGCATTTGAGTGCCCAAAGGATCTGCTATCAATTGTTCTTTTAGAGGAATGATTTTTCCTTCGATTAGCCTCCTCCATTCTAGTGGCAGCCTGCTTTTTCTGACGTTCTCTTTTCACTTTGTCATAAGCCTGTTGAACCAAATTTGCAGCTTGAGCAGTAGATGCAGCACCATTTGACTCAAAGAAAGGAGCCCGTTGCAAATTACTATGATTGGACGAATTACTGATATTAAACCCTGCAGATGGTGGCTCAATTTCTGTTGCAAAGTAGGCCTCAAGGCAATTTGGGCAGAGCAGATGTTGGTTAAGATACATCCTGAGATATTCATACTGCATCTTGCATCGATGACAGACAGTCCAAAATGTACGCCGTCCCTTCTTACGAGATGGAGCTGGACCAAATGAGGCATCCCTTTTACTAGATTTACCCTTTGGAACCTTCATTTGTGAAGCTGCATTCTTTGCAAAGCTGTAAAATCCATTTTGCTTTGTTGGTGGCACGCACCCTTTGGTATTCTGATTCCTCTCCTGGAACATGGTACCATACTTCTGGTCATATTCTAATCTCTTGGACATATCAGACAGCAAACTCCAGGCTTGTGAAACCAGTTTAAATGCCCCTTCTGCCCCAACAGATTTGTTCTTGTCAGGATGAAGCAGAAGAGCAAGTTTTCTATATTGTTTTCTTACTGTCTCGTCATCATCTAAAGGAGTCGCACAGAGTACAGCGTACCAGTTACATTCACCATTTATTTTCTCCTCAGCAGAAAAATAAACCTCGAATGTCCTCACCAACTGAGAGATGCCCTCTAGCCCAGGATATAGATTCTGAGCCTTGAGAGCAAATTTTTTCGCTGCCTTAATGTCCTTGTCCAGAAACTTCCTCTCAGCAATCTCTTTTGCTCTCACAGCCTCATCTCTATTACACTCCATCTATTGCCTGCCCTTCTCTTCACCACTTTAGAATTTATCACCAAAAAAGAATATCAACACTACTGGAAGCATTTTTAGATTCCAAGGCATCGCACTTCTTACATACCAAAATCCTAATTTCCAGGAACTCCAAGACCTGAGCGACATAAACAAATTCATATAACCTAATTCAGAAAACATCTAAATATAGAAACAAATTCATATAACCTAATTCAGAAAACATCTAAAAATAGAAAACTAGTCCTACATAGGCATTTTCCATTATACCAGGACAATTTGGACACATCTAACAAATAATAATCACACAGTTTAGCGTGAATCCATTAAATCAAAATTGCAATAAAACCAGGAGCAGCATGTAAAGTAAAGAATGTCAAGCCCAGAGCATTAGCATAATTAGAAACTTTGTTCAATTCATTTTCCCAGGACCTTGAAGTGGCATTAAAGTTAACATTTCTCCGAATCTATCCATCATCAAAACTTAAGGAGACTAGGAAAAAAACTAGCTGATTATAGTTCCGAGTGAATTAAGAAATAAAAAAATCGTATATAACATTATAAAGCAATGTCCATATATGCATAATATCACAATGTTGCATGATGGGTTCAATTATACACTCACGACGTTTACAATTATGGGTGTGAGTGTCTTTTATGTATCAATGATATAAACCAAAAATAAATTGAATGTAGAACCCAGTTGAATAAGTAAAAAAGCATTAGTTGTTTGTTCTCGTGTTTGGAAGTAAAAGTCAAATAAGACCAATGAAGAGATTCTACCTTCATTCTAACAATTATTTCTAAACATTTATTTCAACACTCAACTCCCAACTCAGATTTTCTAAATTCATCAATATACGCCCAGGTCACCAACTACAAATATTTTCTGGATTATGGGTGAAAGTGGTCGTGAATGGAGATCACGTGTGGATTTAGCAGTAACATAAATTCCAGAGACGTGGGTTTACTAACAACATACATCATGCTGGATGGCAAAGCTATTATGAACAATGGGAATAGAATTTAATTAATAGTGCATGACCTCTCATTCCCCTTTCAAGTGGGTCTTTAAATACTTATAATGATAAGACTTGAAATGTTAAATCACCTCATCTAATATTCACTTGAACTCTGAGTTTTAATAAGATCTAAACATAGGAATTTTTCATTGTATCATGACATAATTTGGATAAATCAATTATTTCAAAACTTAGGCTCGCATCTTGAGCCTCATGTATGGTTTTCATTGAATCCCTCGAAGCTTACACCATAAGTGCCAAACTTAGGGAGGCTAAGGTACATGCTCAATTCATTTGTCTTGCCTTCTTTAGGTTTCTTATATTGTCCTAAACTTTTTGGGTTATTATTTATATAGCCTAAACAACTTACGAGTTTTTTTTTTTTTTTTTTTTTTCTTCTTCTTTTCTACCTTCACACATAGTGGAGGGAGAAGGCACCATCACAAAAGGAGGATGATAATTTGTTCTATGTTTGTTTGTAAGTTAAAACTTTTAACTTTTACTTTGTTTTATTATAAACATTTGAGATGGTTTAGATTTGTAATGAACATATATTATTTTGAATTTATTGGTTTGCTTTGAGGTTTATGACTCATGATGCTTAGAGGTTTACATCTTGCCTCGTAGAACATACCAGGTAGACATTGGACAAAACAAACTAATTAAGATTCAAAAGTATAAGTTATTGTGCAAATTAAATGAAAATCGCAACAATACCAAGAGCAGCATCTAAATAAAGAATGTCCAGAGCAATAGCATAATTAAAAACTTGTTCAGTTCATTTCATCTAAACCTTAATGTAGCCATTAAAATTAACATTAATCAAAATCTATTGATCATTGAAACTTATGCAAACTAGAAAGCTTGAACTGATTATGAGTTCTCAATTCTCAAGTGACTTGACAAAAAACAAAACATCATAAATCAATGTCCTTATATGCTTGATATTAAATCTTTCAGGTACAGTACACTCATAAAAGTACAATCGCGTGTGAATGTCTTTATGTAGTAACAACTAAACAATGCGAATTGACCATATAACCTACCTAATAAGTAGAAAGCATTAGCTTTACTCATTTTTGGCAATAATGGCTGAACAATGCCAATCAAGAATTTCAAAGCATTCTAAGAATACTAGTTATACATTTGTTTCAACATCAGCCATCTTTTCAAAATTCATTAATATTGTATGTCATCAACAACAAATACTTATTTTCTGAATTTAGAGAATTGATATATTTTCAGTGGCAAAAGTTCCAGAAATGTTTTGTTGTGATTCAGGGGCTGAGACATCATGGGTCCAGCGAGGACAACTGCCCCCACTAGGCCCTGTTTGAGCCAAATTAATGTAGAATAAGAATGAAAAATATAGCCGTTACTGGGCACACAACATATAGAAAATATGAATTTAAACGTTGATGTGATGGATAACGATGATATTTTTTTATTTTAATGAGATAATAATGTATATCAAATGGGGGCTAGGTATTTACCTATTACACTTGAGGGGCGGCCAGTTCTAAAGGCAAGGGAAAAACCCTAAACAACCCGCATTAAAAATTCAAGAGAGATGTTGTCCAGAAAATCATTGTTGCTAGGGGAAGATTACCATTAAGAAACAAAAATTTGGAAACAAATAAATAAATTCTAAGGAGTTGAGAAATGAAATCATTCACAACAATCAGATCAACATATAAAGCCTGTTTTACACAAATAAATCTGATACTACCTTCCAAATTTGGTGATGAAGTTGACTTCTCCTTGTAGAAATCACAGCAACACAATATAACTTGGTGCCATGGGGTGATGACACGGCCCCCTTTTCCTCTCTCCCCTTCACGCTTTGTTCCCCATTTTCAGTGTAATGCCAGAAAATCAATTGAAACACGTGTGAACTACGATTGGATTTTAAATGGACTTACTAAGGCTTACAAAAAAATATGGGATAATTAGGTCCATTACTTTAAAAAAAGAAATAATTAGAATAATATGCTTAAACTGAATTATATCTCTAATTACAGTATTAATTACGTTATGCTCAAACAGCTCATCCGAAAACACAGACGGACAGACCATTTCCTCCAATTTAATTTTTTTCCTCTTCTTAAAAATTTTATTATTAATTAAAAAAATTTATTATTAAAATATTTTCGTTTGATGCTCTATTTTACGTTGCAGTTATCCATTTTGAGCTATTCAAAAATCAATTAGAAGCTGTTTTCGCGTGTTTTCCAACCCGCCAACAATTACAAGAAAATGATCAGACGATTGTGTAAGGAACAAACCTCTTAAAACAAAGTCCCAAAAAGAAGTGCGTTTACTAGTGAAGAGTTACAATTAGAAAGTAGACAAAACGCCTCCAAGAGGCGTAAGCACACGAGTACTGAGAAATGATTAAATTTAAACTAAGAAAATGAAAATTACATATTCTCTGGTCGAGAGTTTTTGATTCGGGGTCTTCATCTTGGGTTTCTCAATTGGACTTCCCTTTGATTTTGGGCTGCATTTTTAGTGTGTCAACAATTACCCCCCAAATATAGCAGAATTAATACTAATCATTAATTTTGTCATATTCACTCTGTATCTTTTTCGCAACATTCGAACTTCTCCAGAATTTCAATCATCACGTACTTTTACTGCCTAAAGAATTGCGACGTTACAAATCCTTAAAACCCAAAAGTACGCAGTATTATTTACGTCTCTGCAATCTTACGCTTCTCCCTCGCCATTTCACTGTTCACCTTCTTGTCTCCGTGTTACATTTCGTCAACAGACCTTACCCAACTTACATTCTGTAATGAATGGCCACTTCAAGAACTCAGTCTGATGCTGCCCTTAGCTTTGAGGACTTCCAAGACCTCCTTACCAAGCCATACATAGATTCAAACCCTCTTTCGCAGGTTGGTCCCAACATTGATGAGTTTTTCCTGGGTCCATCTTTTGTTGATGCTGAATCGGTCGAGAAGACTGCGGCGGGTCAGTTGTTCCCTTGCGCTGAAACCCTTCCGTTTCTGAGTTCTCTACCGTTGAAGGCCATCTGCAATAAAGATATTCGTACTTGGCCCAAAGCTGATTCTGGTTTTCGTAGGTGGCAGCACGCATGGTGAATCATGGCCCCACCAAATCAATTTTTGAACGTGCAAGAATTTTGGACTTATTGGAATCACCCTTAATCCTCCCGTATACGACTCAGCGCTTTTTCCAATCGCCCTGAGCTTTTGGTCTTCTGAGTACAATGTCTTTGTTTTTCCTTGCTGCCCGTTGTCCATTACTCTGAGGGATGTTGGGACCCTAGTGAATCTTCTTCCTTTGGGCGATACCATTTCTCCCAGCATGGTGGTTTCGGTTTCCGCTGGCAGTGTTCCCCCCAAGTTTGATAAGAAAATGTGTGAATCTTACTCGGCTATGCAGAGTGCTTTTGTCGCTCTTACTTCTGAGCCTAATCATGTTGAGCGGGTAGCTTTCCTTCAAGTTTGGCTCTGTAAATACGTTATTTGCGTCCCTAGCTTGAAACCTTCTACGAGTTACCTGCATTTAACGCATGCCCGTGGCAAGCCTTTGAATCTGTGTTCTTTCTTTTTAGCCGCTCTTTATAGGGGTTTGGCTTTGCTCCAATTTCAATTGAGGACTGGTGCGTCCTCTACTGGCAGTGGGCCTCTTTGGTTTGCTCAATTATGGCTGAGAGCATATTTTCCTTCTTTTGGGGCTCCATCTATTTGCAATACTTCTGCCACCTGTTACGGGTTGTCCATAGACTCCTTGAATCCAACAAACATGTCTAGGAGAGACATCTTTTCATTCTTTTATACCTTAAATTCCGTTTCTTCCTTTTTCCCTTTTCCTACTCATCTGACTCCCAACTATGTGCATATTCCTTCTGGAGTGATTGACTCTTTACCCATTTGGGTTCAGTTCCTGGCTGGAAAAGAGTTGTTCTATGACATTGTCACAGGAACCAATGCTAAAGCTGGGGTAGAGATTTACACTCCCCATTTCTTTGCTCCCCAACTGGATTTCGGCCAGACCTGGCCCGTCCCTCTTTTCTATTCCAAAAATATGACCGACCGTTTTTATACTCTAAATAAAGCAGATGTTGCAACTATAGAGGCCCATAACTGCGTTTTGGCGGATGCATTTTCGCTAGCCCCTTTTCATCCCAGTTCCGCTATTCATCTCCTTTTTTAGCAACTCTGGCCGTCAGTGAAACGTATGCTATTTACAGCTGACGCTACTACTGCCTTTCATTTGCTGGATCGGCCAAGTGCTTCTTCCACTTCTCCTCTTTTAGTTACTCCTGTATCGATTAGGAGTCATTATCCACCTCCTCGCTCTAAAGATCTTATTCTTTCTCCCGCTTCTCCATCTGCCAAAGCTATTGCTGTCAAGGGTGTATCAGGCCGGAAACGGTCGGCTTCAGCATCCCCTGTTTTGCGGCCGATGACGATGATGATGATGATGATGACACCCCCCTATCTTCAGGAGAAAGGTAATCCATATTTGTATATTCGCGGATATGTTCTTCTGTATACTAATGGTTTACCTGAATTTTTCAGAAGAGTTCATCTTCTCTTTCCAAGGCTATAGTTTTCACCGACTCTTCCTCACCCTTTCCTGTCGAGGCTGCGTCGCTCAGGCTTCAAGTTCCAACACCCTTATCACCAACAAATCCTCCTTCCCAGGGTGCCAACCCCCCCAAGCATGGAATTAAAAGGTAATGCTTACCTTTGATGCCTTGGCCCTTCTTATAAAATTGGCCAGTGTAACTTCAGACTCGGTCTTATAAAATTGAGCATAGAATAATTGCTCCATTTGCTGCCATGTTTGGACGGAGTTTGCGGGCAAATTAATGAACCAAGAAAAAGCTACCCCTGTTAAAGAACTTGGGAACAACCTCAACTTATGGTAATCATTCACCTCACCACTTTGCAACGTGAATCGCCCTACATGTTCTAATGTAGACACTTATCCTAGACTAGTGAACAGTGAGAATTCCGGTACTTTGTACCCTCTAGGCCATGGATATGCTTGATCTATCCAATCAGGATATGGCTTGGTATAAATTGGCCTAATAATCAGACGCACCCCAACTGCTATTTGATCTTGCACTATTTCCATAATTTGGTTTCTTAGCACGGCGTTAGGGTTATATGGGTTCCCTATTGGTTGATTTACTGGCTGATTTGTGGGAGGCCTGGTAGTTTGCCATTGATTGGCCATAAAAGTGCCATTATTCGGGCTGTTATGACTGTTAAATTGAGTGCTTAACCCGTCTTTTGTACGTAAACCATTCTGTCCGTTGTTTGGGACATTATCTCTTACGTTTGTACTACCCCCCAGGTTGGATGTAGTGTTATCATTATTCAAGTTCAAGGTCCCGTTTCCCATTGGGTTTGAAGTAGAAGGGCCAAAGGTGGCTCTAGACTTGAGCCTGAGTTTACACCAAGGGAATTATATGGCGAAGTATGCCCCACGATAGTCCTAGACTGAAAGTGACTGCCTATAGGCATAACGGGTTGACACATTTGGCTTACCAACTTATTCATGATTTCATTTAACGTATTCAATTGTTTAGCCATATTATTAAAATGCATATTCTCATTTTGGGTAAACTTCTCCATATTATGAATACTTCGTAAATTTACATGTTCAACGACATCCTGCGTGAGTTCTCCCAGCAATGCACGCATTGTGCGAGGGCTCAATTCTGTCGTTGGTTCGTAGCGGCTGTGACTGCTTTGACTTTGTCCATCTGTTCGTGGAGAAAGTTGTTGCTCCTCATATCGCTCAACTACAGACTGGACTACTCCTTGACTTGCTGGTTCCTTATCGGAATTTTTATGAGGCATGATATCTTTTCTTTTCTGTATCTTCACTTACAAAACACCAACTGTCCCACCGGGTGTGCCAAATTATTTTCGCGTGTTTTCCAACCCGCCAACAATTACAAGAAAAGGATCAGACGATTGTGTAAGGAACAAACCTCTTGAGACAAAGTCCCAAAAAGGGGTGCGTTTACTAGTGAAGAGTTACAATTAGAAAGTAGACAAAACGCCTCCAAGGGGCGCAAGCACACGAGTACTGAGAAAGGATTAAATTTAAACTAAGAAAATGAAAATTACATATTCTCTGGTCGAGAGTTTTTGATTCGGGGTCTTCATCTTGGGTTTCTCAATTGGACTTTCCTTTGATTTTGAGCTGCATTTTTAGTGTGTCAACAGAAGCTTACAATGCAATCATGATAAATATGTCATGGACGACATTTAAAATAAAAAAGTTATCATCCGTAAATTATTAAACATAAAACTATGTTTAATATTTTTTTTTTGTTTTCCTAGCCGATATCAATGTAAAAATTTATGAAGTTTAACATATGATTATTAAGTTCATTTCCTGTGGCCATTTTCGACTTGTATTTATGAACTAATCATTTACTAATTTTAAATTCGAAAAATGTATTTCAAAACTTCTCGTGAATATTTCGATAATATAATAAAAAGCTCGCTTGAATAGTGAAGAAACGTAACACTTAAATAAGTCAAAAAAAAAAAAAAAAAATTAAGTGACATAATATGTCACCTTTTCGATTCTATCACTTTTTTTAGTGTCAAATTTTTTGAATTTCTGTAAATTTTTTGAATGTTTTTTTACTTTAAAAATTTATATGTCACTTTTTTTGTCACCTTTTTATTTTTTGTCACTTGTTCCGAATTTATGTCACTTTTTTAATGTATATCACTTTGTTGAATTTATGTTTTTTTTTTTGAGTATTTGTCATTTTTTTAATTTTTTTGCCACTTTTATAATTTTGTCAATTTTATTGAATGTGTCACTTTTTGGATTTCTGTCATTTTTTTTTAATATCACTTTTTTTTTTGTCGCTTGTTTTTAATTTGTGTAGCTTTTTTTTTTTTTTAAGAATAAGTCGCTCTTTGGAATTTCTGTCACTTTTTTAAGTATCACTTTTTTGAATTCTTATCCATCAAAACTCATCGTCACTTTTTTTAACAAAGTCACATACATAATAAGAAATATTTGAATTGAATTGAAAACATTCTAAAACAAAAAATAAGAAATAATCTGGTTTCATATGTCTTCCAACTTTCGTTTCTTTTATGCCCATTTGCCTCCATAATAAATAAAGATATTAATTTTATCCATACCTACATTAAGATTACAAAGAAATTGTGTGTTAGTTTTTTTTTTTTTTTTTTTTTTAAGTGATAGAGTAATATGCATCTAATTAATTATTTTAATGAGACACTGTAACTTTTTTTGAGACTTTTTCATATAAAAGTGACAGAATTCACATTCTTATTGAGCAAACATCTTGCATGCATGAATGTAATTGATTCAAAGTTTTCTTTTTTATATGTATTAACATAAAATATGGCTTGAACTCGTACATTCAGATTTCAATACGCACACGTATGCATCTAGTTAATTATTCCAATAAGATACTGTGACTATTTTTTCATAAAAAAGTGACAGAATTCACATTCTTCTTTTGTCAAATACCTTGCACGCATTAATGATTTAATTGATTCAAATTTTTCTTTTTCATATATATTACCATAAAATAAGACTTGAATTGATATGTTCAAATTTCAAAAAAATGCACACGTATGCATCTAATTAATTGCTCCAATAATATAGTGTGATCTCTCCTTTTTTTTTTTTTTTTTAAGAAAAGTGACAAAATTCACATTCATCTTTTGTTAAACACCTTGCATGCATCCATGATTTTATTGATTCAAAGCTATTTTTTCATATGTATTGACATAATCAATTTTCTCTGAAGTTCAATAATGTAATTTTCAAACATATTTTCAAACACAATAACAAAATCATAAAAAAGAAACTTTATAAATATTAATTATTTACACTATAAGGTTTAAACTAAACCTAATCACGAAATTCAAATAAAAGTGAGATAGACAATGAACTATGATTATTAGAATTCGTAAGCCAGAGATTTTTCAACTAAAAATTAATAATTTTAAAGAGAATACTAAACAATTTTAAAATGACCAAATTGGAGAACTAATTGAATAAGGAATCAAGAAAAAAAACCTGTAATTTTGTTTGTCGATTTTTTTCCAAAATTTTCAATATTGAAACAACATTGATCTTTTTCCAAAACTTTGAATAATGAACGAATTTGTGGATGATTTCCTCTTTTCTCTTTCCAATCTTCCTTTTTTTTTTTTTTTTTTTTTTCAATTTGGAGTCTGATTTACGTTGATGCCATAAGGTTTAGTGTTTGAGGGTATTTTGTATGTTAAATTTTATTTAATTACCACTTAATCCAAATTTATCATGTTTTTATCAAAACTGTCCCAAAATCTAAGGTATTTGTGTAAGTACCCCAAAAATAAAATGAAAGAGGTTGGATTAGGTTGGACCCAAAGTTCAGTACATGCATGTGCCTTCATTGGACTCTATTGGCTCTACCCCTATTACCATTTGGGCTCAATTTTAATTTTAATTTTAATGTATTTTTTTACTTTTTCTTTTTAATAATATATTTTTAATAAAATAATATTAAACGTAACCTAAAAAAAAAAAAAATTTATTGACCACACATTTTTAAAAAAAAAATACTATTGCACAACACATTTTTCTTCAAAAATACATTTTAATGATCCCAAAGGGGCTAAGTATTTGTATTATATTTTTCCGTGCCAAAGATGCATTAGATAGAATGATTGCTATAGATTTATCATCATAGAATACTTAATTAAGGTATTGAGCCACCGAGTTGCCAGTCCAACAATGTATTCTTGTTTATCTCACGAGTTACTAACATATTCAGGATTAATCTTTTGATCAAATTACTTTTTATTCACATATTTTATAAACATAAAAGTATGATCCACTTATTTATTACCATAGGCGGACTCAGAGGGGTGCTTCCAACTTTTGAGAATTTTTTTTTTATAAAATCATGTTTGATATTGATTAAACTCTAAATTTTAATCTAAATCAAAGTTAACAATTAATTTTAACTCATGTTTGATACATATTAAAATTTTTATTCTCATTCTTCTACTCATTTTCAACCACACATTTTTCAATAAAATAATATTTTACATCACATTAATAATTTTTGTTTCTTTTTCAACCATACATTTTCTATCAATTTACTATTCCAAAATATATTTTTCCAAAATAATGTTGCTCAAACACACCATCAATAATATATTTCATGAAATCCATAAATATTTAACTTTTATCAAGATTTACTAAAAAATTAATTTTAATATCTACCAAATAAGGACAAAATCACAATATATTTGAATTTCGATAATATGCTAATTTTAAAAATTGTTTGAAAATCGTACGCTAATCGAATCTATAAATTGCTTATGTCATCTCGAAATTTATTTCGAGAACTACATTATAAGCATATAGAATAGTCCAAATAGATATAAAAAATAATTAAAAATACGTTAAACGTGAGTTTTAAAGAAAGACGTCTAACTAACCTTTTTTTTTAAAAAAAAATCAATTATTTTATTAACATTTATTATTTTTGCGATACAAATTTCTGAATCTAACTTTCATCATTTTATTATGAAATTTTATATGGAATATGACATTAAGAAATTTCGAAATTTGACATCCGAAAAAGTCATATTCCATGTAAATTTTCGGATGCAAAATTACATGAATATGATTTTTTGGACGTAAATTTTCGATTGTAAAATTTCTCTCAACTTATTTGCAAGTTTGATTGTGCCCCTTAACTTTAAAGTTATGCGTCCACCCCTATTCATTACTGTATTATATTTTAACTTAATTTTTCTTGAGTGGGGAGGGAAAAGGAGGGGGATACCATAATCTTGGAACTTTTGATCTTGAATGTAGAAACAAAATCCTTTAACCAACAAAACAATGTAAATTGGTGTAATAATTAACCAGGTATAAAACATCGTAATGATAACTGAAGAAACATTCAAAGTTAGGAATCTCGATAAACATGTGATTGAAAATGAGTTTTACGAAATGAAGACCAAACATGGACTAACAATTCAAAATGCGTTGAATAATTCAAATATGGAGTCCAATCTTGGTTTTCAACCTCTTAGGTTTGTGCTTCGTATTTAAAAATAATTTCAATAAAATTGCATAATCAGTCTCCAAGAAGGGCCACGAAAATTCTTTCTTCTTTTTACTCCGAAAAAGAAAAAGAATTTATATAGAAGTACTAGAATAATCATTTTTAACTTGTCAAAGAGTAGTAAGGACCAAAAAAATAAAAAATAAAATAAAAGGAATGAGAACAATACTATAAATTTTACTTTTTGACTTGTATACTCATGGTTATAAAATTTGGAGTGATGCGTGTTTTTATAGGATCACACAAATATTAAAAGAAGATTTTGAAATATGGAATACCAACTTGCTCCTTTTTAAACATTGAGGACCGATTGCTAACGTGAAATTGGAGACTAATCAATGCAATTTTTCATTCTAATTCTTTCTTATTTTAAAAATGAAAATAAAACCTAGCGTGATTGTGTGAGTTGCTTACGTGGACCTTTGAGACCAATCATTTGCAAACACGTATACAATATGCGCGTTTGACCTAATCAAATTGTACGTTGTTCCATGTCCTAAGTGGACTCTGTCAATTTCATCTCTCAAAGTATTGCGTATAAATACACTCGAAATAGATAATTTCCCAAATAATTAAAAGAAAAGAAAAAAAAAATAGAGAGAGAAATAAAGAGATCGGTGTACATTTCTTTACCAGAGCAAGATCGCCGTTAACATCTCCGGTTGCTTTTGTTTCAATCTTTTTACGGATTGCCTATCTCCGCGTAACCATGGTGAAAATCTGATCTTGATTCTCTTTTGTATTTGATTGGTGTTTTTTGTTGTTTGATATTGTGATTTCGATTTATATGTTGTACATTTTGTGTTTAATTTGTACGATTAGAAAATCTTATTTTTCTCTTATTAGTATGTGATTAGTTTTTTGTTGTTTGGAATTGTGATTTTGATTTATGTGTGATACAATTTTTGGTTTATTTTGTGAGATTTTTATAATTTTTTGTTCGGAGTTTGAGGAACTTTTGATGAGTGATTGATCTGATTTTATGATCGATTATGTTTTTTTTCCCCATTTTAATATTTCTAAGTGCGTTGTAATTATTGATTTTCTAGCTCAATCTCAATAACAATTTGCGTTGCAAGTTTACATATTGTAATGGTTGTAAAACTTCCAACCAAAACCAGCAATCAAACTTCACAATTAATTGCACAAAAGTAAAGTTCAGCTGGGATTCAACAATCGGACTGATGTTTTATTAATGAACTGAATTGATTGTTAACATAAGAACCAATTGATGTTACCAATTGATGATACAGAATAAGAAATGGGTTGAGAAGAAGAAAGGGAGAGAAGACGAGAATCTAGAAGAGAAGAAGGAACTGGAAATCTGTTAATGCCAAAATCACCCCTCTCTTGCCTCCATCTGACATTTATAACAGAAAGAAAGAAAACGTGTTTTGGTTGTGTGTTTGTGTTTTGCACTTTTAAAATTTAAAAGAATGAAACGGTGTCACCCTCTGCTTGTTGAAACGGTGTCGTCTCCCCATTTGAATTTCTGGTAATTTCGTGGATTTCTGCTTTTCTTCCTTCCCCAATTACTGAGGCTACTTGATCTCTGCTCCTCTCCATTACATTCCTCCCCCTCAATTTGACCTTGTCCCCAAGGTTGAAAGTAAGGATAAGTTTCTTGAATTGCGGCTGCATCCTCCTAGGTGGCTTCAACCTCCAAGGTACCCTTCCAATGAATTAACCATTGAGTAACTGTCTGGTTATCTTTTTTGATGAGGCGAGTCTGTAAGACTGAAAGTGGTTTTGAATAACCTTTGTCTTGTTCTCCGTCTTCTGGCATTAGTAAAATAGGTACTTCTTGTTCTCTTATTTTTTTGTCTTTAGCAAGGATGCGTGGAAGACAGGGTGTATCTTAGAAGTATTGGGTAGGTTGAGTTCATAAGCTACCTGTCCAATTCTCCTAATGATCTGATAAGGACCAAGTACTCATCTTGATTAACGTATGATAGGTTGTATTATACCACCATTCAGCCAAGGACAACCAGTTGATCCACTGCTTGGGTTTGTTTGAATGTCATGCATTGGTTGAGCCTTTCAGCCTGACCATTTGTTTGTGGGTGGTAGGCAGAACTTAAGTGAAGTTTAGTACCCATTAATTTGAACAACTCTTGCCAGAATCCACTAGTGAAAACTTTGTCCATGTCTGACACTATACTCTGAGGAATCCAGTGAAATTTGTAGATATTGCCCATAAATTTCCTTGTCACTGTTACTACAAAATATGGATGAGATAGGGTCACGAAGTGCCCATACTTGGTGAACCGGTCTACTACCATCAGTATTACAGTCTTTCCATTTGATGAAGGTAGCCCTTCAATAAAGTCCATGCATATGTGGCTCCAAGAATATTGTGGTTCAGGTAACAGCTACAAGAGTTCAGGTTAAAGAACATGTTCGCTTTTGCATCTTTGGCAAGTGTCACAGCTAAGTACCTCTTTCTTGATCTCGTTAATCATACCAGGCCAGAAAAAAATGTTGTTTAGCCGTGTACACGCTGGCTTGGACGCCTGCGTGACCTCCATTTTGAGAGGAATGAATAATCTGTATCAACTTGGACCTGATTTGACCTCCTGACCCAATATATAACTTCCCTTTATATTTACTCAATATATAACTTCCCTTTATATTTGAGCAGTCCATTTTCGTAAGTGAAGTTAGGATTTTCCCCGGTGTTTGTCAAGGTTGCCTCAATTGGTTGTTCAGCTCTCTCATCTCCTTTATAGCTTCCTAGTACCTCTTGTGTCCTGGTGGGTATAACATGGGATATGGCTGCCACTTCTAACTTGGCCTCTTCTCTTCTAGATATTGTATCGGCCACAGTATTATCAGCTCCCTTCTTATATTGTATCTTGTAACTAAGCCCAAGTAGTTTGGTTAGCCATTTTTGTTGGAGAGGAGTGGTGATTCTTTGCTCTAGTAAGTACTTTAAGGACTGGTGATTGGTTTTAATCACAAAGTGATGTCCCTTCAAATAATGTCTCCATTTTCCAACTGTAATAACCAAGGCCAGTAGATCTTTCTCATATGTGGACATTCCCAACTTTTCATTACAAATGCCTTTACTCATATAAGCAATAGGCATGATGCCTTATATAAAGATTGCTCCTATCCCCTCATGGCAAGCATCAGTCTCCACAATGAAAGGTGGGTTAAAATCTAGAAGGGCCAACACTGGTGTACTACACATAGCTTCCTTCAATCTCTGAAATGCTGCTTCAGCATTGATATTCCAATTGAAGCAATCCCTTTTTAGGAGGTTAGTTAGGGGTTTAGCCAGGACCTCATATCCTTTCACAAACTTCCTGTAGTGTCCCGTCAGGCCAAGGAATCCCCTCAATTGTTTCACATTACTAGGTTTAGTCCAATGTCGCATGGCACTCACCTTTAGAGGGTCTGTTGATACCCCTATTGCTGAGATTATATAACCTAGGTTAGAGGTAGCAACGAGCCGAGCCGAGCTGGCTCAGCTCGTTGCCCTACGAGCTGAGCTCGTGGCTCATTACAAAACGAGCCGAGCGAGCGAGCCGACGAGCTACTCGGCTCGATTGCCACCTCTAACGTAGGTATTCCACCTTAGTTCGTCCAAATGAGCATTTGGTTTTCGTAGCAGATTATGCTTCTTCAAAGTTTCCAGTACAATTGTTAAATGCTTGCAATGAGATTCCAGATCCTGGCTGTACACTAAAATGTCATCAAAGAAAACTAAGACGAACTTCCTCAAATGTTCCTGGAAGACTTCATTCATCAAGCACTGGATGTTGGCTGTCGCATTGGTGAGTCCAAAGGGCATCACCTTAAATTCATACAAGCCCTGATGGGTTTTGAAGGCTGTCTTATGGACATCAGCCTTTGCCTCTCTGATTTGATGATACCATGCCCTTAAATCAATTTTAGAGAACCACTTTTCCCCCCCATACAATTCATCAATTAATTCATCAATCAGAGGCATTGGATATTTATCCTTAATGGTGAGGTTGTTCAACTAACAATAATCCACGCAAAATCTCTACGTCCCATCCTTTTTAACCAATAGTACAGGTAAGGCATATGGGCTATTACTCTGTTGGATGATCCCAATTTCCAACATCTCCTTCACCATTCTTTCCATTTCAACTTTCTGTATAAAGGGGCATCTGTAGGGCTTTATTTTAAAGGGTTGTGCCCATTCCTTAAGGAGAATCCTATGGTCATTAAACCTAGGGGTGACATCCCTCGTGGTTCTACAAAAAATTATGAGTATTGCTCAATGATTACCTGCACTTCAGCATGAGGAGTGTTCCCTTCATCCTCATTCATAGCTTGAATTTTGGCTACAATTCCATAAGGTTGTCTATGAAACCATTGATCCCCCATTTCCATCATTAGAAACTCCTCATTGAAGTTTTCACTCTTCAATTCTACCCATTCCACATTATAGGCAAATTTGATGCTGCTTTGTTTGAAATAAAAAACGGCTAGGTTGAATTAGCTCAACCAGTCCACTCCCAACACCATGTCACTCCCACCTAGCCTCAACACCCTTAGCTGAAATTGACATTCCATTCCTTGCATAGTCCAAGTGAGTGGGTTACATATAGCCGTACTATTCAGCTTATCTCCATTGGCCACAATTACTGTTACTGGTGGATTCTACTTTGTATTTGAGCTCCTGGATCAGTTTCTCATCAATAAAGCTGCGAGTGCTACCACTATCGATGAGAATAGAAACCTTCTTCCTCTTCACTTGCCCAGGTATTTTGATGGTTTTTGGTTTTGAGCTCCCAGTCAAGGCATTGATGGAGATCTCCATGGTCTCTTCATCTTCAAAGTTCTCCCCCTTCTCCACCAATTTTCCCCTTTCCTCAACATTCAATTCATCGTCCTCTTCAACCAGCATAAAATTCAACATCCTATTTTTACATATGTGACCAGGGTTGTATTTCTTGTCACACCTAAAACATAACCCCAAACTCATTTTGGTCTGTATATCAGAGGGGGTGATTGTTTTGAATTTTAATGGGTGGTTTGGGTCTTTTGGCCTGGTTCAGTGTTGTTGTTTTGTATTTGTTGAGTAAATTCAATGGGGTTGGGGATAGATTAGGCTATTTGGGTTGGGAAGGGGTTTTGGTTGGGATCTTCGAGGATTTGTTCAAGGCTGGTATGGTATTTTCTTGTAGGGGGGCCACTTCAAATGCTTGTGAGACGGCGGTTGATCTAATGATTTTAACCATGGATTTAATTTCTCCCTTCAATCCACTAGTGAATACTGAGATATAGTATGACTCAGAAAGGTGGGGAAGAGATAACATAACCTGAGATTTGAGATCCTCAAAGAGTTCCTAATATTCAGCAACTGAACCTCTTTGCCTGATCTTACTGATAGTTTCTATGGCTTCTTCGCATGTAGTCTCTGCAAATCATTTGCATACTTCCGCAGAGAATAATTTTCATTCAGTATTGGGGTTGCTACTGGTGAAGCCATGAAACCACACATATGCTCTCCCCTCCAAATACATCTCAGCAACACTGATTCTCACTTCGTCAGGGATTTGATGTACTTGGAAATATTTTCGAGCCTTCCTCAACCATTCTCTAAGCCCCTTTCCACTAGAATAAGGAAAGTCAATCTTAGGTAACTTAACTCCTCCTCTCATATCACCGCCATTGCTGATCCCAGACGTGGTGTGAGCAAGCCCTCACCATTATAAATCTGAACCGGTGAATTCATTTTCTGTTTGTCTCTACGTTCTCCATTTTGCCCCATCATTTGAGCCATCATTACTACTAGTGATTCATGCTTGGAGTTCAGCTCCCCTATCATTAACTCCATACGGTCGTGTTTGCTGCATAGGGCTTTCAAGGTTTGATCTGATGTCTCTACTTTGATACCCTCTCCTTGAAGAGTTTCACCCAGATCTTCAACTTCCCTATCCAATTTTTGAAGGTGTTCTTCTACTGCTTTAGCTCGAGTATCCATCTCCAGAATCGTAACTTCTCCGATACCAATTGTAATGGTTGTAAAACTTCCAACCAAAACCAGCAATCAAACTTCACAATTAATTGCACAAAAGTAAAGTTCAGCTGGGATTCAACAATCCGACTGATATTTTATTAATGAATTGAATTGATTGTTAACATAAGAACCAATTGATGATATAGAATAAGAAATGGGTTGAGAAGAAGAAAGGGAGAGAAGACGAGAATCTAGAAGAGAAGAAGGAACTGAAAATCTGTTAATGCCAAAATCACCCCTCTCTTCCCTCCATCTGACATTTATTACAGAAAGAAAGAAAACGTGTTTTGGTTGTGTGTTTGTGTTTTGCACTTTTACAATTTAAAAGAATGAAATGGTGTCGTCCTCTGCTTGCTGAAACAGTGTCTTCTCCTCGATTGAATTTTCTGGCAATTTCGTGGATTTCTGCTTTTCTTCCTTCCCCAGTTACTAAAGCTACTTAATTTCTTCTCCTCTTCATTATACATATTCATCTGAGATGTTGTTTGTGGAAAAATGAAAACAGCTATGGCGAAAGGAGCAGTGGTAGTGATTTTACAAATTAATAATTCGAATATGGTAAAAATATTGCATACCAAATTATACTATAAACAATATGGGTTTCTATCTTCTCAGATTTGAATTGAGATCTGATGCATCATTTGACGAAATATAATCAATTTATTCTTTTAAATCGAACGGATATTTTTTCATCATTTTCTGCAGAATAACGCTATGATTGCATGTGTTGATATGCATTGATGATTTTTATTTATTAGTTCCTTGAAAGACGACAGGAGTTTATTAACTATATGTTAACCCTGAGGGGTAGCTCAATTGGTCAAGTTTTGGGTTTGCTTCCCAATGATCACCAGTTCGAGTCCCCTCAGGGCCACTGAGGTGAGAAACGGCCGTAAACTTCAGGCCCCCATGGGATTAGTCGAGGTGCGCGCAAGCTGGCCCGGACATCAACGGTTATAAAAAAAAAAAAAAAAAAAGTTTATTAACTATATGTTGGTAATTCTAGCTACTTAAAGTGAGAGAATAATTAAAAGTTTTGGGTTTTGATTTCTTTAGAGTTTCACTTAGGTGAATTTTGAATAGAATAGAGAAATAAATTTAGAGTTCTAGTCTACTTATTTTTTTAAAACCTGGCTTAATATAACCAACTTCGTTCTGGCTTTACTTCAATTGACATATGTGAGGCCTCACACATGGAGCACGTAAAAAGCTTTTGTCCATCCTTTCCAGCTTTGAATAGAACCGATTCTATATATTAAGTGAAACCATTTTTGTTATTAGGGACTCAATCTTCTTAAGGTCATTGTTATTATCAAAATTTGGACTAAATCTTTGTTCTTTAGCATGTCAAGCCATATTTTGATCAACTCGTTTATCATCTCTGTGATTTATTCCTTTTGCAGACAACTTCAAGGAGGCTTGCTGACAGGAAGGTAGGGAAGTTTGAGAAGAACATTACCAAGCGTGGGACTGTCCCAGAGACTAGCACCAAGAAGGGAAACAATTATCCTGTTGGCCCTATCTTGCTTGGATTCTTTGTCTTTGTTGTCATTGGATCATGTAAGACATTCTTAATTTTATTCCCAAGTTCCCTCTCCTCTTTCCATATATAGCTGTATACATACTGATACACGCTTGAGTTTGGGAACGTGTGATAAGAATTAATTAAAGCTAAGACTACTTAACCGACTCCTGTAAGAGGAAGTCTTTTTATTGAATTAAAATGCTGAAAAATAGGCCACGTTTGGATGAACTAAGGTGCTGAAATATAGGCCACTGTTTTGGATCATATCATATGCACATTGTTGTCTAATTAATTTTTATTTTCCCTTAGTTGAATAGTGCTCTGCATGAACTAAAACGATCTTTTGATAAACTGGCTTTAATGAAAATAACAAATTTTAATTAAAATTTATCTTAATTTTCATTAATTTATACGGATATACTACTACTAGGATTAAGATTTGTTTATCCCATGAATTATGTTTTCTGTACATAGAGTTTGGTGGAATTGTTCTTGTGTGTAATGCTTTTATGTAAATTGTAATGAGAGTCGATTACTAATCTCTCTTTTTTCTTCATCTACCAGCGCTTTTCCAGATAATCAGGACCGCGACCAGTGGGGGCATGGCTTAATCATCTTTTGATATTTTCGACATTAGGCTGTTATAATGCGTTTCTTTCGAACATTAGCCCCAATTTAGAAATACGGAGCACCTCCACTAAATTACTTTTAAATTGTGTTTTGAAGAACTTTTAAAGGGATAGTAAAAATTCTCCTTTCTTGTCAATCATTTTGTTTTCCTGTCTTTGTTATATTATGTTGCTACTTCATAGCGAGGCAAACCAATATTTTGATATGCCATTTTAGATTTTTGGCTCATCCTATTGTGGGACATGTTATACTTCTTTGTCTTAGCGTTCACGTGACATGTTTGATATGTTGGATCGGTTGAGATCAAGTCACTTGACATATTTGATAAGTCAAGATCAAGAAAAATGTTGTTTGTAATATTGTTCAGTGCAGATACAATTTAATCAACACTGAACTTCAAGTTTTTGGCCATGAATTTAGTGGTGATAAAAATATAAAACAATATTATGACATAAATTACACTTGTTCCTTGTGAGTTAATTGAATATATGAATTTGATTTTCATAGGAAATATATGAATTTGATAAAGTCATGTTGTAGCCCAAATGAATTTTGATTTGACTTGCCATTTCGAAATATTGATTCATGCTCCTCCCCTCTCCCCCCAGTCTATTCATGTCCAAAATTTCATAAAAGATGAATTGTGCGTCTAAGATGTAGGCTCAGAAGTCGATAAATCTAAAAAACTCATCACTTGAATAAAAAGTGAACTAACTTGAATAATCTAGGAAATCTATGGCTTGAATAATCAAGGAAGCAATATCAAATTTGAACCATAAGGTTACAAGCATGCAAAACATTATACCAGGAAACCTGGAGTTCCAGAAATAAGTAGATACACCATATTATAGACTTGAGTTACCCGTTGAGGAATTCTAGCTTTGCCTTCTTCATCAGGCCACTTTTTGTGTTGCAAATGTTACTAGCATTTACACCTACATATGTTTAAGTTACAATAAATCAATTAGATTAACACTGGAATATTTCATGCATTTTGAAACCTAGAAATTGGATTGTTAATTTAATCTCCAATTAAATAAGTACCTACATGGAAGGTTCTTTTCCTGCTTGAAGGTAAAACCTTTGTGAACACCTGAACTTGTTTGCTTTGTGTTTTCGCGCGTTTTTGCAACCCGCCAACAATTACGAGAGAGAGGGGTCAGACGATTGTGTAAGGAACAGACCTCTTGAGACAAAGTCCCAAAAAGGGGTGCGTTTACTAGTGAAGAATTACAACTGGAAAGTAGACAAAACGCCTACAAGGGGCGCAAGCACACGAGTACTGAAAAAGGATTAAATTTAAACTAAGGAATAAAAGTTACATGATCTCTTGTAGAGAGTTTTTGATTCGGTCCCTTCTTCTATGACGTTACTTCCTTTTATACTTCTTGAGCATCCTTTGGTTATCGAAATTGCTCAGACTTGTTCCATATCCTTCGCAACCGTCCACTCTTTTAGTGAGGAACCGCTTGTTTGAGGAGTAGTTGCTTAGTAACCGTTGCCACTACCCTTGCTGCTTCCTGGATCGTGGGATCGTGCCGGGTTCACTTGCCAACCGCTTCCAGATTATATCCTTTAGACTTGTCTGATTCTGGGCGACTTGGGGTTTTGGGCGACAATGAGGCTGTCGTCCTGGGCGATTGTGCAGTACTACCCTCGTTCGGCCTCTGGGCGTCCCACAATCTTGGGCGATGGTATTCCTTTGCTCTTGGGCTTCCAATATTCCGGCTTTTCCACAGGCCTCTAGCTTGGGCTTTTCTTCTTGGGCCTTTTAATTGGCTTCCGTTGGGTCTTTATCTTGGATTTCTCAATTGGACTTCCCTTTGATTTTGGGCTGCATTTTAGTGTGTCAACAATTTGTTTCCTTACAAAGAAAAGTAGTCAGTATGTCCAAGTTTGGTCCAACAATAGGATATATGAATTGACATAGTTTATCAAATTCATATATTCTATTAAGAGTTGTTTTCACTTAAGCCCAAATCAAGTTAATTGAAAGCAAAATGAAGTTATAGAAAACCAAATCTATCCTCAATTCAAGTTACAGAAAGCAAAATCTAGTTAATAGAAAGAAAAATCTACCCCCCAAATCCCTTCATTTCCGTTAAGCCCAGATCAAATTAATTGAAAGCAAAATCAAGTTAAGTCCAAATCAGCATATTAAGTAAAATCAAGCAAAATCTACTCTCAACTCTATCTACTGTGCACTATCAAGTTAAGCCCAAATCAAAATCCATATATTCATTACTCAAATACACATAATAACATTAACGGGGTACTTTTAAGAATGGTCAGATCAACAAACTTAATTTTCACTTTGACTTTTCAACTATGCTATATTTTCACATTAGGATTTTAGATGTTAAAAAACAAAAATGTCTTTAAATAAGTTATACAATTACAAAATATTATTTTGTTTAAAAGACAATATTACACTTTTAGTTAACAATTGAAAATCAAACACTGTCCACTTAAAATTTTAAAATTACTTAACTCTCTTTATCTTTCTATTCCAACACAGATAAAAACTCTCTCAACTTTCATCTGCCTCAACCTCAAAACCTCTTAAATTTATCGAATGTTGAATAAGGAAATATTTTTTAATATCAATCACTTTGAATCAGTAAGTATATTTGCATATGTTTTATTTTGTTTTGTTAATTTTTTATATGTTTTAATCGATAAAAATAGTCGAGATTTTTTATATGTTTAGCACCTGGAACATCCGATTGTTTTCAGGTTGTTCTGCCTGTTTCCATAACAAAGAGTACAACATATGCAAGAATATACCATGATTTACAAAACAAGCTGAATGTCGATTCCTCTTAGTACGATATGGAACTGAGATTTTGATTCAAGAATGATTGATTTATTCCGATTCCACTTATGAAGGTTACTTGTGATAAAGAAGTGAATTATCCATTTAAATTGAACAAAATGTATACGACTCCTTTTTGGGTGACTTTAGTGAGGAATGATGTCGTCGAAAATAGACACGAAGATTCAATTGGAGTGGATCACAACGCAAATGATTTTTAGGTTACAATGGAGATAGCTTGCGAGGATGATGTGGTTATTCCCTAGCCAGTTGTTCATCATCGTGTTCTCACTGTGACAAACAGAATTTCTTCAGTAGTTCATGACAACGAGATTGACAATGAATGATGATTTGATTGCTTTATCTTGTCAAAGACATGAGTGAGGTGGGAATGCAGGGACTGGAACGAGTGGACCGTCAACTAATTCTTCAGTGTGGTTCCCGATGATGAAGATTTGTATGTCGAGCAATTGTTTGAAACAAAGAAAGATTTGCAGGAAGCTGCGCGTCCAATTGCACTCAAATATAATTTTGAGTTCAAAGTTGAGAAGTTAAACAAGTCATTGTTGATGATTGTCTGCGTTGACGACAGTTGCTGCTGACGTTTGCAAGCGACTAATCGGGAACATACTTGCGAAATGGGAATTTATCAAAATAATCACAGGTAAGCTTGAGCATGGTTTATTGGTCGACAGATAATGCACAAATATCAGGACCCACAGACTATCTACAAACCTTCGGACATCATTAACGACGTCCGTCGAAAGTATGGAGTGGTCTGAGCTATCGAAAGCCTGAAAGGCCAAAGAATGTACGTTGTAGGATTTAATGGACTCGACTGAGAAGAGTTGTACTAAATTGGCCAGGCATTGCCATAACATGGGAACAACTAATTCTGGCTCGACATTTTTTACTGAGAAGGAGGGCGAGAACTATTTGAAGTTTTTCTTCATGGTTCCTGGACAATGCATTCGGGAATTTCGAAATGCGATGTGACCCCTAATTCTAGTCAATGGTACAACTCTGAAAGCTAGATACAAAGGCAAGTTAATTATTGCTACATATCAAGATGCTAACATCCAAATTTACCCTCTTGCATTGGGCATAGTCGATAGCGACAAAGTTGAGGGAAGTAATTGGGAAAGTCGAGGACCTTGCCTTTGTAACTGACTGGGGATCATCTATAATAAATGGTATTGCTGAATTTTTTTTCGAGACACATCATAGATATTGCATGTACCATACACATTGGCAACCTGAAGACTAAGTATCGAGGCAAAAGCATCGTTTCATTGTTCAGGAGAGCAGTCAATTGAAGAGTGTAATAAATTCATGGTGGAAATAGGAAGTAAATCATTACCGACATGGGAGTGTCCGACAAAAATGGGGATTGAAGACCGGTTGCGATCACATTTTCTAGAATGTCGATACAACATGATGGCATCAAACAATGCAAAATCTCTTAATGGATTATTCAAGAAGGATCGAGAGTTACCAATCCTTGCAATGATTGAGAATATTCTTAACAAGTTGCAACAATGGTTTTATGACCGACATGTGGAATCACAAAGTTGCACGAGCGTGATAGCCCTGACTCAAAAGGATAAAATCTTCAAAGCTGTAGAGCTTGTGAGAAAGTTGAATGTCGAACCATAAGATGCGTTGCTCTTCTCCGTGAAATTGCACGTAACATAGCATATATGGTAGACTTGATTGATAACACATGCACTTGTCATCGATTTCAGTTGGAGAGTCTTCCATGTGAGTATGCAATCGCGGTGGCTATGTATAAAGGTTTTGCAGCGAGAACATTATACTCTCCTTATTACACGACTGATTATTGAAGAACAGCGTATGTTGAGACTATATTTCCTTTACCTAATGAAGCAGAGTGGAAAGTTCCCGACCATATCCTCCCACTTAATAGTTTGTTGCCACCGCAAGTAAAATCGCGTTGTCCGAACATCCACGTACGTCTAGAATACCATCTACCGTAGAATTTTCTCGACCACATAGGTGCGATAGGTGTGGAGCAACATGGCATACTCGTCAATTTTGTACAAGTCAGATTCCTTAAATGACAATTAGACCGATGTGTAATGGTATCGATGTGAAATAGTTGAGGGGCCTAGAGCACAAATATTTGATAAATGAATAAACAATAAAATATACAATATTTACAATTATTTTATAAAGAAATGAACAATTAAATATACAATGTTTATATGAGTTTTATAGTATTTATACGTATCTGATAAATGAATAAACAATATAATTATTTTATAAATAAATGAACAATTAAATATACAATATTTATGGATCACGTTCGAATTCATACAACTCACATGCTAATTTATTCCTCCAATTTTGTATCCATGATTGGTTGATTTCATCAACTTTATGTCATATACTCAAAAACTCAATATATTTTATTGCAAACATGCCACAATCGCCCCTGCAATTGAATAATAACGTGTTAATTTGGTACCGTGTAGCTAAAAACTAAGTGTCCAAGTTTTAAAAAAATTATAAATACTTACGATCTCGATTGTCTCGTCATCGTTGTCGTGTCGCTACGATTGCTAGTTTGTCCTTCACAATCACACAGGCTCAGGCAGCAATCAAGGGAACGATCACAACTATCGGCACCAAGTTATGTTCGAGCCGGCTTTGTCTCAGACAAGAATGATTGGAGTCGTACACATATATAGTGCAATCAGCGAAGAGGATTTCCATGAAAATGTAGTGACGATTCAGGATCACTGGAATGTATATATGTGTACAACCCTCCTATGGCTTTCCCCCGACACTCAGCCACATCCCTACAACCCACTCGGCCATATATTCGAGCAACACATATTCCTTACCCATAAGAGTTGAAGCAGCTGATTCTCAATGGTAACGACACGTACGAACTCGGTGCTCAATATAAATCGACCAGGAATGTCGAATGATTTTGAATATCTTCGAGCTCGATCGCGCAATAAGTCCATAGTTAAGTCAATGTACTACATCAGGAAACATCAATAAAAAATATAGAGGGAGTTATTTTATTTAATAAACAAAAAAAATTATGTATACATAATAAATAACAATATGACTATTTCACTTACATCATCGGCAAGCCAAGTCCTCCCCGAAGTGGTGATGTCGTGAAACCATTTATAAGCTTTCGAGATCGTAGCCCCCTAAAGTGCGACTATCTCTGAAAAAAGAAACAGAAAAAAATGTTAAAAGAGTATAGATAAGTTAGCGTGGTGTACTTTACTGAAATTGTAAAATACTTACCTCAACATAATTCTTCTCCACTCCATCTCGAACGCTTTCCATTTAGCATGGTTCACCCCTCACAAGAGATTGGGGTACGTCCCGTCAACGAACGTCCTCCTCCTCACCTCAGTCATGAAGAGAGATACGATGCACTGTGATGGCAATCTCGGCCAATTGCCGACCACTTGCTCTGACACATCAACAACACGCCTCTTACCCTTTGTTACGATCGGCATTCTCTCCTCCTCCATCATAGAAAGTACCACCACCGCCTCTGCTATCCCCTCCTCTATCGCCTCGGGCACCCCCTCCGCTTCCATTATCGGGGCCGCTTCCGCCTCTGCCCAAAATGCAACATTTGGCTACAACGGGGAGTGACCCTAATCTCCATCACCCTCTCTGTTGTCCCGTCTATCACTCCCTCATAGTCCTGCTATATTGCCTCGGAGCGTTATGACCTCCACCTCAAGGTCTGATACATAGTTGTGGGGTACTGCAACATCTTGACGTAAACTCAATATCTCTCCGCTCATCTTTCGTCGCAGCGCCCCTACCTCTCCTCCTAGCACGCCCACATCTTCCCCCATCTCCGCCATAAATCTAGTCAGAAGGACATATAAATCACTGTGTACAAGAGATCCATGGGGAAGGTTCCTGGATGGAGGAAAAAGAGATCTCATCGACAGTGGAGGTGATCCCATCGAGGGCGAAAGTGATCTCATCGACGACGGAGGTGATCGTCGATCAACTGGACTACGCTTATATACAAATAACATTAAATTTTTTTAACTTAGTTTAAATAAGCTAACTCATACAAAATGATAATAAAAAATTATATTCAATTCTCATACCCAATCTAGGTCCATGATAGAATCGGACATCTGGTCTCGTGGAGTATGTTTAATGGCTAATTCACACACAAAACATCAACCCTCCTCTTCCAACGATGGCAACTCGGTTAGGACATCAAGCGACATATTAACATTTCAACTAGTTAATGATCATGTGATGAAATGCTAACATACAATATAAATCTACAACGTCTAATACTCACCTATGGGTCGTCGGTGAGGGCTGATAATTGTTTGCCGAATAGACATCCGTCTATTCAGGATGCTCACCAATGATGCATCCGAGGGCAGCGTGCCTCACATCGCCTGGCAAATCGAGTACCCAAGAAGGGAACTGTCTCAAATACCCAGATATGCAACACATAACTTATTATATATAAATTTAGTATAAAAATTTTTAACGTTGATTATGTTAAACATTTACTTGCACTGCTAAGGATAATCCATATGTATCGTACTTACGCATGGACCCCTTGGGCTTCGAGTGTGATCTGTTGAAGACGTGATCGAGGTCCTCAAAACATCTCTTGCCCTACAGATAGTTGTTGAATGCATCGATGTCGTCAACAACTTGCAAATGAGAAATGTCGACGGTAGTCTTCTTGTGATAACACTTCATCATGCTCTCAATGATGTAGACCAGTCCAAACTTCAATCTATCTAACATATGGTCGCACTCCCTAATCGCGCCCATCAACTGAGGTAGAAGCACAATCCCATATCCTTGGAAGTACGTCTCGTACAACATGTTTCTTCTCTTAGTGGGTGCCTCGTCACCTGTAATTCTCAGTTCAGTGATTAGGGCGAACTCAAACATCGAAAAACTAACGACCTTGCCCCTAAGGTCGAAGTGAAGGGCATCGCCGTCGACCGGCCTAAGAAGTCGACATAGGAGTGCATCGATGACCTGTCCTGAGTACTGCACCTCTCACAGCTGGTACAAATGCCACGGGAAGGATGTCGTAGCACATCTTCGTGCTGATCATCGAACAACCCCAACACATAAGTAAGACTCTCAAAACTAATATTTCAAGTAGTTTTTCCCACTATTTGTCTCAACTCTACATCTAAATGATATTACATCCTACAAAAATTTAAATGTTAGAATATTGAACAAGAGATAATAAAATTACACATAATCTTGAAAAATCAAGCGAACCAAATTGTAAATATCATACGCAAGATATCGACGCTAATAAAAAAATAAATGATTTAAAAATTAAAGGAGAGACACGAAAAATAAATTAAATACAAATTAAAAAATAATTAATTAATTATATACAAATTAATGGCCAAAAAAAGATAAATAAATTAAAGAATATTTAGAAAAATAAAGCAAGAACATTAAAAAATATTTTAAATTGAAAACAAATTATAATAAGAAGAAAATAATTATGATCCGTTTGATTGCAAGAATGAAATTGGGTGGAAAGAAAATGAATTTCAAGGAATTGAATTGTCTAGAACTTGTTTTACTGGGAATTGTCAATTAATTGTTTTTGTTTGGTATAATTTTTCACCTGAAAAATATTAAAAATTTGGATATTTTGGTGTTCGTTTAACTTTATTTTTCATGAAAATTGTCCATTAAATGGATATAACTTTTTATAATTGGGGATAGAATTTGTTTCCATTGCCAAAAAAAAATTTTTAAAAAAAGTTGTCTAGAAAAACTTTTCCCATCAAATTCATGTGAAAAACTTTTCTTCAAAAATCAAGAAAATCAAGAAAATGTGGAAAACCAATTACATGGAAAATCTAATTAATCAAACATGCAAAAAGGTGGAAATGGAATTTAATTTACATCTTCCATAGAAAATATTCTTGAATCAAACAGGGCCTTAAGGTATTTTTAAATTATTACAAAAAAATTATATATATATAAAGAATAAACTAAATAAATCAAAAGGAAAAAGAGAAAAATAATAATAAATTAATTTAAATAAAAATAAAAGAACAAAAGAAGAAAGAAAAACTATATATATAATAAAAATATTATTTAAAATTGTAAAAATTAAATAATTAATAAAATGTATAAAAAATAAAAATAAGGAAAACAGTTTAGTCGGCTCAAGTTTAAACGTCTAGGCCGTTAGTCAGCCCGACTGTTTACAGACGGCCCTTTCTTTTTCTCGTTGAAAAATTATATTTCCGGCGAGAAAAATAGGTTCTTGCCCCCCCCCCCCCCCCCCCCCCCAAATAACAATAAATCAATATCTATAATTAACCATCTACCTAAATAATGAAAAAAAAAAAAAAAAATTAAAACGTTAAATCTAAACTTTACCATTCAAGAAAAATCATAATCATAATCACAACAAAAAAACTAACCTTGTTAAATATCACTTCGCTAGTGACTGGTTGTTGGTGGTTGGGTTGCCGACCGTGAGTGAGGTTGTGGTCGACTGGATCCCAATTTTTCTCCATTGTTTTCAGTCGTGTGTGTAAGGTGATGAGAAATGATGGTATTTTTGAGTTTTGCTCTTAAATTCCCAATTTCTTTTTTTTTTAGGTGGTCAAAGGCCAAAGGGGAAAATGATCGGATCAACTGGTCATTTCCACTTATTTCCTCTAACATTAACAAGCCTCTATTACAAACTCAATTAAATGCAAAATAAAACACATACAATAACAACTCTGTTCAAACAGACATAATAACATTTAGAAAATAAGTACTCAGAGGCATAGCAGAGTCTGCATAAAAATATATAGAGTAATAGGGATCGTACCACTTGGCACTTACCAAACGAAGAGGCCGAGAAACGCATGAACGAGGGACCTTCCTTCTTCACCTTCTTCTTTTGCCGATGGAAGGCGTCAGCCCAATAGGCATCAAGTCAGAGAGGTCATGAGAGACTCAGTGACAAGAGCGGAGAGTTGAAAATTGAGAGGCTGCGAGAGAGTCACAGATTGGATTTGGGAATTCTGTGGTTTCAATTTCAGCATTTAGGTTTGGATAATTGGTTTAGGGTCAATTTTGGTTTCAATTTTTCTCTCTTTGGGTTGGTTAAGTGATATGCCCAAGGGAAAAATGCATGGTTCAGGGATTTACTTTCACGAAATCAAAAATCAGGTCCCATTGTTTAAATTTGCAAAAATCAGGTTTTTTCATGAATTAATTAATTATATTTTACAATTAATCTATTAAATTAAATATTTGATTGTAATATAATATAATTGACCCACCACACGCCACCCCACCCCACCTCCACTGTTCCGGCGACCGGCGACTACTCCGGCGACCAACGACTGTTCTCCGGCCACACTTAATTCCGGCGACTTTTCCGGTGACCGTTGGCCGCCGCATAATTCCGGTGACTGCTCCGATTTCAAGGTCACAGATTATTTTGAGGTCACAAATGACAAAAAATATAGGTCACAGATTTTTAATTGATCACGGGGTTAAAAAAATTTGTTGGTCAAAGATCAAAAAAATTATATGTCACAGGTCACGTATTTTCAAATTTGTGAGTCACAGTTCAATAGCTAGGTCACAGACACAAAAAAAAACCCACAATAGTTCAATAGCTAGGTCACAGATACTAAAAAAATCATTACAGTTCAATAGCTAGTTCACACACACCAAAAAACACATCACATGTTCAATAGCATGGTCACAGACACAAAAAAAACCTAGGTCACAGACACCAAAAAAGCTAGGTCACAGACAAAAAAAAAAAAACCCAACCACCGCCCACAGATCCACAACCACAGCCCAAGACATACCACCGCTCACCCACACACATAGATCCGCCACCACACCACATCTTCAACACAGACTGAAACACCAAATCCATGGAAACTTTGCAGAGTGACCCAAGTGGAGAATGCAAAAATTCAACTGCAAATCTTTTCCATTCAGCAAGGTTTACCAAGGACACGAGAATCACCAAATCCTTCAACATTCCACCCACTGCACTGCACTGCCGTTCACGCTGCCGTTCAAAAAAATCGCAGCGTCGCTGCCGTTCACGCTACTAAATCTCAGCAGCGTCGTCGCTGCCTGCTGCGATTTAGCAGCGACGACGCTGCTGAGATTCAGCAGCGTCTTCGCTGTCGCAATTCAGCAGCGTCGTTGCTGCTGAATCGCCGCTGCCAAAAATAGGGGGGAAGGGGAGACGGAAGCGAGAGAGGAGGGGAAGGGGAAGGGGAAGGGGGAGGGGGAGGAGGAGGGAGAAGGGAGGGGGAGAGGCGGCGCGACACAGCGGCGACACCGCTGCTGCGTCGCGCAGCAGATCGGGGGGAGGGGATTAATGGAGCAGACGGGATGGAGGGGGAGGAGAGAAGGGAGAAAGGAGGGAGAAGGGGTGGATCCGGCCGGAGGCGACGGCGGGGGGGGGGGGGGGGGGAGAGAGAGATGGAGTAGATATGAAATGGAAATGGATTAGGGTTTGGATAGGATATTATATTTAAAATGAAGTTGGTGGGGTAGGTAGTGGGGTGGGTATATAGATTAATTTAATTTAAAATATTATTATTAATATTAATTGTGAAATTAAAACCTGATTTTTGATTAAATAAAGTAAAAACCTGATTTTTTAAAAGTCAAAACTAAACACCTGGTTTAGTGTAATTTTCCCTATGCCCAATATGCTACAACTAAAAAAACTAAAGAAGATTGGTTTAGGTCCAAAATCTCAAAGCGGGCCTTAGTGTCACTTGCATCAGCTTTACTTAAGCCCCGTGACTCTATTGCAGTCGCAGTTTTCCCAACTTCGATCGCACATTGTAAATATTTTATTTTAATTGTAAAATAGTTAGAAATTAGAAAATTTTAGTATGATTATAGAGACTTTAAACGTCTACTATTGTCAGTTGGGTTTTTATTCCGAAATCTATTATAAAGGGTATTAGTCTTTCAAACATTTTCAAACTTTCTAGTGTTCGCCCTCTACACTAGTCATTGTAAGTTTCTGCTTTTGTCTATTGTAATGTTCAGTTTTCAAGTAATCAATGATCAAGTTTATTTCAATTCATTTCAATTTCATGTTGTAAACTTTCTTTAAATTGTGATCAAATTTACTTTCATCCCAAAACGACCGAAAGAAGACGGAAGGTAGTCCAGCAGAGCAGACTACTGCCGCACGATATCTCTTTCTGTGCTAAAAAGAAAGATAACCCGTGAAATTTGGCATACACTGATCCTTAACTGCCTCTGCCCTTGATCAAGGCACACGTTTACAAATGTAGATATACAAATATGTTTGATGAATTAAGCATGCTACATTTTTTCTTAAAGCGGGTTTGATTCTCATTAATTTTAAAATATATTTTTCTCTCTTCTCTTCAATCACACATTCTATAATAGAATAATATTACACGTAAATTCAAAAATTTTCCTTATTCTTTAATCACATTCTCCATTAAATCACTATTTCAAAATACATTTTGACAAAAGAATGGGGCTCAAACACGTCCTTAATGAATTTCTAATTTTGAAAAATCAATCAAAACATTCACTGGGAAAAATAGGACACGATGGAAGATGAACTGGGGGAAGCATTACTGATAAAGAATCCTTCAGAGATAATTATACAAACATCATTTGCGTTGATGAATAGAGCTCCCGTTTTGATCACAAACCAGCTAACTGAACCACAGCATTAAAATAGTTCAAATGTACATTATGTTTATAAAGGATGAAAACGTAAGTTATCCGTAAAGTTCATTAGAAAGAGGAAAAAAAAAAAAATGGGCTGCAGGTGGTAGCAGCAAAATGAATGAAGCCAATCTGGGATCAAATCCATTAAAGAATGAATTATCATCGCACAAATTCCCCCCCACAAAATCAAGCTATAGCAGTCAAGCCAGGGTGAAAAGCAGTGCCACACGCAATCCATTGCCTCTTTATTCCACGCGGCAGCACGCAACCGGGTACCTTAAGCCATTCCCGACTCGACAAATCATAAGTCACCAACCGATTCACCTGTCGTGATCTCAGGGATAGCATTAATAAACCTTTATTACCTAAGCAAGTCATCCGAACCTGCTTTCCGTAGAACTCCAAGCACCATATATTTGGCATTCTGTCAACCTCCTTCCACAAAAGCGTCATCTTTTGCAGCTCCCATATGCAGACACACGTGGCAGCATTCTTGGTCAGCAGCCCCAAAAGTATGATCTTTCCTCCAGACTCTGCTAATGCATGATCACTCAAGTGTGGGGGAGATGGGATAATGAACTGTTTCCAAACCCCAGTGACCATGTTATAGGACACAATCCCATCAGGGAGTGAACGCAAGAAGTAAAGAGTTTCGTTAATAGATACTGCATGAGACCTGAAGTTAAGCGCCAGTGGAAGCTTGATATTCGAGGGCATGTTTCCTGGATGTGTCCACGCGTTCTTTGTGGAGTCGTAGACTTCATACTCCCCATCACAACCGACCCAAAGGATCTTATATCCCTCATTGGTAGATTTTCCATTTAGAGTCATACCAACTGCCACACGGAACCACACCTTAACTGACCGAGCAGGTAACTCTTTGAAGGACCTCGTAAGAGGGTTGCACACGTAGAAGCTCCTATGTCCAATGTCAAGAAAACAGACGAGTCCCCCTGCTGAAGCCACTGGCAAAACAATCGATTTTGTTGGCAAGGCAGGAATAGTTGGGTGGTGCCATTTTTTCAGTGATGGATCATACATGGCCCCAGTATTAATAAGTTCATGAGTGATAGTATAAAACCAAGTTTGGGTTCGATTCACTTGAGCACATTGTTGGGAGAAACTTTGGGAAGTTGGCAAAGAATTCCACTTTCGGCAAACAGAACGAAAGCGGAAAAAAGTGTCAATCGGAACTCTTGCTAATACAGCTTCAAAAAGGTCTTCGGGAAATTCTTTCCAGATATGCTGTTCCATACTTTCAGTTGAGCTTGTAGTTGTAGTCGCCTTTCCCTGATTACGCTCCTTTCGAGCTTTTTTTCTGGGTGGAGGTTTGCTGGGTTCCAACATTTTGAGATTTTCAGACTTACCAGCAGTCATTATGAGATTATAGCAACTACCTTCAACAGGGCTATTTCCAAGATCGAGAAAACACCATCTGCCAATCCATAAAGGCTCATCAGATTTTCTAGAATTACAAAACAAAGGGGCTATGGGGTGGATTTGTAAATTTAATTAAAAAAACACATCATAATGCAAAACAGTAACAAAGTCATCTAATAGTCTGAAGAAGTTTTAAACACTAACAGTTTATTATGACACTATACCCAGTTTACACCATTAAAAACAAACTGTTTCCATATGCAAGATGATAGAAACAGGAAAATTAACTATGGTTTTGAAGATTGTTAGAAATGGTAAATAATGACAACAAATTAGTCAACAAGCAGATTAAACAAGAGAGCCACAAATTCACTACTCAGTGTAACTAACATCCAGTGTAAATAGAAAACTGAATTTGTCAACAGGGGGAAGATAGATTTTAATTATTCACCAGAAGTTCAGAGAGTGATAGGACAGAGAATGGCATATAAAAGTGAAATTTTTCGGTCTGCAGAAGCATGAAACAGCAAGGATAGGCCTGAACCAAACCTTATATATACAAACTGAAGCTTTTTCATTTTGTTGAGAGCATATCCCAAACAATATCCAGATTTTCAATAGACCTTTCAAAAAATTGGGAAATTGAAAATGATGCTATACATTATTAAATAGAATTACTTTACAAAATATATACTTCATGTTTTGATAACTTAAACACGCACTAAATCATCACAGATAAAGTGACATATAGACATTCATTTTTATCCTATATTTCCATATCTGTCCCTCTCCCTCTCCAACCTTCAACCCTTCGTAGTCTTCCAATACTCTGTGACATTTGGAAAAGCTATAAGAAATTGGTGTACTTGAAGGGCCAAAGGAAAAAGAAATCTCAAAACTAAGGTGTCATCTATCCTAACTTAGACATGTATACAACTGTCTCAAATTTTTTAGTTCAGTAATAATTAAGAGTACACTTGGCTAAGACTAAAAAGAAGAAGATAATATTTTGTTTTCAAACATATTTGGATATGTTATTTTCTTAGTACTTCTAAGGAAATAGTTACTTAGCCCCCGTTTGGTACACATTCTTTGAAAATACATTATTTCAAAATTCATTTTCAACCATACATTCTTCAATAAAATAATATTTTTCATCATATCAATAACTTTTCCTAACTTTTTAACCACATATTTCTCATCATATCATTATTTAAAATACATTATTTTCTCAATAATATTCATCAACTACACCTATTCGAAAAGTAATTATTTCCTTATTGTCGTACTTTGATCAATAAAAATGATTTTAAAGCTTAGGGTCTGTTTGATTGGTTTAAATTCCATGGAAAATGTCACATCCGATGAATTCAATTTCTACTTTAACTGTTTGATATGAAAGTGGAAATACACGCAAATAGAGAAAAAATAGAGGCAGAAACTGAGGCAGCTTTGGATATATATATTCACATAGAAAACGGATGCAAAAAATTAATTCCAAATTTGTTCACGTTTCGTCAATTTCCGGTGATGTTCCACTTTTATTAGTTTTTCGATATTATACTAGACTAGATTTTTACATTGCTAAGATATAGATGAACCCTTGTTTTGAATTTTTTAATATTAATTAATTATTTTGACATTAATTTGTTTGAATGTTTGGATGTTTATTATGGTTTAGCTTGCTTTTCAATTAATTGGTCATTAGTTGAATTGTTTGTGGATTTTATTGTCATCGAGAGAAATAATAGGATCGTTAGCACGTAATAATAAGCATTGTGAGGTTTAATAAAGGATAGAGATATACCTCTATGATTCACATGATTTTTAGATGTTCTAACTCGTTTAATGCTTTCTTATATGTTGGTATCTTTTATAGAGATATAGAAAGATCACATATAGAATTAGATTTAATTGCTATCAAGAGAAGCTTTTAAATAAATTTGGAACTTCGACCAACTCGCATAATAACAATGAGTCATTTTAATTGTTGTGCTAAAAATGGATTAAGAGAGATTCTACATCTTAGCAATGCATCTCAAAAATTTGATAAACTTTTACTTTGATTTTTAGTACATGATAAATTAGACATAGATTTATTACAAGTTATTATTGTTATTCAATTAAAGGTATTATTAACTTTAACTCGATAAAATACGTAGTCCTCGTGAGTTCGATACTCTACACACTACTATATTATTTGATCACGATCCCGTTCGCTTGAGGGAAATCAAACGGTCAGATACTATGGCTGGTGTTGTACATTTGTAACTTCATCTGAAGTGAGTTTTCAGCACAAGTGCGGAACAGTGTTTAATGAAGGCTCCATATTATAGTAATGACTTCATTTCAGTAAAGTAATAAGTCAATAAGAACAATTGATTTGACGAAAACAAACATGGATAAAAAAAAAGTGTACGCTTAGCATTCTTACAATTAAGAACAGAAAACCAGCATGTTAAAATTAATCCATGCTTAATTTGAGATAGAAAAGGTCATTAAATCCCATCTCCAAATACAGTAACGGGGAAAGTGAGTTTTCCCTGAAACTTGGAAGATCAGAATAACTAGCTAACTTTGAAATATCTTTAGCAACTACATGAGCTGCTTGTATTGACAATAAACAATGGTACTATGCCATCATGCACCAGACTTTACAGTGTAGCCATAATAGAACCAGTAAAATTGTTTACTGCAGGAACATCCAGAATTAGTCGTGCTATTTTATAATCTATTGGACACTTTAGTAGATGTGAAAGGTAGGTGAGGAGATCGAAGATGTGAGTTCTCAGAAATATGTCAAAGAACAAGAATACCATGTGCATGAATGAGTTGACACTAGTCCTTAACTTGTTCCCAGAATAAAACTTGACTATTAAAATTTCCATGTGCATGAATGAGTTGAAACTAGTCCTTAAATTGTTCCCAGAATACAACTTGACTATTAAAAATAGAAAAAGAAGAAATTATAAATATGCAACTGCAAACCTCCCTAAGAGAGATCGTGCCTCTACATTGATGCTTACAGAATTTCCTTGTGTTTTCTGAAATGCGACGACCTTTAGCACAAAGTAATCTGGATTGGTAGGTGGCGAGATTTTTAGATCGGGACACGATCTGACAGTCCAGGTCGTATCCACTCATGACGTGCAACATATGCCTCTAAAGTGCCCTTTGCTTATGATGCTCGGACTTAGGTACGGGTATCAGGTACCGGTATATATCTAAGTGACGGATCGATTTTCTAAAATATAGGATACGGGAATATAGTTAAAAATAGTCCAAGTTTTGGACACGGGAATGTGAGTGCGTCTTTCAGACTTCAATATTTTTAGGAAAAATTGTAGCCACAGTACCAAACCTTTCACATTTTTGCAGACTTTGCCCAAACCTTTTATTTGTGCCACTCACAGTACCAAACATTTAAAACAATTCGCGTCTGGAGTCCAAATTGACAGAAACTATTAATTTGACCGTTAGTTGACCAATAATTAAATGTCTGGCCAATTTTTAAAGGGTAAATATGTAATTTTACATTTTTCATATGAGAAAAAATAAAATAAAAGAATTAAATTAAAAAAAAAACCCCAAGCTACTGTTCACACTGCAATTTTCCCTAAACATAATGCACTCGTGAATTATTCAATTAGTTATCCGTTTAATAAAAGAGTTACGATCTTTTTCCAGAAATTACAAGGCATGATTTGCATCTAGCTCAAGAATTTAAAGCACAGTTAACAAAAAACTTTTTTAATGAAAGGCAACGACGAGAGGAGTAACAATACGGGAACCTTCTTTGACTTCAACTTGAAGGGCAGAGCTGGAAGATCTCTCACTATTTGAAGGCAATGAACTGGTTAAAATGGAACTAGTAGCTTGGTCTTGCATTTCCTTAAAAATAAAACCAATCTAAACATAGAATGCAGAGAGAGAAACCATAATAATTTAGAGAGAGAGAGTTTTGAGGTGGGTTATTGAAGAGTTCAGATTTTTTGGGGAGCTTATCAAGAAGAACATGCTGAAATTATTGGCCAGAGTTTAAGCTAACATTCAAATGAAGATTACGTTGTAATTACAACTGGGGTGGGTGTAGAAGAGGTGGCAGTGGGGGTGGGTGGGTGTAGAAGACGATGATTGGGGTGTTGGTAGGGGTGGGGGAAGATGAACAGTAGCTTGGGGTTTTTTTTAATTTAATTCTTTTATTTTAATTTTTTTCATATGTAAAATGTAAAGTTACTTATTTACCCTTTAAAAATTGGTCAACGATTGATCAAACGCTTAATTATTGATCAACTGACAGTCAAACTAACAGTTTCTGTCAATTTGGACTTTGGGTGCAAATTGTTTAAAGGTTTGGTACCGTGGATGGCACAAATGAAAGGTTTGGGCAAAGTCCGTAAAAATGTGAATGTTTGGTACCGTGGCTGCAATTTTTCCTTTTTTTTATTAACTCAAAATGTCATTTTAAATAGATTAAAATCAATCATTCACAAAGAATGAAATGAGTATTGACTAAAGGGTTAAAACGAATAAAATAGAATCTTGGGGTTTAGTTATCAATTATAGAAAGTTAATTACTAAATGTTATATAAAATAGAAAATGAGGGACTTGATTACAATTTAAACTTAATGGAATACTAAGTTACACTATATGGAACCCATTTTTATTTCATACAAAAAAATCCTAAACCATCGATACAGAGAGGAAAGAACGAAAAAAATAAGAAAAGGCAAAGAGAAAAGATAGAAGGAAAAACCTTATGCTGCCGCCGAAAAAGAAAAGGGGAAGAAAAAAAGAGAGAAACAGAAACGGCGAAGTGTCCGGTTGAAATTTGGAGGATTCGACACAAATTCCATACCCATATCGTACCGTGTCCGACACGGGTACTTCGTTCATTTCGAAGAGTTCGAGCATCAGAGCCCTTTGCAACGTATGATGTGTTATTTCTGACCTGGTCATGAGCGCTAGGGACCCTTGTGACTAGCCAAGGCTAGAACAAGGTGTAGCTAGGAAAGATGTCTTAAATTACACCTTGGAAAAGTGAACCGCTTTACAAACTAGTCTATTTATAGCTCAATTTCTAGTTTGAATTGCCTCCCACTTATAAAGAAACGGTTAAAGCTTTATTAAAAACTTTTCATCGTAGGTGCTTTAGAGACTTGTTCCCATCCATACAAATGTCCATTTAGCTCTCATGGAAAGGATTAATTACCACCTAATTAATGCCATTGATTAGACATGGGACACACCTAAAAAGTCACTCTAAGTTGGCTAAGAAATTCATCGTTAAAACCATTTCATTCCAACATAAACTAGAACGGTTAGGACTTAAGTCTCAAGTCATAATTAGTAATCCCTGAAATCCATTAAGTTTACTTCTGTCATTTTCTGCCCAATAGTTGAATTTAGTAACCAGGATGTTATATAGCGGTATTTTCCATCCTGAAATTTAATGTGCTCCAAATACTATAATTCCGAAAGGTAAACAGCAGAGGATGTATTTTCCTGACATGCTGTAACTGTAGCAAGTACATGACCGCCTGAACCTAATATCAAAAATAATCTGCAATGCCCAAACCTCCACTCTGTGGTGTAGCCACAACATAACCAAATAATTGTCTACTAATGGAATGTCCCATGGCTAGTCAGAAAGCTTGATAATCTGCCATGCCCACTGAAATATTAAATCGCCTAGGAGTATTAACATGTGCACAATATGAAGTAGAAAAAGGTAAGCATATTGCTAGGGTTTCCAATTATCTGCGACAAGTGATGGAATAAGACACTAACCAAAAAGGCAAGAAAATGGTCAAAGAAACCATGAAGTTGTTAGCTGCAAACTAACCAAATAGGCAAGAAAAGATCATCCAAACAACCCGGTGTTCTATTGGTCTTTTGTAGACAGAAAAAATTTCTCATCCTTGTAAATTGGTATACACCAGAAAAGGGAATAAATCACATTCTTTCCCTTATGATTTATGAAGGAGAAATTTAACCTGATTTATATTCGACCAAAAAAGCAAACAAGAGTCAAAAAATTGCCGAAGAAATAGATTGAAATCCACATTAAACTCCCTACCCCAACAAAATCATAATCAACTACAACTTTCCTTACCAATCAATATTCAGATAAGTACAAAAACGATAGCTATTCTAAATTTATTAAAACTTAGCATTTCCACATCCAAATCCAAGCACAACCTTCTCGCGAGAGCAGTATTCTAAAAAATCGCGTAACGTTTTATTAAATAAACATATAAAAGCTGCTAGAACAGAAATTATAGACCTGAGATTATGCTGAGGTTGAAACTGAAGGAAGTAATTAGAAGGAACCGAAGGAGGAGAACCGTAGAGTTCTAAAAGCCCTTGTAATTGTCCAATGAATTGCCTTAGCATGGAAACTCCTCCCATCATTCAATTGCCATGTTCCCCCACCACTCTCCCCTACCCCCCACCCCACCTCACCTCTCCTCACCTTCCTTTCTTCTCTCTCTATAACTACTCTCTCTATCCCTATCTCTATATCTCTCTATATCTATATCTTGTATATATCTGCCTAGGTGAGTATGAGTCTGCGTATTGCCTTTTTCTTATTTTACTCAGTTTCGTTTTTGGACGATGATACGTTTACCAAAACTATTATCTGGGTCTACAGGTGCCCTTTGGGGTCGTCACGCATTGATTAGCTAAAATATTAGGCAATCTATTTGATACGAATAGATAAATCATTTATTTTCATACGTCACCTGGCCCATACTAGTATTGACCGGGTATGCATTCTTTTTCAAAATTACCCCTGCATATTTTTACAATTTACTACCAAAAATCAAATAAGAAGAAGAAGAAGAAGAAATTCATAAAAATGGGATATACAAAAAGTTCGATCTCTATTTGAGGCGTATGCTAGCTGTTGACACGTCGAATGGAAAAATTGATGCTTCTATGATATATGCTTGTTTGTTGGTGGGGATCGAGAACAGTCAAAACTTAATAAATATACGATAAAAATGAAGTAACAAATACGTTACCTTCATTATAAATGGAAATTTGTGAAGAAGCAATTGCCCCAGCTTGTGATTTTTCACCTTTTTTTACTTGGGTCAAAAAATTTGAATTAATTTGATCTCTACTTTATGATGTGAATAAAATGTTCATCGATTTATGTGAATGATGCGTTGAAAGTATGTGTCAATAAAGAATGATGCAACATAAATTAGGAGTTGAGATCTGCTATCTAATTTTTACTGTTCAATTTGTTGTCTACTTAATTAATTATTGACACGTCATTTTTAAATTTGAATTAATATTGTTTACTTTCCTTATTTATTACAATTCATTTTCTTTTGCCTACCTATTTATCCCTTCACATGCTCCTTATTACAAGACAAATTTTTAAATTTATTTTTTGTCAGATAGAGAATGATGGTTCATGAATTACACACAAATCCAAAAACAAAGATTTAATGCAAAGTGGTGGACCACTGTTTGGCATTGTAAAATAAATTTTAAAAAATTAATAATAATAATATAATTTACAGATTTCCAAACTCTATTATTCTATTTTGTTGTTTTAAATCATTTTCCAAATTCACTGTAGGAAGAAAAATGGAGAAATGTACAATTTCACGTTTTTTTTTCAATCTATCATTACTTTGTCATTCATTTTACACTTGTCAAAAAGAAATTCGTCCTATAGATATTCGATGTTCTTTGTATGGATTCATCCAATAAAAATAATAATTAATTTTATTTCGTACAACAATAAAAGAAGTATTATTTTTAAAAATTAAAGAAATGAATTAATTCTTGATAAATTTATAATTACTATAAAAATTATATTTTACCATTTCGCACATCAATGTCTTTAAAAAAAAATTCAATATAGCTACATCTTTTACAACCATAATATGCTACTTCTTTGAAAAAGTAATTAAGTTTATTTATTTACTTCTTAATAAATTTCTTTTTTACAATTTTTTGGCTAAATATTGAAGAATTGATAGGAAGAAGGGTATTGTGGGGTAAACGAAAGCACCCTGTTTTCAAGTAAAAATAGCATCAATTTTCTATAATAATATTGAAAAGGGGTAAAAGAAAAATGTTCACAAGCATAAAAATCGTCCAGGTTTGTGATGATCAAAATCAGATTTTTACTGAATTTTGATAAAAGTTGATTTCATAAAACATGTGTTTAAAATTAATTATTGATTTTAACTTAAATTAAGATTTTATTCTTATTTTTATTTTTCAAGCGGGGCTTAAATTGGTTCCCCTCGACTTTTACCCAGCTTGATTGCCCAACCAGTTTCCTGTTTACTGTGATTTTTTTTAACAAAAATACGGAAAATTGCATAACAGAGTACCATCAATTGTTGGTTGTACCACAGAGTACCATCAATTGTAGCTATTGTATTTTAAACATTCGAAATATTTCATTTTTAGTTTTTTTACCATCAATTGGCGCTTTTTCTAATTTATATTGCAATTTTGATCTTTGATTCTTCGATAAATTTCTTTCCTTGCAGAAACGCTCGATTTTATTGTTTTTTTTATATATATATAAATACTTTCATTTTACAAGACAAATAATTAGAATAATTTTAAAATCAACTTAATAAAAGCAAATTCATTGTAACCTAACGACGTAACCATGATGGATAATTAATATTATACTCTCCATGGTCCATGCAATGATCTCAATCATTATTTTAAAACTCATTTGTTTCATTTCGAATGATTTTAAGTTGACTGATTTGAACAATTTACATGCATGTCGACACCCTTAATGGCACTATAAAAATAAAAAATTTAAAAGTTGAAAAAGAATTTGTTTATTTGTGGTCAACTCAATACATGGATGTGGATTGTTCAATGCATCACATTTTTCTGGTCAAGGTGAATGACGTAACTCACTTAATATATGTACCATTTCGGTTACTATTTTATTTTTCAGATACATTTCTAAATTTAATATTTCATTATAAAATAAAATTTCAATAAATTTTCTTTTTATATTGAGAAGGTTGCATCATCACTTGTAATTTTTTTTTAAAATTATTATTATTATAAAAGACTATGTTTTATTATTGCAAATATTCTATCAACAAATTGACAGGGTTTTAAGAAATCTAGTTTTTTCATCATTATTACACCCTTTATTATCTATATTCAATTTTAGTTGCATCATTTAAAAGAGAAAAGCTTGACAATTAGCCCTAATCAAGGATTACACCCTCTCTGAGTTAACTGGTTTGCCTAAAACAAAACAAAAACTAACAATGAACTTAATAAATTTAAATTCCAGTTTTCTAGTTGAATTTTGAGTAACGAAATGATTTTTGAACTATTATGTAGAGGTACGTTGAGTTGAGATTTAAAATTCTAGAGTCAACTCCAAATGTAATCTCTCTTCATCATCGTGATGGCAGATGAGGATCTGCTTGACCGATTTATCCATTGATCGATCCGTTCGATAAGAAAATGCTTTGTTTGTACGGACATGGGACATCATATAAGTGAATAGGAAAATAACATATAGACTTGAGGGATAAGCTCAAATATTCTTTAGGGCCCCCCTCATTTGATTGGATATGATGTAATTGAGCTCATGTTTGGTACGTATTAAAATTTTCATTTTCCTTTTCTATTCATTTTCAACCATATATTCTTCAATAAAATAATATTTCCCGTCACATCAATAATTTTTCCTTCTTTTTCAACTACACATTTTCCATCAATCTACTATTCCAGAATATAATTTTCCAAAATAATGTGGATCAAACACACTTTCATTGTCACGACTCATAACCTTGTTTATTTTTAAGTAAAATTGTAGCATCGGTCCCTAATCTTTTTTTTTTTACAAATTTTACCCTAACCTTCAATTTGTGCTAACAGAGATCCCCAACTTTTGAAAAATTAGCAGTTGTGATCCAAATAGATGGAAAATCGTTAATTGACCAGAAAAATTGATTTTATCCAAATATAAGAAGGGCAAAATGATAAGTTTACAAATTTAACCTAAAATAAAAAAATAAAATAAAAGGGCTACTATTTGTCTCTTCACAAACACCACCCCTTTCCCACCTTCGCTGAAAATCGCTATCACCTGCCAGCTCCCCATCGCCGGGCTCCATTCTCCGTCGCGAGTCTGAACGACGTGAGGTGTCTGACTCATCTGAGCGACTTGTTACAAGACTCATTCAAGAATTTGTAGAACTGGACTCAGGCGAGCTTAGCTAACCTTTGCCAGGGATTCACCTCCTACCTACATGGTGCTACCTGCAACAATGGACACATCTACAAGTTATAACTCTCCAATATGGCCCTCAAAGGCACAATCTTGCTTTATTTGTCTAATTGCACAAATTTATTGGCTTTGAACCTCTTATCCAACGCATTGATCGTTCCTATTCCAAGGAAGCTTCGGTATTTGGTCAATTTGGCGGTTCTAAAACCCCCCATCAAATTATTGATTGTTCCTAAACCAAAATTGGTTCCATCACCACTCCTAAATTATGCATATTGGCTTCACTCATTTATTTACCTCGAGACCTGTGTTTTATTGTGGATAACATATATTTGTGCCAACCCCAATTTTTCATTATTGATTTTCATTTTGTTCATTGTTTGGATGGTCAGTAAGCTTTGAAAATCATAGAAATTGGGGGAAGAAAAGTGAGTGGTAAAGATGTTATAATAGGCTGCCTCATTATACTATTGCGCTGGGCCTTATTTGTTTAATGGTTCTGTGGACGTATGTTATTTCCGAGTTTGATGGCCTCATTGATGATTTACATCAGCCTTACACGTGGCTGATCCTTGGCTCTTGGATTGCAACCGTTCACTATACTTGAGATTTGGCTCTTAGTATTCTGGCATTCGAGATTTTTCTATTTTTCTCTCTTCGTCTCTCTGTGCTCCTTCTCTCTGAGTATAGATTATGGTTTACTTTAGTTCTTGACACTATAATCGTGTTGAGTGTTCTTCTCAATCTATTCTTTGTGAAGTCTGTATAGTAGTTTATAGATTTAGGGTTGGTTTGAGTGATTTCAGTATTTGTAAAGTTGAGGTGAGATTAAACACAAAGAAATTGTTGGTTTCTTCGAACATTTGTAATATTCTTGGTTTATTCTTAGTGGGTCTAGAGCTATATCCTTCGTGGATGCTCAACAGATGATTATCTTTGTGATTGAACATCCGAACCTTACGGGGTGAAAAATCCGTTGTTTAGTTGTTATTTTATGTTTATGCAATTGGTTTGTGTCTTCGTTCTGTCGATATTTGTGAGTTGGGACCTTACAAGTGGTATCAGAGCCTCATCTATGGGTTAGGGTTCTTGGTTATCTGGATTCGTTCTTCGAAGCAGATCTGAGTTTATGGGTAGTTGAGTGGTTCTTTGTGTAAAAGGAATAAATTACTATTTTTCTTCCTCACTCGTCTTAACTCGTTGTAACTCCTGGTTAATCTTGTGTTCTATACTGAGTCTTAGTGATCATGTTTCTTGACTCATGCTGAGTCGGCGAGTCGGAGTAACTCATTCCGATTCTTGTTGAGTTTGTGACTCACTGGTGAGTTCCACTGAGTCTTGGTGACTCGTTGCTGTTCTGCATTCTCTTTGGATCTATTGGAGCGATTCTGGTACTCTTTCATTGCTCTCTTCACTTTGAAACATTGAGGTTTTAGATTCTGGTATTTTCTTTAACCCCCACTTTAATTTCTCACAAAATCACTCAGTTCTTGAACTTGGTTATTAAGGTAAGCAATTCTCCATTGCTTTCCTTTGTCCAAAACCTCCTACGAGGGTCTGGAAATCTAAGGGAACAGTGGGTTCAAAGGGTTGCCACCCCTTAAACCTTATTCAAGACTGTAAACCTTACTGTGTTCTAAGGTGTAATTATCTGATTTGTGATTGCATTGATAAGTATGTATATAATTGTTAGTTTGATATCTCTGATGTTCTCCTATCTTGATCAATTGTGTAAGCTGCCTGAAATATTATACTCTGTGTGGTGTATAATTGTAATTTTGAATATTATCTGTCATCATGTCCACTGCACATAAGTTTGAACTTGAGATATGGAATGGTACTAGAGACTTTAGTCTCTGGCACTAGAAGATAAGGGTTTATTTTACTTCAGGAAAGGTGTGTTGCAGCCCTTAATGGTCAATAAGCTGCAGAAACTAGAGCCTATAGAAGGCAAGAATTAGATGACACCGCATGGAGTTCTATTTTCTTACATTTGTCTGATAATGTAATTAGAAAGGTTGGTGAAACTACCTCTGCTCAAGCATTATGGACTAAATTGGAATCTCTTTATCTGACTAAGACTATGCCTAATAACTGTTATCTCTTGAGGTTGTTAGATTTGACCCTTCATCTGATTTGGAAGAATACTTTGACAGATTCACAAAATTAATTCAGGACTTAGAAAACTGTGATGGGGAACTTTCTAATGATCAACAAGTTGTTGCCCTTTTAAACTCCCTTAGTGATAAATAGAAAGACATCAGAACTGCTTTAGAGTATGGGGGTCAAGATCACTTTTGACATTGTTACTTCCGCGTTAAGAAACAAAGAACTTGAGCTGAAAGTTGAATCTAAAGATCTTAAATATGGGGAAGGGTTGCACATAAAGGAGAAGTGGAATCCTAATATGAAACCACCTACCTTTAACTTCAATCCTTAGAAGAAAGCTAAGTCACATAATTTCAGATTCAAAGAAAAGAACAAAAATCATGTGAAATCTAAGAATCAATCAAGAAATGTTACTACTGTGGGAAGGCAGGCCATTTAATCAAAGATTGTTTTTAAAAAATCTCTGATATGAAATATAAGAATAATTAAGAGGGGTCTACAGCCTTGATCTGCAAGAATGATTCTGATATTCAAGGGGTTATCCTTGTTAATACCATTAAAAGAGATACAAAAGAATGGGTAATTGACTCTGGATGCATTTCCATATGTACCCTAATAAAAAAAATATTTTTCTGAATTTGTTGAACTTAGTGAAGGACAAATTCAAATGGGAAATAACATGAGTTGTCTAATAAAGGGAATTGGAAAGATGTGTAGATATGTTCCTTAACTTAAAAGAAATCTGATTTTTTTGGGTCAATTGGATGACAAATATAATATAATGATTCATTAAGGTCTATTAAGACTTAAACAATGGAATAAGACTGTCATATCTTCTCTGAAACTGAACGGGATCTACATTGTGTCTGCTGATCCTATTATTCATCACTGGTCTGCAACCTTAAACTCTGACTAATAAATCTCTTATTTGGCATAAGAGACTTGGCCACATTTTTGAAAAGGGACTTACCATTTTAAATAAATTGGGATGTTTTGGTAAAGATAAAATCAAACAGTTAGATTTTTGTGAAAATCGCATCTTGGGAAAACAAAAAAGGTTACCTTTTAAAACTAGAATACATAAATCCTCTTCAATCTTGGAGTATCTACATGCTGATCTTTGGGGTCCAGCATCTGTAAATAATCTAAGTGGATTCAGATTTTATTTACTTATAGTTGATGATTTCTCAAGGAAAATATGGACTTTTCTAACACACATATGATACTTTTAAAGTCTTTAAACAATGGAATCCGTTGATTGAAAACCAAACAAATAAGAAAATCAAAGCACTAAGGACTGATAATGGTCTTAAGTTTTGTAACTTAGAATTTGACTCATTTTGTAAAGAATCTGGAAAACATATAGATATTAAATTTCACTTTGTGAGAAATATGGTTGAGGAGGGTTTAATCAGTTTGGTTAAAATCCCAACAGATTACAATCCTTCAGATATGGGGACAAAGATATTACCTTTAAATAAATTCAAAAACTGCTTGAAGATTTTAAATATCACTTGATGTGATAATTAGAACTTCAAGCAATGGTATCTCTGAATAAACCTGAACTAATTTTGTGTTTTTCTTTTGTAGGTTTTTTGGGAGCAAATGAAGCAAAGTAAGTATAGCAAATTCTAGATCCATTATAGAAGCCATAGTATAGTTCAGCAAGGTGGAGATTGTTATAATAGGCTGTCTCACTATACTATTGGGATGGGCCTTATTTGTTTAACGGTTCTGTGGACTTGTGTTATTTTCAGGTTTGATGGCCTCATTGATGTTTTATATCAGCCTTACTCATGGCTGATCCTCGACTCTTGGATTGCAATTGTTCACTATACTTGATAGACTTGGCTTTCGGTATTCTGGCATTCGAGATTCTTCTATTTTTTTCTCTTCGTCTCTCTATGCTCCCTTCTCTCTGAGTGTAGATTAGGGATTATTTTGGTTCTTGACACTGTAATTGTGCTAAGAGTTCTTCTCAACCCCTTTGTGAAGTCTGTATAGTAGTGTATAGATTTAGGGTTGATTTGAGTGATTGCAATGTTTGTAAAGTTAAGGCGAGATTAAACACGAAGAAACTGTTGGTTTCTTCGAACATTTATAATATTATTGGTTTATTTTTAGTGAATCTAGAGCTATATCCTTTATGGATGCTCAACAGGTGATTAGGTCTTTGTGACTGAATATCCGGACCCTACAGAGTGAAAAATATGTTGTTCAGTTGTTATTTTATGTTTCTGCAATTGGTTTGTTGTTTGAGATCTTCAATCTGTTGATATTTGTGATTTGGGGCCTTACATAAGATATACTTGTCTACACATGGAAATGGAAGTGTGGCGGTGGCACAAGTGGTGGCAGGTGACAGAGGCGGATGATTGAGGGTAGTAGTGTGTTTTGGATTGGTTGGGGGGTGAGGGTGGGTGGTGGTTGATTTTTTAATTTTTAGTTTTGGGTGGGTAGGGTGGCGTGAGGTGAGGTGAGGGGTAGAAGGGTGAAGAGATGAATGAACAGTTCTTTTTTAAAAAATTATTTTAAGGAATAAATGAGTATAAATGCAAAGTTACTATCTTACCCTTTTAATTTGGTCAGCTTCTATTATTCTTAGTCAGCTAACAGTCAAATAGGTCCATTTGGACCCTAGTTGTTAATTTTTCAAAGGTTTGGGATATATGCGGCACAAATTGAATGTTAGAGTAAAGTCTGCACAAACTCAAACGATTAGTAACACTTGCTACATTTTTTTTCCTTTTTATCCTCGATTGCACGTTTTTATTTGATCCAAATATCTAATCATAGTCGCATGCAGTACTATTTTAAGGCACGTTAGTACCATATTTGAATTGTAACAATCAAAATCGAAACGGATCGCATCTTTACCATTCTATATAACTTGATTACTCGATAAGTCATTTTCTTGATTGCATATTGAGCATTTTCTCAATCACGCGTTACGCTTTTTTCTTAACGATTGCAAGTATTTTTCTTCACCAAATATCAATTCTTTAAAAGTGAAATGAATTGTGAGTATTATAATTCCCGTTTTTGCTACACTTACACTATGGTTGACGGGTTTGTTTACACTTTTTGACATAGCACACAATTTTGCCATTGATTTTAACACTTATTCTACTCAATGGTCTTGATTCTGACACCTCAAGAAAATGTTAAACTACTTGTACACCCATGGTGCACAACTAGCTTAATTCTTATAAATCATACAGATGTGATTTCTTTTCACAAAGGGACGCACAATTTAAACTTAATGTACAAAGCTCAATAATATATAGAACACAAGCCTTGATTAACACTAATGAGCGCTTGGTAATTTACTTTATTTATCTCTTATGAACAAACAATCTAGTTGTATATTTACTATAGAATTAAAATCCTTCAGCCGTCACAAAATACATTTCATAGTAACTAAAATTATGTATGATCACGCTAGTGTAAAATGTTTTCAACGCAAATTGAGGCACCATTTATATGTGCAAATTATTTAATTAAATACAAATAATTTGAAAATCATACGAAGTATTATATTATAGAAAATATTTCGTTTATTTTTCTAAAATTACATTCAAAAAATAAAATTTAAAACAATAAACTTAAGAATTATTTTAGAGCATTAAATTTTTAATTTAACTTATGTTATAGTGTTGATAAATAAGATAAATATAAAACTTCCATCTATTTAAATATTCATTTATCTTTAGGGAGATAAAGTAGTACATTGAAATTACTCATATTTAGAAATAGCCAAATAAACAAACATGTAAATAGAAATAGTGAATTAGTAAAAACTGACCATTTTCAAAAAATTAAAGAAGTGATGTAGTATCCTCAAATGAAGTTTAAATAAATTAAAAGATTAAATCATAGACATGTACCTATATGCATATATGTCCATATGTGTGTATTTGGTAGGATAGAATTGATCTCTTACCCCCCCAGTGAATAGAATAAAAACTTCTCACTGTTAACGTGGTAAGAGACCTTAGTTATGGCTCTTCGAATCTCTTATCACGTCAGTAGTGGGAAACTTTATCATGTTTGCTGGGGGACAAGAGATCATGATTGTTGGGGTTAATAACTCAAATGGTCATTGAAGTTTGCAAAAAGTTTTCACAGGGTCACTGAACTTTAAAAATCGTTCAAGTCATCACTGAACTTTACAAAAAAGTTTCCACTGATCATTGAACTTTAAAAATCATCTCATTCATCACTAAACTTTGCAAAAATTTCCCGGGGATCATAGTGATCCCCGGTAAACTTTTTGCAAAGTTTAGTGACCATGTGGAGATTTTTTGCAAAGTTTAGTGATGCATGAAGTGATTTTTAAAGTTCAATGACCCCATGTAAACCAAAGTTCAGTAATGGCTTGAGTGATTTTTAAAGTTCAGTAACCTTGTGAAATCTTTTTGCGAAGTTTAGTGACCATTTGAGTTATTAACCCTGATTGTTGGATAAGAAACATTAGATTATTCCCATGTGTGTATTTGGATATGAAACATATCATTATTCACATAATTTAACCAAAAATGCATACACTATATTTACTTCGATTTAGAGTAAAGTCTATAGCTACTTATAGCACTAAAGAAGATTTCCAAATCGTGTTTTCAAAGCATTTTCCAAACTCACTTGGTGGGTGTGGTTGGGGAGATGGAGAAATGTACAATACCATATTTAATTTGAATTTACTATTATTTCATCATTCATTTTCATGTTATTTTCTTCCGATTAAAAGTCTTACAAAAACATTGACGGACAATGTAATAGCTCCAAATAACACAACTTATATTTTCAATGTACTTGTGAATATTCCACTTGGAAAGTTTTGATTATTTGAGTCTTTTATATTATATAATAGATGGGCTAACTTGTTCTAATCATCGAGTAAATCATCGTAGTATATTTGAAATCTCAAAATCAATTTCGAATGAATGAGAAATTGTGATCCAAAGTTAGAGGGAAAAAATCGGATTTTTTGTACCTAAAGCTGTCACTCGATCGACAGCCTAGCGCCAACTAGCGACAGACTGTCTGCTTTTAGTACTCGAGCGACAGACAAATGACAGCAAAGGCTGCGACCCTTAGGCAAAGGTTGCTGAGTTTTGGGACGTGTCTCTTCACTCACAACCTCTCCTCCTCTATGAATAAGATCCTTTAAGCGTCTTTTAACCCATCACAATCATATGCAATCATAGCATAAAATAAAAATTCATCTTTCCTTAGCTAAAATTGTGCATAAAAATCAGTTTATATTTCATTCGAAAAGAGTACAAAAGCTATATTTTTTTATTCATTGTTCTTGTGTTTTGGAGTGCTACAAACATGAGAAGGTATTCGTTGTATTTTGGGAGTTGATTGCCATTATCTTTATGCACAATTGCGGTGAAAAATCAATTTAAAGACAAAGAATTCAACTCTTGCCTCGACTTTACATTCATTTCCTTGGTGTTATCTTGTCTATTTTCATTAGCGTTTTAATATCCATTTATGTAGTGTTTATTACTCAATTCCTTGTCGTTATTCAGCCCAGTTTTGTTAAGGTTGGCAAGTTTGATTTATTAAAGTAATCACCCAAATCCATTTTAAGAAAAACAATCTTAAGTCGATTTTCATTTGAGTGATAGCTCTATATTTGATTTCTATTTAGTTAAGCTGATTTCATTTCAGTTTAACTTATTCTAATGCTTCTCGGATCTTGATTTTTATTGGTTTATCTTCTATTTTGTGTAAATAGAAATGAATACGGTTAACAATACCGATACTTCTTTGAATGATATTTGGAAGGAGTTGTACCAAACATGGTTCTTACTGTTGTGATTCCTCCGGTTGCGGTTGTCCCTCCTATCGTTCATACAAATTTCATTTCACATGTAGAGAAACAGGAGAAGTTCAATGGGGTTGATTTCAAGAGATGGTAACTAAAAATGTTGTTTTATCTTACAACCCTAAACTTGAAAAAATTCTTGAATAAAGATACTTTCGTCTTGCAAAAAGGGGAAAATAATAGGGTATCGTCGATAGCATTGGATGCTTGGAAACATTCAGACTTCTTGTGCAATAATTACATATTGAACAAGTTGGATAACACATTGTATAATGCGTATAGTTCCATGAAATCTGCAAAAATTATGGGAATCCCCGGAGAAAAATACAAGAATGAAAACGTCGGAACTAAAAAGTTCATCGTGGGAAAATTCTTGGACTACAAAATGGTAGATTCAAAGATAGTCATTAATCAAGTACAAGAATTGCGATTTATTCTCTATGACATTCACGTCGTGAACATGTCTCTAAGTGAATCATTTCAAATGGTTGCAATTATCGAAAAACTTACACCCATGTGGAAGGACTTCAAGAATTATCTCAAGCATAAGAGCGAGGAGATAAATATTGAAAAATTCATCGTCTTGTTGAGAATTGAAGAAGATAACTGAAAGTCGGACAAATGTATTAAGAGTCATATACCACAAGCTAAGGCTAATGTGATGAAATCAAATGACAAGAACAAGAAGATGAAGTATTTCGTCTAATCCTCCAAGAAGAATGCAAAGAAGTTCAAGGGCAATTGTTATAATTGTGAAAAGGTCGGACGTCGCTCTATTGATTCTCGCAAACCTAAAAAGCAAACCCAATCGAATGTCACTGAATCTGATACAATATCTGATGGTATATCAGATGTAAACTTGTCGGCTGTTATTTATAATGCAACATTGTTGGAAATCCCATGAAATGGTAGGTAGATACAGGCGTTACCCATCATATTTGTGCCGACAAAGGAATTTTCTCATCCTACACTTCAACCGATTGTGAGAGTTTGTTCATGGGAAACTCTTCGAGTTCAAAAGTTTAAGGACAAGAAAGAGTAGTTTTGAATATGACATCAGGCAAGGAACTTAGCCTTAACAACATTTTTCATGTACCTGATATTTGCAAGAATTTAGTGTCAGATTCTTTGTTAAGCAAGAATGACTTTAAATTAGTCTTTGTATTTCATAAATTTTTATTTACCAAGAACATTATGTATCTAGGCAAATGTTATATAAAAGATGGACTATTCAAGATGAATGTCCTTACCATTGTACCGAATAACTCAAGGAAAACAAATCTTCTACTTATATTCTTGGGTCGTCTAATTGATGGCATCATAAATTAGGATATGCAAACTTTAATTCTATACATAAGTTAATGAATTTAAGTTTACTACCAAGTATGTATTTTAATACAAATGGAAAATGCAAATTTTGTGTAGAGGACCTAGAGGTTAAGTTAGCCAAAGTGTCGTTTCATTCGGTTGAACGAAACACAACATATTTGGAACTTATTCACACCGATATATGTGCTTTAAAGCTTGTCCAAACAAAATGAGGTAAAAAGTATTTCATCACGTATATAGAACATTGTACAAGATAATGTTACATGTACTTATTGAATGCAAAGATGAAGTTTTGGAAGTTGAAAATCAACTTGGAAAATAAAAATATTCTAGATGTTGCTGAATGCAAAAATTCTTCAAATGGTGCACCGTATTAATAAAGAAATGATGAATGCAATGTTAACAAGTTCGGGCTTACCTTAAAATTTGTGGGGATAAGCTATATTTTCTTCAATTCATATCCTTAATAAAATACCGTACAAAAGTAAGATTGAAACAACTTATAAGTTATGAAAATGTCATAAACCTTCCTACAAATATCTTAAAGCGTGTGAGTGTTTAGTAAAGGTACAAATACCTAAACCTAAACATGTAAAAATTGGAGCAAAGACAATAGGTTGTGTCTTTATCAGATATGCAAACAATAGTAGTACATATTGATTTCTGGTTCATAAATCAGAAATATTTGATGTACATGTGGGTAATATCATTGAATCAAGTAATGTTTTCTTTGAAGATGTGGTTCCTTGTAAAGAGAAAAAAGCAAGCTCACATAAACAAACGTATGATGCTGCAAATGGAAATCATGAAGAAGATAGAAATCATCAAGTAGATGAAGAACAAAGGCACAGTAAAAGACAAACGATTCATAAGACCTTTGGTCCAAATTTTCTAATATACTTGCTAAAAAATGATCCAAAGACATTTAATGAAGCAATGTTCTAAACTCATTTTTGGAAAGAAGCGATTAATAATAAAATTGAATCCATTATGTGTAACTATACTTGGGAATTGGTTGAAACAGATCTTGAAAAAATTGAAGTCGGATGGATAATAGACAAATATAAGGCTAAATTGATAGCCGCGGGTATAAACAAAAAGAAGGACTAAATGTTTTTGATACATATTCACATGTTACAAAGATCATGACTATATGTGTATCGATTGCATTCGCAAGGTTGCATAGTCTTGAAATACATCAAATGGATGTTAAAATTGCATTTGTAAATAGTGAATTAGAAAAAAGAAATATATATGGAACAACCTGAATAATTTGTTGCTCCGAGAAATGAGAAGAAATTGTTGTATAAATTAAAAAAAGCACCGAAACAATGGTATGAAAAATTTGATAATACTATATTATCAAATGGCTTCAAAATTAATGAATGTGACATGTATCTATATAAAAAAACACACCTAACGAATACGTGATCGTATGTCTATATATTGATGATATGTTAATCATGGAAAATAACTCGAATGTTGTCTCAATCACATTATATTGAGCTATACTTAAAAAGTTTAGGCGTACGACAATAAACTAGTCAAGATACCAGTAGACTTAAGTTTACACTCAGCAAAAAAATACTGGTTATCTCGTATCTCAATTAAAATATTCAAGCATTATAGGCAGTTTGATGTACACCACCAATTGCACGCGTTCGGATATAGCATATGCAATTAACAAGTTGAGTAGATTTACAAGTAATCCAAGTAATGAACATTGGAAGGCACTAACCCAAGTTCTTTAATACTTAAAACACACGGTTGATTATGGATTATACTACTCAACATATCCTATACTGTTAGAAGGATATATCGATGTGAATAGGATATCGACACAAAGGATTCCAAGTCTACAGGTGGTTACGTATTTACCATTGAAAGCGGAGCTGTGTCCTGAAATCATATAAGTAGACTTGTATAACTCGATCCACAATGGAATGAGTTTATTGCAATAGATAAATTTGGAGAAGAAATAGAACGACTTTGTAATTTTCTCGAGAATATTCCATGTTGAGAAAAATCGGTACCTGCGGCTAATATACATTTACCTCAGATAATCAATCGGCAATTGCGATGGCATAAAATATTATGTATAATGGTAAATCTCGATACATTAAATAATTGATATCGAATGGTGTAATCTCAATTAATTATTTTAAAGAGATCCTTTGACGAAATGACTATCAAGAGATCAAATATACCATATTTCGAGGGGAATGTGCCAAAGCATATCGATTAAAATTACCATAGCGAAAACCCAACCTTATAGATTGAAAATCTCAAGATCTTGATTCAATGGAACAACAACGTTATGAAAGATTAAGGGTAAAACACTTATTCCCATTCCTATAGACTTAAAGTGCTAGAATAAAAATGTATAAGGATAACTGTATATTTTAATGACTCATATATATTTCGAAAGTAGCCAAGAGATGAATGACACGATAATATAGGAAATCACATATGCAATTGTGAAATGGCTCACTTCTACGAGAATTTGAGGCTTAAATTCTCTTAAAACACTTTTGAAACCAAGAGTTGTTCAAGGCCAAAATGAACACTACTATGAGAACTGAAGTTGCTAGATGAGTTATGGTCTTGTTAAAATTGTTTTGATTTACACGAACAGCAAATAGTTCAAGACATCGCGTTCATTATTAGCCTAGTAAATTTGATTATATTCGACTAAGGAATGTTCAAAGCCACAAGCCACTTATTATGATGTTATAGCTTGTCGTATGTACACTTTTTGTTAGAGTCTGCATATCATTTTCATTTTGTGGAATTTTCATTCATGTGAGAGATTATTGGAATTTGGTTTAAAAGAGAAGAAAATATGGTTGTTGAATTATTGACCTTTGATTTCACCAAACCGGGCTCAGTTAATCAACCAATCGACACCACAATCAACCAATCAATCCCAAACCGAACACTTCCCAAACCAAACTTGGTTGCTCCAGATTCAGCCCACAAAGGACTTGATGATAAAGGGTTATAGCCACAAGAAGAGCCACTAAGGCTAGGTAGAGAAGAAGAACAAAGATTTCTCAAGCACAAAGCAAGACAATGCACTAAGCAAGGAAGAAAAACCGGTTTGTGTCTAATTCTCAAGGCAAAGGACGGCTTCAACACTTTTATCACACACTAATGGTCATTAACAACTCACTTAAATAGGTTTAAGAGTAGGTTTAGGGTTTAGGCTTTTAGGTCAAACAAACAGGGCCCAATAACAGATAGAATAAGTGGGCTAACCCTGAAAGCCATCCAAAACGTTCGGGTCGGGCCATGAGCAACACTAATACAATTAGGCTACTTCGAATGGTCCAGTGGGTTACGTGATTCGATTGGTTCGATTGTGGTGTCAACATATCATTTCAATCATCAGCCAAGACCTATGAAATATTATCCAACTAAATATACCGATTTAACATCATAGCCCGGATTTATTGGGTATCAAAAAACCCAACAAATCTCCACCTTGATCCCAATAAATCTGCAAGTAGACAAAACACACAGTTTACACTTGCACAATCAAGGTAACCAATAAAATTGGCATCACAGACCTTACCTCGTGTCTCCACCTGAAACACATACCATACCTGTTCCATATACTCACCAGGGCTAAGGTCAAGAGCACCCAAGTAGAAACAGATAGGCACAACAATCAATCAAGAGCAAATAAAACATGCGACGGAGATATCACACAGGATAACACAGAGATCTAATCACACTCGTTCACACAGAACAACACATTAACACCAAGTTAATCAACAGGCCAACACATACGCAACACATGCATAAATGACCCCACAAAGATCTCACCACACTTATCCTATCCCATTTCGTGTTGCTCACTCACCTCGAGAACACATATCTCACCTTATCGCCCACCTGCTCACTAGACTAATCACTCAAACAAACAAACAAACAAACATGTCTAACGGTAAGCCTCTATAGATCCTAAGTTTTCGGGATAATCCTCTATCAACACATCACTTCTCCAACCTACGTGGATAATGGGTCTCCACCTAACAGAAGTGATAGAAGTGTCTCACTCACACTCCACCTGATCAGGGTCTCTACCAGATAAAGGATTCCAGACATTTGATCACCTCTCCACCTTGATCCAAATGTCACACACCACATCCCACGGTACAACCAATGTACCCCTAGGCATCTATACTCCACCTTACAGAAGGACACACAACACACTGCAAATGCATCACAAAAAACCACAATTCATGCAAACAATTACACACAGTAATAAGATCACTTAAAACATGTCAATGCACATATCAAACATATTGAAAAATGTAACATATAACCACGCAACAGAATCAAGTAATCACACACATGCAGAAAAGGATTACACACAGATGCTAAAGCAGTAACTAAGGCTACACTCAGTAAACCTCACTAGGGTCATCACTCGACCCTATAAGCAAATTCGCATCACCTCTCTCCTTACTCTTCTTCTTGGGACAGTCCCTAATAAAGTGTCCAGACTTACCACATCTGTAACACCGTCTACTACTAGACTTGTCCCAACTCTTGTTCTTTTTCTTACCACCATCATCACTCGAGTCACTACTCGAATCACTACAGTTTTGAGCTATACCCAGATTCATTTGCTTAAATTTCATTCTACTCCTCATCATAAGAAGCTCACCACTTTTCTTATCTTCTCTTTCAGCCTTAATCTCCATATCCTTACTTCTAAAGGAGTCAACGGCAATTTCGGGTGTCAAAGTGTCTCTACCTTACTTAATAGCATTTTTGACTTCACGATAAGTATCAGGTATAGCATTCAGCAAAATAATAGCTTTGTAAGTTTCAGACACCGACTCACCACAATTAACAATATCTTGAACCAGTTTGTTAAACACATCCAAATTGTCATCCAGGTCCTTTGAAGGATCCATTTTAAAACTGAAAAAACGCTCAAGCAAGTAGAGCTTGTTTGGAGTAGATTTAAGCAAATACAGATCTTCCAACTTTTTTCAAAGTTCTTTTGTAGAATCAAGTTTTCCAACTTTTCTCAAAACAGTGTCAGACAGGTGTAAAATAATAGAGGTGTAAGCAAGCTCATCAGCCTCTTCTTTTTGTTCTTTTGAAAATTCAGCGGGAAAACTCCCATCAATAGCTTTTGAAACCTTTTGTTGAACCAAAATACCTCTCATTTTCTGTTGCCAAATAGAAAAATCACATTTTCCATTAAAAATTCCCAAATCAAATTTGTGCGTTGTCATTTTCAAAACAGGAAACACAAAATCACAATTAAGACACACAAAGCAATCCTAGGTATTCTAGGAACTTATCAATGCAACCAAAGAGATATCAACAAAACAGTTTCACACACGATATATCACAAGCGATAATATGCCGCAATGAATCAAAAGATCAAATTTCAATCACGAGCAACGAAGAACAATTAATTCCTAATTTCTAGCACAAGCAATGGTTACCCCTTCACGGTAACCCCAATCCTAATGTCACCCCACACGATGACGCGCTAGTGCAGAAATTAACGAGAGGATAAGCCAATTTACCAGAGCGGACTTATCTGAGTCCGTAAGTTTCGAGGAATACAATATAACACTTTAGGGCCACCACTATTCGCCCTAAAGTTTGCAGCAACCGATGGAATGCAAAACGGAATTGCAAACGAGCAAGGGCAAAATCGTCCAACTTTCTCTGTGAAACCTGAAACACTAAACAAAAAATATCAGCACGTTCACAAAATCAAGTAGAACAAACTGCCTGAAGAGACCGTCGCCGGATTCCTCCCCACGCGCCCGCACGCGCCTCGCCGGAGTGCCCACGCGCCGCCGCCGCCGGCCGCCGTCACCACCACGCGCCAGATGCCCAGAAGCGCCTCGACCTGCACGTTCCACCAGTGGTCTTGGATTTTCCAAAAGGTTACTAGTTTGGCCGGAAAATGGATTTTCAGGTCCGGTTTTGGGCAAAAAACGGGACAGAATTTTCTTCTGGTTTCTGCTCGATTTCTGGACTGATTTTGGCCGGAAAAATCACCACCTAGAGCTCTGATACCATATGTTGAATTATTGACCTTTGATTTCACCAAACCGGGCTCAGTTAATCAACCAATCGACACCACAATCAACCAATCAATCCCAAACCGAACACTTCCCAAACCAAACTTGGTTGCTCCAGATTCAGCCCACAAAGGACTTGATGATAAAGGGTTATAGCCACAAGAAGAGCCACTAAGGCTAGGTAGAGAAGAAGAACAAAGATTTCTCAAGCACAAAGCAAGACAATGCACTAAGCAAGGGAGAAAACCGGTTTTGTCTCTTAATCTCAAGGAGGGACGGCTTCAACACTTTTATCACACACTAATGGTCATTAACAACTCACTTAAATAGGTTTAAGAGTAGGTTTAGGGTTTAGGCTTTTAGGTCAAACAAACAGGGCCCAATAACAGATAGAATAAGTGGGCTAACCCTGAAAGCCATCCAAAACGTTCGGGTCGGGCCATGAGCAACACTAATACAATTAGGCTACTTCGAATGGTCCAAGTGGGTTACGTGATTCGATTGGTTCGATTGTGGTGTCACATATCATTTCAATCATCGGCCGAGACCTATGAAATATTATCCAACTAAAAATACCGATTTAACATCATAGCCCGGATTTATTGGGTATCAAAAAACCCAACAATGGTCAAGTATGAAACTATAAAGTGTGAAAAGTGACTTTCGTGTCAACTTCGGCCAAATATTCAGACTTAATCCGATATTCAAATTATGAAAATAAATAGATTAACTTCTTCTACTCGTTGAGTAGATCCTCATGGTATATTTGGAATATCAAAACCAATTTCAGATGAATGAGAAATTGTAGTTCAAAGTTGGAGGAAAAAAATTGAAATTTTTGCACCTAAGATTGTCGCTCGAGTTATAGCCCAACGCCGACGAGCGACGAACTCTCTTTTTTGAGCTCAAGCGACGCACGAGTGACAACAAAGGCTATGACGCTTGGCAAATATTGTTGAATTTTGAGGCGTGTCTCTTCACTCACAACCTCTCTTCATCTATAAATAAGACCATTTTGATGTCCTTTAATCCATTCCAATCATATGCAATCATAACATAATATAAAATTTATATCTCCTTAGCCGAAATTCTACATAAAAATCTGTTTTTATTACATTCGAAATGAGTACAAAAATCGTATTTTGTTCGTTGTTCTTGTATTTTGGAGTGCCATAAACACAAGAAGGTGGTCATTATATTTTGGGAGTTGATTTCTTCATCTGTAAGAACCGTTGCGGGGAGAAACCGACATAATAACAAAGAGTTCAACTCTTGTCTCGACTTTGCATTCATTTTCTTAGTGTTACCTTGTCTATTTTCATTGACGTTTTAATATCCATTTCTCTGGTGTTTATTACTCAATTTCTTGCCATTATTCTATCCAATTTTTGTAAGGTTGATAAGTTTGATTTATTAAAGTAATCACTCAAATCCATTTTACAAACAACATTTTTCTTCGATTCTAGGTTATGATGTCTTATGGCCAATTTAATGTATTTGTTCACTAAATTTTATGAGTTACAAATTACTGTATTTGTTCACTTTCTTTACTTGGAAATGGTGATACCATTTTTTTACCCATTGTCCATATTTTTCTATACAGGATTGTCATCTCACCGGTAAACAAGATATACGAGATCAATCCCGTTTTTCTATATTAGTCTGAATATTTTGTTATGATTTGGGTCATGTTTCATCATTGGCTACTGCAGTACAATTGACGGTCTGAGGATTTTTTAGGAAAATTGGAGGAATGGATATAAATTATCGGACAAATTTATAATGCTATTGAAGATGTTACAAAAATTGCATAAATTGGTGCACCACTAAAATTAAGGGTTTGTTTGAGCCTTATTTTTAGGAGATTAAATTTTGTAATAGTGATATTTTGAAGAATACGTGATTAAAAAGTTGGATGATTTTTGGGTTTACATGTAAAATCATTTTATCGGAATAATGTGTGGTTAAAAATGAGTTTGGAAAAAAATAAATTTTGAAAGAATGAGTTTCAGATTTGTTATAGATTATTTTTATAATATATATTTAATCAATTTTAATATTTTTCATCTTTTTAATGAGAAATCAAAACTCTCAAAAATATAATTAGGAAACCATCATTCTGTACAGAAAGATAAAATATAAGGGTCCGTTTAGTTAATGTTTTCAGTTTTCAGTTTTCAATTTTAATTTCATTTTCAATTTTCTATTTTGAAGATCTGTTTTAAGATTTTTAAAAACGCAATTGATTTCATTTTGAAAAATTATTTTTTTAAAACAGAAAACTAGAAAATACGTTTGGTTTGAAATTTTGAAAAATTATTTTATGACATTTTACACAATGAAGTTTAATTATTCAGTAAATAGAATAATTTTACATTAATATATTATCATTTAATATACATTTTAATGTTGGTGAATCTTACAATATTTTTCTCTCTACAAAAGTAAAATAAAAATAAATAATTACTCTTTTTTAGCATAGATGAAATAAAAATAAAAATTAATGATGTAGACTGAGAATATTTTCATCTATTTTATTTGTTTTTACTTAAATTTCTTTTTTAAAGTTTTTATTTAAATAATCATTAAGAGCTTGAACTATTTTTATTTATTATTTGTAATTTCTTTTACTTTTTAAAATATTTTTAATTTTTAATTTATTTATCTTGTTTTTTTTAAAATAAATTTTACAAATTTTATTTTCAAAATTTAAATAGAATTTTGCTTAAAACTCGTTTTCCATGTTTTGAGTGTTTTCAAAATTCTCACTAAAAACACTCAAAATGTAAAAAATGCGGGAGTTTTATATTATAAATTTATCCTGACCGAACACCTTTTTAGTATTTTGCAAAAACTAAAAATTGAAAATAAGAAATCAAATGCACCATAAACTTTTAAAACTAAAACAATTTATAATTTGGAAAGTAAAATAAAGAAAAGATACAATTAAGAAAAAAATATAAGGATAAGTAGAGGATGACAAAATGAAAACCTTATGTTAAGAGTGGATTTATTTTTCTTAAATTTTTGTAAAGATAACTATGTGGCCTCCATAATTTATATTTATTACGTGGCTTTATTACCGCACCTTCACCAAACATATTTGTTCACAATATTTTACAATTAAAACCCATCTTAATTATTTGTTTTTAAAAAGAAGTACAATTGTGGTGTATTTACCATTTTCCACTGTTTGATCATGCCACAGGTGCATCACAAATTACAAATATGTTTACTAACAAATGTGGTAAAATATAATTGAATCAAAATTTCACCAACCAACTAAAAAAAATTAAAACTTCCCCACTTTCTTTTTGCCACTCCGGCACTCCCACCCCAACCCCCTCCGATTTGAATTTTTTTTAAAGATAAACACAAATGCTTAATAATGTAATTATCAGTGTAATATATATCTTCAATAAAATAATATTTTCCATTACATCAATAATTTTTCCTTCTTTTTCAGCCACACATTCTCTATCAATCTACCATTCCAGAATACATTCGGTCAAAATAACGTGTCCTAAACACATCCAAAGTTTCATTCACAAGGAGGTGTGTTCTCGAAGTCTAGTCAAATTCCCTCTCTCATTTGTTGCACTCATCTTCCTTTCGTCTGGCTGTTGTATTGATCGTCGGAGTGCAAACGGTAGCTCAAACTATTTTTTGGATCGGCGATCTTTACCTTCTAACGGGGTATTCCGTGTGCATGTGATGTTTACGTGAAGAGACGGTAGTCGAAATTCTGTTGGTGCATTTTTTTAGATCAATAAATTGATGCCATTTTTGAAAAACGATGCATTAATGATGTTCTCCCCACATTCAGAAAGTCATCGAAAATAAAGAATTTTTAGAGAATTTTCTCTACTTAAGTAGCAAAGATAGAAACTAGAACTTGAAGAAGCCAGCCCCATTAAAGGAAGAAAAATTCTGCTGGAAAGAGGGATGATAAAATTTCTTTGGAAGCAAACAAGCATATAGGATTTTTCCTTGAAAATGGAGAAATTGGTCAAAAATAAAAAGGAATTTCTCTACCACTCTTTGGCACCAAGTTCACAAAGATGGAAATGTTGGAAAATTCCAACATATGTGGCCACACATGTAATACATTAAATGTGTGGTGCTATTGTTTAAAGATTAGTTAATAAAGTGATCCATTAAAGCTAATTTTAGACTAATGGATATTAAATGTCATCAAATTACAGTGTAGAGACCATAACAATTATTTAAATTGATGAAGGGCAAATTTATAAAAATCGAAAGATAATAACTGCATATTCAAAGCCCGTTTGAGCTACATTATAACGAGAATGAAAATGAAAATATAGCCGTTATAAGCCTCAGACGAGATAGAAAGTTTGAATTTTAACGTTGATATGATAAATAACGATCATATTTTTCATTTTAATGAAGAAAAAATGTGGCTCAAACATGGTCTCAGTTATTATTTATCATGGGGTTATGGTCCCCAAATTGAACGTGGTTTTATTTCTCTACATCCCCATCATTCAAGAGAAAGTTACATATTAGTTTGGAAGATCATAATCCATTCAAGCAATCAATCACACGTCTATGGATCAACGTATGCTTTTGCTTTTGACATTCTCATTGATTTCAACATGGAGAATTATATACATGTAATCAGAGTTTGATAAAGTTATAGATTGATGATAACTCATTCAAACAATCAATTACACATCCATGAATCAAGCTACGCTTCTGTTTTTGACATTCTCATTAATTTCAACATGGAGAATTATATGCATGTAATTAGGGTTTGCTAAAGTCAATAGATTGATAAGCCCTATTTACACTTCCTACGTAAAACCACCGGTTTGTGTTTGAAGCACTAAAAACCCCATCAACAAAGAAGAGAAGAGGCCATTATTTGTCCCTGTTGTGAAGCATTTGGTAAAAGAAAAATGGTCAACCGGATCTGTTTGGATGGAACAAATGAAAATGAAGAAATATGTCAAGCTTCAACTCCGTGAAAGCTCACTTGTTCAATGTTGACATTAGCCAAAAAAACCCACCATCTTCATCTTGTTTTCTTTCAAACAAAGCCCGGCAAGTGCTCCATACTTCTCTAAGAATCGGTATAGTTCAAGAAAAAGAATCAAGCCACAATAATCAAATAGCCCTATTACCAAGAAAAGGATAAATAGGCTACACTTTTGAGTCTCAATTACTGCCGAAACCTCCATTACCTCCGGCGATCACCATAACGTCAACCTTTTGTCTACACCCTACAGTATCACATTAACCACCGATCTTGGGGTCTAGCTTTTGCCCATTGTGTTCTGATTAAATCCTGATGGAGACAGGACCATGGTGGTGGTGTGTTGGACCAAAATGAGTTGTCTATTCAACTTTGCAAGCTGTTTTGTTTGGCAAAATAAAAGAAAGATATTTGCGGCTTAATTGGTACTTTGTTGGATGGCTGCAAATTAATTTAAGTGGAAATTACATATTTTGCTACTTTTCAAGATTTATATTCTAAAATCAATGTAAAATTTTAATTTTCAAAAATCAAATATTTTTTTAATGTGATACATTATAATTATATATATTATAATTACATAATATAATTACCCAAACCCAACTCAATTTCATCACTACCATCTCTCTTCTCTCCCTCTCCCACTATCTCCCTTCTCACTCTTTCTACCTACCCCACCCTCAACTATTTCGGCGCCACAGCCATCCCTTATCCGACGTCGGGACACCCCTCATTTGACGACCGCAAACGGTACCTTGTTGAGCAGTGTGCAGGCAAGGATGTGCTGCTACTACTGCTCGAAGCGGCGAGCACCTCGGAGTCCGGCTACTCGCAACGAGGCGGCGTTGCTACTATTCGAATTGGCAAAGCCACCTCGGTACTCTTTGTTTGGAGTTTTTTTAATTTGATCTACCGATGGTTTTTTGGTTGGTGATTTCTGACTCGACTTACTGTGGGTGACTTGTTGGTTATTGTGGTGGTGGTGTGCGACTATTGTTTTCTTTTTCCCGAATTTTCTATTCGATGACCTATAATTGGCGGTGGTCGACGGGAATAGTGGTGGTGTGGGGTTGTTCTTTTTTTTTTTTTTCAAAATAATAAATTATGACAATTAATTTTGTTTAATTTTGAGTTTTTTGGGTGAGTTTTTGTTGGTTGTGGTACATGTAGATCTGACACTATTGGTTGTGGATCCGGCGTTTTGGATTTGTCACTATTGACAACGGTGCAAGATGTCGATCATGTCGATAAGATGGGGTTGGAGGTGACACTCATTATTTTGTGAGTGGTTATGGTGACTATGATTGTTGGTGGTCCTAATTATTTTGTGCGTGCGTGCGGCGATGGGTGTCGGTCATGCTGCGAGATATGAGGTTGGAGGCGACTGATTATTTTGTGCGTGTGATCGAGTGTGACTAATTAAAATCGTGAATGTGATTCACTGTAATCGAGTTGTGACAAAAAATAATGCATGATCAATTAATTTGAGAATGTCGCCAATAAAATAAATGAGTTGTGACCAATAAAATTTTAGATTTGTCATCGATGCATAATATGTGACCTAAAAATTGTTATCGTGACTCACAATTTATTAAGTTGTAATCGAGTTGTGACCAATAAAAATATTGATTTTGTTATCGATGAATAAGTCGTGACTTATAAAAGTTTCTATTTGTGATCGAGAAATACCTATAAAATTCTTGATTTGTGACTATAAAATAAGTTGTGACCAATAATTTGATAAATTGTGATCGATTTGCAATGAATAAATGAGTTGCTAAGGCAGTTTATTGGTTACATGTTTGAGTTTAAAAATCACGGTCATTTTGTATATATCACAAATGAATATAGACGGGTCACATATTAGTATGATCATTTAATTTGATAGTTAACTATGTCTAATTAATCCGTCGTCAAGATCACAGATCATTGTCATAGGTTTGAGTTCTTAAGTCACGGTCATTTTTTATAAGTCACAAATCAATATTAACAGGTTACATATGTATGTTGAATCACGGTTCAAATTTATAGGTCACATTTACCGGAACAGTCGTCGGAGCAATCACCGGAATAGTCACCGAAATCAGAGTAGTTGTCGGTGTGGTAGGGGTGATGGAGGTGGGGTAAGTTAATTATATTATATTTTATTTTATTTTGTGTGTGTGTGTGTGTGTCAAATATCTGATTTTAGAAATTTGAAAGTTGTTCTCTTATTTTTGAAATAGTTTATAGTAAAAATTTGAGAAATGAATTTTTCTTTAGTTTTATTCACTACAAGAAGTTGGAAGATTTTGGTTAAATAATGGGCATAGTGAATTTGGGCGAGATTTATGCAAAATTGGGCCCAAGTATTTATATTTCTTGGGGCCTATAATTATAGTTGGGCAATTAACAAAAATACTCTTAAAATTAAGGGTCTTTTGAAAAATCATATGAAACATATTTTGAAAGTAAAAAATACTGTGTAAAATCAATTGTTACTTTTTCAAGTTAATTGTCATTTTTTTTATTAAAAAATGACATACAGTGTCACTTTTATTAAAAATTTGTTGTTTGTCACTAAAAAAGTGATAAAAATAAAAAATGTGACTGAAAAAAGTGATAAACACTAAAAAAAAGTGACAAATTTTAAAAAAAAGTTATGAATTAAAAAAAGTGGCACAAATTAAAAGAAGTTAAGATTGAAAAAGTGATAAACAATAAAAAAAGTGACAAACTCTCAAAAAGTGACGAAACTCAATCAAGGGCGTAGTTTAAAATAGTTTAAACATAAATTCAAGAGAAACCCCCACACACCACATAGTTTAAACAGCCTAAGCAAAAATTCAAAAAAAAAAAAAAAAAACCCACATATGTGCACGCACATAAATCTGAAATGCAGTGATCGAGTTTGGTGGGTTCTCAAAGAAGAAGGTAGGGGATCTGCATAATCATATCGGTGTTTCTTTCGGGGGCACGTATCTCCAATTCGAATTGCCCCATTTTCAAGAAAGATACATAAAATCGAGTTTGGTGAGTTCTCGAAGGAGAAGGTGGGTGATCTTCTAATCATGCCAGTGTTTCTTTCTAGTCACATATATGTGATTCCAATTGCCCATTTTCAAGAAAAGATACAGGAAAAAAGGAGATGAATCATCCTAATGAATGTACAATATGGTAGGCGTACAATCTAATGTAAAACAGAGAAATGAGGATTGAGCGAGATAGATAAGCAGCGAATCATATATTATTAGAGGTTGAGGTGATAGAGAAATAGGGTTTTGAGCGTATTTATTATTAAGCAGTTTTTTAGTTAGTTTCAAGGGTATTATTCTAATTTGTTATTTTTGGAGGGTACTGAACCTAATTATCCCATTATTGTTTTGGTATAAACTTCTCCAGCATTTTAACCTCCTGAATGGATTGTGGTATCATCATTTGGGCTGAATATTTATTTCTTAAATTTTTATGGGCGATTGCAAATTACGTCTCTATTTTACACTAATGATTTATTTAGCCCAATTCATTACCCTTGAGCTACCTCTTATGATGATCAAGGAATGAGAATTAAGACTCAAAGTACCAAATTGATATAAAATTAGGAATATAAATTCATTTGGTGGCCAACAGGACTTAGCTTTTCTTGCAATTATTTTTCCACAACTGACTTGCAGCTTCTGCTCCGAAGTTGACATAAATGGAAACCCCATAGGAAAACAAAGAATTGGTGACAATCAAGGCTACTAATTGTCGACTAGATTGGAGTATTTTTGGAAGAATCCTTCTTTCTGCTACATATTTGAGGATTCTCAACTTCACACTTGGGAATGGAATGAATGGTTGGAATTCCAATATTAAGGTGATGGGGCTTGAATTAATGGTCGGAATTATTTAGTCCTTTGTCTTTACATATGAAGACTCGCCAAAGTGATAGGAATGTAAAATGCATATTTTTCTCTCCTTATTTTATGCGTTCGTATGTTTATTTTATGTCAAAATGTACTCATTACGCTCATATTTTGATTTAGGTGTAAATTCTATGGATATGACGTAATTTGGAAGAAATGAGTGAAAAAAAATCAAATGGAAGAAAGTGATAGTTCAGGGGCTAAAGTACAAATATTATAAACTTATTTCTAACCTTGTGATGAAGACTCAAGAGTGTTAGATGTTAATTGGATGAAGAAATGAGTCAAATGGATGAAATATAGACAAAACATTATCACATATCAATTTTCAAGCTGAAAAGGTTGCACTGATTTTCAGCCTCATATTGAGACCAGATTTTGATATGGAAAACAATCGAATTTGAAGATAATATCTAAAGAAAATTTGTAGCCCGTTAAGTTAGTTTTTCAATGCACTTGAATCGTCTCAATTGGACATCGGTGTTGAAAGATATGACCAAAATACTGTAAGTCTAGGCAACCGCCAAACTTGCCCCGTTATATTTGTTGGGCGACCGTCCCATTTTGTACTGGCGCCCGCCCAGGCCAAATCGGGGAAAACAAATTATGGTTTTCTAATTTAAGTCAATTACCTATGGAAACAACTATAAATACATATTTTAAAACCCTAGAACAGAACCAGAACGCCTCACAACTTTATTTTTCTCTATGATACATAAATTGTAACTAACTTTTTACAGTTGGTCGAAGAAGATTGAAGCCTCGGAACCACATATTGTGAGATCTAAATGATTTTTCTTAATTTAATTCATGTTTTTGAGTATTGAATATTCTTCTGCACTTATTTCCGTGATTGTTTTGTTTAATTGCTAGGAGGCCTACTAGTTTATTATTCATTATAATCTACCGCTAAGTTAAATATCAAATCTGTAATTGTTTGATTCCTTTAACTTGTGAAGCACTAGGATTTAATAATTTTCTGCGATAGATGTTATTAAATCTTAAGAAGAATGTTTAACTAGATTGAATGCAACCACTGGTGTTTGTGTTATCTAGTTCGTCGATTTCTCTATTGTGTAAATCTGTTATTAAATCGAATCTTGAGCACTGGTCTAGGGTTATTTAATAATTAGGGTTAATTAGAACGCTTATTTCTAACTAACTAAAAATAAGGAAAGATAGGAAAATAATTCCAACGGTGAATAATCAAAATATGAATTGAATTATCCTTACATCTATGATCAATTGTGGATTTTCGAAAGTGGATATTAACTTGGACCAATGTTAGTCTTTTGATTGTTTTCATTAATTTAATTTTCATTGTTATTTATTGCGTCACTTATAATTATTTGAATACAAAAACCCTCAATCATTGTACGAAGCATAAAATACTGAATTACACACTCTTCGTGTGATCGACCCTTACTTCCTCTACTACATTAATTTTAAAAGTTAAGGTATTACTTTTAGGTGTCTGTGACAACACACCATATTTTGGCACCGTTACCGATGAGTGGTGTTAATTTATTTTGGGCTTCTTAGTTGTTTATTTTATTTTTGAAAAAGAAAAAATCATAATTTTCTAGATTTTTAGGTATTTTATTGTTTTTAGAAATTTTAACATAGAATTTTATTTGTCTTTCTTAATCTAGTTTTTTTTAAAAAAATTATTTTTCATCTGTTCTGATATGTATGCCTGCAACTCGATTTTCTAATCAAAGTGATTTGCAGTACGATCCAAAAAGTGAGAGAACTTTGTGCAAGTTAAGAAGTAACATCCAACAAAATCTTAAAGAAAACAATCTCAACTCCAACAATCCATTTGCAAGTGATTTTGAGTTTGAAGGAAAAAGAACTATGGCCAAAAAATAAGACTTTGAAGGAGCTTGCAGCTCCTACATTGAATCAACAATCTTTATGCATAACTTTTCCTATTTTAGATGTTACTACTACATTTGAGCTTAAATCTAGACTAATACACATTTTGCCTACTTTTCATGATCTTGCAGGTGAAGATCTTCATAAACATCTCAAAGAGTTTCATGTGGTCTGCACGAGTATGAAACTCACTGGAATTACTGAAAAACAGATTAATCTGAGAGCCTTTCCATTTTCTTTGAAGGATTCGGCTAAGGATTGACTCTACTATCTACCATCAGGAAGCATTACCACATGGTATGGAATGAAGAGATTATTTCTAGAGAAATATCTTCTAGCTTCAAGGGCAGCAAATATTAGGAAAGAAATTTGTGGTGTCAGACAAGACCACATGGAATCTCTACATGAATATTGGGAGCGGTTCAAGAAATTGTGTACAAATTGTCCCCATCATCAGATCAGTGAGTAATTTCTCATCCAATACTTCTATGAAGGTCTTCTACCCACAGAAAGGAGCATGATTGACGCTGCAAGTGGAGGAGCTTTGGTGTATAAAACTCCAGAAGGAGCGAGGAACTTAATTGTAAACATGGCAGCCAACTCTCAACAATTTGGTGCTAGACTTGATCTACTTTCTAGACAAGTTAACGAGGTAATTGTCTCATCCATTGAACAATAAATAGTGAGTTTAACCACTCTTGTTCGTCAAATGACTGCAGGTACTATGCAAAAAACGAAGGCATGTGGAGTTTGTTTATTGGTAGGTCATCCACTGATATGTGCCCAACACTTTAAGAAGAATCCTTGAACATGTAAATGCAGTCAGTAGTTTTCCTGGATAACCACAAAGGAATTATGATCCCTATTCAAACACGTACAACTAAGGATGCGGGGATCATCCAAATCTTAACTATGGGAATCGACAAGTGAATCAACCTATGAATCAGAATCGACAGAATTTCCAGCATATAATCAGCCATACCCTCCTAAACAACAACATGACCAAACTTCTAACTCTAGTGTGTCTTTAGAAGATATTGTTAAATCCCTTGCCACTAACACTTTACAATTTCAATAGGAGACCAGGGCTAACATTCAATGTTTAGAGAATCAAATGGGTCAAGTAGCTAATGCGGTCAGTCGGCTAGAGGCGCAAAGTTCGGGGAATCTACCCTCTCAAACAATGGTGAATCCAAAGGAAAATGAGAGCACAATCATCCTGAGAAGTGGTAAAGAGATTGAGATTCCGGTAAAGGCATCCCCTAAGCCGTTGGAGCAAGAAAATGAAAAAAATGAGGTTGCAAACAAGACTATCACCAATGATACTGAGGTGACTGAGCTTAAGGTTTTGCCCCTCTCTGATTATAAACCAATACCCCTCTCTGATTATAAACCAATACCCTATTTTTCTCAAACTTTAGTAGGATCTAGAAAATATGGACGAGATTATGATGAGCTGCGTGAAATTTTTAGTAAATTTGAGGTAAATATTTCACTTTTAGATATTTTTAAACAAGTGTCTCGTTATGCTAAATTTTTGAAAAATTGTGCACAAATAAAAAGAAACAGAAATTGAAGGAGATTGAAAGGATAAAAGTTGGAGAACAAGTATCTGCAATAATTCAAGAGAAATTTCCTGCAAAGTGCACGGATCCAGGTATGTTCACTATACCTTGCATGATAGGCGACACTAAGTTTGAGAAGGCCATGATGGATTCAAGATCATCTATTAATGTCATGCCATATTCTGTATACACTTTCTTGAAACTTAGACCTTTAAATAAAACTGTTGTGATAATTCAACTAGTTGATAAATCTAATGCCTATCTTAAGGGGGTAGTTGAGGATATTCTCATGAAAGTTAATGAGTTGACTTTTCCTGTTGATTTTTATATGCTTGACATGGATAATAGTAATCATACTACCCCTATTTTGTTAGGAAAACCGTTTTTAAGGACATCCAAAACTAAAATGAATTTTAATAATAGTACATTGACCATGAAATTTGATGACAAGATCATTAAACTTAATATCTATGATTCCATGCAATATTCATGTAATAATAATCATGTTCATTTTATTGATGTGATTGATCAATTAGCACATGATATTTTTGAATTAGATGCTAAAAATGAATGGAAATCTATCATTAGTGAGCATCTTGGGAAGGAAAAAGATGAGCTGGCCCTAAACACTGAGTTGCAAAGAATTGTGGCAGCATTAAATGTTCTTCCGAAGTCAGGTAACAGTTCTTGTTTTATATTACCAGACTCTAATGAGAGGCATCTACTTTCTGTTTTACAGACTTCCATTCCAAATTTGAAACCTCACCCCAATCACCACAAGTATGTATTTCACGGAGGTGGAGAGACATTGTCAGTTATCATTCCTAATGGACTTGGTGCACCGCAACGAAGATCGAAGCCAACCATGATAGACCTAGGCTAAATAAGGAAACTTTGAGTTGAGCCAAAGACAATAAACAAGGCGCTGCCTGGGAGGCAACCCAAGGGGAGTTCGTTCATTTTCCCTTTTTATTTTTGCATTTTTACTTTTATTTTTGTCTTTTTCTTTGTATTGTACCTTACATTGAAGACAATATAAGTTTTAAGTATGGGGGAGAGATTTAGATTTAGGTTGCATTTAGATTGAGTGCATTAATTTAAAAAAAATTGCATGATTTTTCAAGAAGATGAGTTGATGTTAAAAGATTTTTGGTTGTGTATGCTATTTGCTAGAATTAATTAGGCTTTTGAAGAATTCATAACATGATTGAATGAATAATCCTCCAACTTAGAGCTGATTAGTGGAGTTATTTTCTTTGAGAATGTTAGTAACTAAATTTTGTAGACAAAAGTAGTAACTAAATTTTGTAGACAAAAGTCTGTGAGATTTTTGAGCCTTTAGACTGCTACATCCATAACAGTCTCATTATTCTTTTTCATATGTGATATTCTTCCATGATTTTATTTCTCTAGAACTTTTCTTGATTCTCTTCAAGATCACATTGACACATGCATGCACGAACATGATTAAGGCCATCTTTTTTATATATATATAAATGAGTTTCATTAGCCAAATAGTCGACCCTGTAATTGAATTTTTCATTGTTGAGCCCCTTTGAGCTTTATTGTCTTTTCTTTGTATAAACTCACATTACAAGTTTTAAACTGGAAAAATAATGTTTTTACCTAAGCATTAGAGCTAGTGGAATATTGTTGAATGTCATAAGAAGTGTGGGTATGCAAGAAAATAAGTGTGGGGTATCAAGATTTATGGTAATGCTATTATTGGTGAATTGGAACAAATTTTCTATGTCAATTCAGGGAGTTACAGTATTAGTATATAATTTGGAATTTACATTATGCAAGAAAAACACAAGAAGACGAAGGAAAAAAATGAATGATTGAAGAAAAAGAAAAGAAAAGAAAGAAAAAAGAAAATAAGCGATTAAGGACAATGATTTTAATGTGAAAATATTTATATTTATAACTCTTCCTACATCTCAAGAAAGAGTTCAATTTGTGTGAGATAGATGCAAAAATGATGAAACTATTATGTGGAGTGGTTAGTTTACATGTCTTATATATATGTTTGAGCTAAATCTATTTATCTTTATACTAGTTTTGATGGCTCTTGAGTCACATACCCAAATATTTTCCACCTTGACCATAAGCCATATTACAACATTTGAAAAGTCCTTATGATTATTGTAAAGTATGTAATTTAAGTGGTGGCGAATGAGAAGATATGCAAGCATATGGTAGAACATCTCCATCGGAATGAATTTGAGCGAAATACTTACCATTTTAAACACACGAGAGTTGAGCGCTTATATTCGTAAGGGTCTACATGTTTAGTTTACTCCACCGTTATATGAAAATGCTTGCTAATTGATTATGAGTTGTGTAGAATGTTTATTCATAATATTTTATGTGTTTTGAAAAAGTTTGATGGTTCTATATTCTTGGCATTATGACCTGGTATTTTTAGGGAATTAAATTTGAGTTTTGCCCGAGGACGAGCAAAAGCTAGTGTGGAGAAATTTGATAGGAATGTAAAATGCATATTTTTCCCTCCTTATTTTATACGCTCGTATGTTTATTTTAAACCAAAATGTACTCATTACGCTCATATTTTGATTTAGGTGGCAATTCTATGGATATAGCGTAATTTGGAAGAAATAAGTGAAAAGTGACCAATGAAAGAAAGTGATAGTTCAGAGACTAAAGTGCAAATATTCTAAACTTGTTTATAACATTGTGATGAAGATTCGAGAGCGTTAGAGGTTAATTAGATGAAGAAAGAAGTCAAATGGATGAAATATAGCCAAAACATTATCACATATCAACTTTCAAGTTGAAAATGTTGCACCGATTTTCAGCCTCATATTAAGACCAGATTTTGATATGGAAAACGATTGAATTTGAAGATAGTTTCTGAAAAAAAGTTGTATCCCTTTGAGTTAAATTTTCAACGCATCTTAAATCGTCTTAATTGGACATTGGTGTTGAAAGATATGGCCAAAATACTGTAAACATGGGCAACCGCCCAGGTTGCCCCGTTATATTTGTTGGGCGCTCGTCCAACCATCAGAGTGATTAACAGAGATAAAAATAGCCTGGGTGACCGCCCCATTTTATACTGGATGCTCGCCAAGGCTAAATCGGGGAAAAATTATGGTTTCCTAATTTAAGTCAACTACCTATGGAAACAACTATAAATACATATTTTAAAACCCTAAAATAGAACCAGAACGCCTCCCAACTTTATTCTTCTATATTTTTCTCTTAGATACATAAATTGTAACTAAACTTTTACACTTGGTCGAAGGAGATTGAAGCATCAGAACCACATATTGTGAGATTTAAATGGTTTTTCTTAATTTAATTCATGTTTTTGAGTATTGAATATTCTTATGCACTTATTTTCATGATTGTTATGTTTAATTTCTAGGAGACCTACTGATTTATTATTCATTGCAATCTACCGCTAAGTTAAATATCAAATTCGTAATTGTTTGATTCCTTTAACTTGTGAAGCACTAGGATTTGTTGATTTTAGGCGATAGAGGTTATTAAATTTTAAGAAGAATGTTTAAATAAATTGAATGCAATCGCTGGTGTTTGTGTTATCTAGTTTATCGATTTCTCTATTATGTAAATCTGTTATTAAATTGAATCTTGAGCGTTGGTTTGAGGTTATTTAATAATTAGGATTAATTAGAATGCTGATTTCTAACTAACTAAAAATAAGGAGAGATAGAAAAATAATTCTAACGTGAATATTCAAAATATGAATTGAATTATTCTTAAATCTATGATCAATTGTGGATTTTCGAAAGTGGATATTGACTTGGACCAATGTTAGTCTTTTGATTGTTTTCGTTATTTTAATTTTCATTGTTATTTATTGCGTCACTCATAATTATTTGCATACAAAAAACTCACAATCATTGTACGAAGCATAAAATACTGAATTACACACTCTTCATGTGATCGATCCTTACTTCTACCACTACATTAGTTTTAGAGATTAAGGTATTACTTTTGGGTGCCTGTGATAACACACCACAAAGATACATCTGGCATGACTTTTTAAGAATTGTATGCAAATTGTGCTTCCATTACCTTCTTTATTAAATTCTCAAGGCCACATATTACAACCTCGGCAGAAAATTCAAAATCACAACTATGCACATCAACTCATCAAGTGTTCAACAAAAGGCTTAAGCTTGGATTCTCTTGGTCAAAGCCCCTTTTGATTATCATCTTTATTATTCGAGTCAAGTTCTAAGACCATGCATGCCCAGTGCTAGCTGGTAAGACCTCGCTTATTTGAAAATGAACTCTAACTCGTGGTTTTCTTATTCTTGAAGGTAAACCCTAGTTCGTGGTTTTCTTATTATCTAAAGTGAGCCTTAACTCGTGGATTTCTTACTATCAAAGGTAGAATTCTATGAGTTATCATTCATTGAATAAAGGAAGATGTGGTATCTTGGAATCCTCATTCCCTGAAAAAAGGAAGATGCAAAATGGTTAGACGCGTTTGCCCTTGCAAAAGGAGCATTTCCTAACCTCATTTCGTGAGATGCTTATTCCTCGTCTCTCACTATTATCGAGCGTAGCTATAAGATCTCATCTATTCGAAGCCGCTTATAAGTCGAGAACTATTCACTGAATGTTTATTCCCTACTTTGCCAGACGCTTATTTCTGGCTTTATGAGATACTTATTCCTCACCTCTCACTATTGTCGAATTTAGTTGTAAGATCTCGGTTATCCAAAGCTATTTATAATACTCTGATAGTTCGAGAGCTATTTGCGAGATTTTTATTCCTCACCTTGTTAGATGCTTTTTCCTGGCTTTGCAAGACGTTTACTTATCGCATCTCACTATCGTCGAGCCTAGCTATAAAATCTCGTCATTTCGAAGCTATCTTATAAGACTCTGATGGTTCGAGAGCTATTCGCGATATGTTTATTACTCATCTCGCTAGATGCTTATTCCTGGCTCCGTGGAATGTTTATTGCCACCTTGCAGATGCTTATTCTGGTTTCGCAAAATGTTTATTCCTCGCCTCTCACTATCTTCGAGTTTAGTTGAGAGACTTCGTCTATTTGAGGTTGCTTATAGGACTCCGATAGTTTGAGAGTTATTCGCGGGATGTTTATTCCCTGCTTCGTTAGATGCTTATCCCTGATTTTACGAGATGTTTATTCCCCATCTCTCATTATCGTCTTTTGCTGTAAGGTCTCGTCATTCCAATGTTAGTTTATAAGATTCCGATAGTTCGAGAGCTATTCACTGAATTTCGCCATAGCGGATAACACATGTCTCCTATGTACAGAAAGTTATTGGAGAAGCCTCTTCACGAATGAACCATCCATCGTACAGGGATGCGTGGGCGCTTTGACGAAGAGATGATCCTAAAGGGGACCATCTCTAAATTCGTCGAAATGGATAGCACGTGCCTGCCATTAACAAAAATTCATGGGAGAAGCCTCCGTATGGATGAACTATCCATCATTCAAGGAAGCGTAGACGCTTTGACGAAGAGCTGGATCTCAAAGGAAACCACATCCTAATATGTCGAAACGGATAACACGTGCCTCACATTGACAAAAAGTCATGGAAAAAGCCTCTGTATGGATGAACCATCCACTATGTAGCGAAGCGTGGCGCTTCAGCCAAGAGTTGAATCCCAAAGGGGTCGTCTCCTAATTCATTAATCGGATAACACATGCCTCCTCCCATTAACAAAAAGTCATGGGAGAAACCTCTATATGAATGAACTAGGGAAGTGTGGACACTTCAACGAAAAATTGGATCCCAATGGGGACCACCTCCTAATTCGTCGAAGCGGATAACACATGCCTTCCATTGACAAAAAAGTTACAGGAGAAGCTTTTGCATTGATGAACCAGGGGCCGCTTCGACGAAGAGCTAAATCCCAAAAGGAACACTACCTAATTCGCCGAAGCAGATAGCATATGCCTTCCATGTACAAAAAGTTATAGGATAAGCCTCCCAAGTGTATAAAAAGGAGCTTACATTCAAATCTCGAAGATGACCTTAAAAAACGCTTCATCTTCATTTCAGCATAAACTTCAATAACCAGCAAAATGGAAGCATCGCTTTACCACTTTAGAGCTTCGTCTCTGCATCAAATTTCAACCAAATTAAAGCATCACTTTAGTATCTTCAAAACTACTCGACATTCAAATTAAGACTTATACAGAAATCAAAGGCTTTCGATGAAAGGTCCTATTTTCTTAACTCCAACCATGATATAAATATCAATATCTGGACTTGGGGGACTGTTGTGATACTAACATCTTAATATCATTACATTATTACTGCTAGCATGACATAACATTATTTTCACTACCATTACTACGTACACCACATTATCTACATTATTATTTTATCGGCATCATATTACTTGCTTCACACTAACAAGTTTTGACCTAATCATTATTTTACCTTATTTGGAAGGGTAAGTGGACCCCAATTTACTTTGTATATGTGCGTGGATATATTATGTTATATTGCAAGTTGGTTCATTCCATATTATAGATGAGGTGTCAAAATTTTGACAAATTATATGTGACATCTTTCGAGGCAATCTATAAGTCATCGCTTATTCCTGCTCGCACATATATTTTTGAGGTGATTCGTAAGTCTTCATAAATTAGAGCGGTTTATATTCTTGTGGAAATTCAAAAAATTCACCTATCTAAGATCGATGTACATTTTCGAGGCAATTCGTAATCCCTTGTTGGAACGGCTCATATTTTTAAGGCAATTTGTAAAATCTTCAATTTATATTTCAAAATCTGATTTGCAATGAATTACGACTCAGACTTGGGGGTTATTGTTATACTTATAAATTCCGTAACATGCTCAAACGAATGAGGTCTAATATATGTCAACGTGGCATCAACTATTTATTTGATTGGACCTATTTTAATTAAACAATTGCAGCATGAGCTCTGCCCATTAACCATTGACCCATTTACATTTTCCTGTGTGTGGGTGAGGGTGATGGTGATGGTGAGTTTCATTCACAATAAAGTATGTTCTCGAACCCTAACCAAATCCCCTCTCGTCTCTTGCACTGTATCTGTAATGCAAACTATAGATTTTATCTGTATAAGTAGCATTATTCTTATTAATGTATCTATATTCCCATTTTAATCCCTTGCAAACTAACAACAATAAAATTGTTGAATACATAAACAAAATGCAAGAATTTATAGGTAATTAATCTTGAGTAGTGCTATGTGTACACAATGATGTACATAATGATGACATCGAAAAGAGAGAAAGATTATAATAATTGATTTTATTTTTCTTTTCTCCTTTTCTCTATCATTATGTACACAATTATGTACAAATAGCATTACTCGTTAATCTTAGTTCCCAAATGTACGAAATAAGAAAGTAACCACCAATGGCAATGGGTATTTCAAGTTAAAGAAAATGGTTTGATGCAATTTCATTTTATCTTTTCCTCTATGATTTTTTGGTTGCTCTCTGTATTTCCTAGTCTATATAATTAGCAATCACCGCTCATTTGTTGCAAAAAAACCTATCGACTTCCATTAGCCTTTCCTCCTCTTCTTCACTGCTGTCTGACGCTGAGAGAAAAAGGAAAAAACACAGAGTATGGGAAGAAGGGTTTTGGAGGTGGGGTGGAAGCAGAAATAAGTTTTTTGCCAAAACAATGCTTGGAAGTACGGGTTATTTATGTAATTTTACTTTAGACCAATTTAAGTAAATAGAATTTTTTTTAATTACAATAAAAAAAATTTGCGGTGTAAAATAACCATCATTTTTAAAATAATAATGCTATTCATCATCGCCCCTTGCCCAAAAGCAGTAATGTGGTATTTAAAATCTTAATTTGTCATCTTAAATTTTGCTACATCACTAATCAGTAAAAGTCGCTTGTGAATATCATTTATCTTTTTGAGAAGAAAGTGAAGGTATTTGTTATTGTCGTCAACCTTAAGAAAATTTATGTAATTTACTCAATAAAAAACAAAATAAGATATGGTGTCCTAGTTATGCTTCCTAAGCTTTTGATTGATGTGATTTTGGATACTTAACTTTTAAAAGTGAGGTTTTGAGTCCTAAACATATAAATCTGAGTTCAAACTTGACAAAACCATTTAAGTGGATGTCAAAATCGCACACTACTTTAACATAAGTTAACGTGGGAGGGAAAATCATTAAACCGCTTAGCGTTTATATTGACGTTTTATATTATGCAAGGATATATGTTCCTATATTTAAGAGTTTTTTATGTAGATTTTATGAATTTAATTTCTTCGAAGAATGTATAGTTAAAAAGTGGAAATTTTTTCTGAATTTACTTGCAAAATTATTTTAATTGGAGAATATATAATTAAAAATTAATTTTAAAGAAATCTACAAATAGTGCTAAATTATTTGTGACCCAAAATCTCATTTTTAGAATTAAAGACAATTCTTTCACGGGACAAGATTTTCGGTTCACCATTAATTTTAGAGTAATGTTATCCAACACTGGTGGTGCTAGAGCACTAGTTTATGGGACATTATACGATATGTTTAATTAAATGTGAAATTATGTAAGTCATTTAATTGAACATGACATTTAAGGCAAATAGTGCTGCCACCGAAATCAGTGTTAAACACCGATGGTGCTAAATAATAATACTCTTTATTTTATCCTTCTTTTGATCAAGAATTCTGAATGGATTAATATTGCAAATTGGTTTAAATAAGATAATTAAGCTCGTGTTTGAGCCAACCTAGCCCCTATTTGTTTTCTATTTTTTTTTTCAAAACTCTTTTTTCTACATACTCATTTCCAACTCCATTCTCACATAATAAATATTTTACACGTAAATTCAAAAAATTTCTCTATTTTTTAATCTCACATTCTCCAAAAAATCACTATTCAGAATAATATATATATTTTTTTATAAAAATGGCCACCAAACAAACCTTCTTTTTCAACCACACATTCTTAATAAATTAATTTTACACGTAAATCAAGAAAAAAATGTATAAGACCAGATCCATTCGAAAGAATAAATACAAGCAAAATACGTAGTAACATCTCAAGGGTCAATGAATTAAGGAAAAAAAAAAATAACCTATTCCTCTGTATCTCATACCAATATAGGGCTCGAAGTTTTTTTCTTATTTTTTATTCACATATTTTTTTAAAAAAAATCATAATTTTAAAATACAATTTTCCCTAAAATGGGGCTCAAACAAGGGCTAATTAAAGGGAAAAATTCATTTATCCTACCTTTACTTTACCCTATTTCAAAAATGACAAAACAAATTTCACATTTCAAAAATCAGATATTTGACCTATACATACACTATTTTTTTTATTTAAATATAGATATTTATTTATATATATAAATATATAAAAATATAATTATATATAATATAATTAATTAACCCACCCCACCTCCACCACCCCTACTGCTCCGACGATCTCTCCGGCGACTATTCCGGCAACCGTCCGGCCACTATTTCGGCGGCGACGACTATTCCGGCGACCGTTCCGACAACTATTCCGATTACCATTGATGGTCACAAGTCACAGCTTAGGTCACAAGTCACAACGCATTGTTATTTTTTTTATAATGATTGATAACATGATAAGGCTAATGCTTCACATTTTTGTTAATAGTCATGAGTTATTTTCAAATGGTCACGGCACAGGTCACAAAATATATTCACACTTTTGTTCATAATCTCATGTTATTTTCAAATGACCACAGCACATGTCACAGAATATTTTTGCACATGGCTCTGATTCTTGTTGATAGTCACAGGTCTATTTTAAATGGTCACAGAACGGGTCACGAAATATTTTTGCACATGGCACAGGTCACGAAACATGGCCCAGGTCACGACATAGGTCACAACACAAAACTGAAGTCACAACATAGGTCACAGCATAGGTCACAGTACATGTCTTAGGTCACAGCATAGGTCACAGAGACTATACAGCACCACCTCACCACCATCACCGTCTTACATGCCCTAACCCTACTCCGCCGCTGCTACCACATCCGGTGACTCACCACAACCACCATCACTAACGTCGTCAACACAGCCTCACCAATCGACAGCAAACCAAAAACCGCACAACACCGCCAACACCACCATCACATCACCACCATCACCACCATCAACCAGATCGAACCCACACCACCACCACTACCGCCATCACAACCATCACAACCAGTAAACCGTCCCCTGCACCGGAAAAACCATCAACACCACCGCAACCATTGACAAAACAACCACAACTATCACCATTTTCAACCTCACTACCTTACAGATCAACTATCAAAACAAAAGAAAAAAATTCATTTCATTGCAAATCGCAAATAGGCATAGGCAGCGATTGGGTTGCAGCGGGTGACTGGGTTGTTGCAGTGGACATCGCAGCAACCGAATATTGCGATGTCCGGCGATCTGACACTGCAAATCGCAAATAGCTGCCGACGATTTTCCACCGCGGCTGCAACAACGCCTGTCAGCGTCGCGCCCATGCTGCTGTGATTCACAGCAGCATCGCGACTGCCGGCGTCGCGCGACGCCGCTGTGGACTTGGGTGGAGACAGGAGGGGAGGGAGAGGTGGCGTAGAAGGCGGTCTGAAAATGTTGGTCGCCGGTGGTAGAGAGGGAGAGAAGCGAGAGAAGGCGACGATTAATTAATTATATTTTACAATTATATTAAATTAAATATTTAACTATAATATAATATAATTAACCCACCCACCCACCACCTCCAGCCCCACCCCCACTGCCCCGGCCACCGTGACTGTTCCGGCGACGGGGACTACTCCGACGACCACTCCGGTGATCATTCCGCCGCCACTTAATTCCGGCGATTGGTCAGATTCCGACCAGTATAGGTCACAGATTTTTAAAATTTGTCGGTCACAGATTTAGTATAGGTCACAGATTTTTAATTTAGTCACGAGTTAAAATTAGTATAGGTCACAGTTTTTTAATTTAGTCACAGAGGTCACATATTTCCAAAGTTGTTAATCACAGATCATATATTTGTTGGTCACAGATTTTTTATTGATCACAAGTTAAGAAATTTTGTTGGTCACAGATCATTTTATTGGTCACAGATCAAAAAAAATATATGTCACATGTCACATATTTTCAAATTTGTGAGTCACGGTTAAAAAGCTAAGTCACAGACACCAAAATAATCAACTATAGCTAGGTCACAGTTCAATAACTTGGTCACATACACAAAACAAATCACCACGGTCACAGTCACCACCGCAAAATCAAAAAATCACCGCACCACCACAAATCCACCACCTCCACGACATTTTCCATAACCAGACCCCATCTTGCAAAGGATACCAAATCCACCGCCCACCACAAACAGTGGGTCACATACATCGGCACCATCGACACCACCTCCACTCCGTCGCAGCCACCAGATCCACCGCCCACCAAGAGAACCACCGTCACCCCATCACCGCCACCACCACACAGATCACTATCACCACCACACAACCGCCACCACAGATCCACCACCTCCACGACATTTTCTATAACTAGACCCCATCTTTGCAAAGGACACCACCTCCACTCCGTCGCAGCCACCAGATCCACCGCCCCATCACCGCCGACATCACAAATCCCCACACCACAACCACCACCCAACAAAAAAACCCCAACCCGCCACCAGATCTCAACAATGGAGAGTGCAAAAAACAGCAAGAGAGAGAGAGACGTCGCTGCGACGCTGCTGAAAGGCAGCAGCGTCGCAGCCGTTAATCACCGTCCCAGGCAGCAACGCTGCTGTAGCAGCGTCGCTGCCTGTGATGCTGCGATTCGCAGCAAGAAAGGAGTGGAGGGGATGGAGAAGGGGATGGGAAGGGAGCTGCGACGCTGCTGAACGGCAGCAGCGTCGCAGCCGTTCAGCAGCGTCACAGGCAGCAGCGTCGCTGCCTGTGACGCTGCAGGGGAGGGGAGGGGGAGGGAGAGGGGAAGGGGAGGGAGAGGGGGAGAAAGGAAGGGCAGTGGCGGTGGAGGCGGCCGGCGGCGGAGGGGGCCGGCGGCGGCGGCGAGAGAGGGGAAAGAATGAAATGGATTAGGGTTTGGTTACGTTTTTATAGTTAAAATAAAATTGGTGGGGTAGGTAGTAGGGTGGGTATGTAGATTAGTTTAATTTAAAATATCATTATTAATATTAATGGTAAAAATAAAAACCTGATTTTTGATTAAATAAAGACTAAACCTGGTTTTTTAAAAGTCAAAACTAAACACCTGGTTTAGTGTAATTTCCTCATTAAATAGCTTGAACCCTTTAATATCCAACGTATGGATCAACATATCAAGATGGGCTTGAAATTTTTTATCTAGTTAAAGATCAGCCTATCAAAGCCCAAACTTTGCCATGTTATGTGCCTGCATCTTAAATATTTGGGTTCTACTCAGGCTGAAGGCATTTACCTATGAACCATATCGATCATATCTAATGGTTGACACTTTAAAGTTTAATCTCTAGCATGTTTGAAAGTTGTTTATGATTTGTTTAAATTATAAATAGATAAAAATAAGTGTACGTGAATAAGTGAATAATACTTATGCATTACGCGAAATATATGGATAAAAATTGATTTAATCAATTATTAATAATCTATAATTTATAAACTATAACCAAACAAGGGTAAAATCAAGAGACCTAACGAAAATCACTAGTCGTGTTCATTAGTCAGTAGATGAGAGAGTCAATTGAACTTCCCGAAGCAACTACACGATACTTGTGTTCTTTAAGCGTTCTGCACACTATTTTCTTATCTATTGTATTTTAATATTGTATTTCGATTTGACGTCACGTCCACGTCTTTTAGCAAATAAAGAAGTGCAAATAGGTGGCACAATCATTGTAGGACACATTTGGTGATTGGAATATGTTGTGAAGAAGTCACTAACTGCACCATTAAAATCATTATTCATTTCTGCAAATTTTAGTTGGGATTGTGCCCACACAGTTATGTGTAGTGTCACCTATATGAGTTGTGTTGTTCATCGTAAAGTTAGTTTTTACTTGCAATTATTGTAACATGATTATTTGACCTTTTCCTACCTCATTCTCAATCATAAATACATCTAAACTATTTAACAAAATTGATTTTCTATGATCATATTCAAGCTGTATTGATTTCGATCACATATAATTATTTTTATAGATTTCAAAACGTGTATGATCATGGAAAGAGACAGTTTAATCAAGACACGACAATGACGACAATGATTACATGGGTAGATGATCCACCACATGTACGAAAAAAGAACAAAACTTGAGCAGAAAAAACAAGTTATGCCTACCACTCTCGATTTATATTACTTTAAACTTATCAAAAAGATTGAGTCATATCGAAGAAACACCAGAGTATAAATTCCTTCAAAATCGCTCGAGTCCATTTACATCTTTGAGATTTCTATTTAACATATATGAATTCGTAGTTTCGTAGGTTTGAGGTGAAAAATAAAAATTGAAAATTGAAAAAAATAAAAATAAAATGAAAGCAAAATAGGCCGAGTCGACTCGATGTAGACTCGTATATTGCGTTCAACATCTCTCCCTTTCCACTTTCTGTCCTGTGTCAATCACCAGAAACAGCCTCTTCGGAACAACCAAATCCCTCAGAAAAAAGCTGTCACTTAACGACAGATCTGAACCGTTCACATGTCGCTCCTGCTAATCCATCTAACCCTGACCGTCGTCCAGGCACCACAATCACAATTTCCGTGGACCCTCACCAGTTGATTACCACCTCACTGAAAGACCTCACGTCATTATTGTTTTAGGAAAATTGTAACATTGATCCCAACCTATTGTCCCAATAACACATTAGTCTCAAACTCTAAAAAAAGAGCAAAATAATCTCAACATTTCATTATTACTGCACCAACTAAAGATTAGGAATTAGTAGATAAAAGGGTAAAATACTGCTCAAACCTAGAGTGGTCTGGTTCTCCTTGAAACGAGTTGAAGCACAATAGTTAACTGAACAGTAAGGAGTGACTATTTTCGAACACTAGGCGCAATAGTTGTACCATATTGATGTAGAATTTGATTATTGATTGTCTGTAACAAATTTATCTAAGTTTTCATTAAGTTCTTGTTTAAGCCCTTTTTTTGGAAGATAATGTATTTGGAATAATAATTTTTTGAGAAAATGTGCTTAAAAAATAAGGTTTTTTTTTTTATTTACATGTAAAATTATATTATGGAAAAATGTGTGGTGGAAAATGAGCTTTAAAAAATTGAAATTTTGAAAAAATGAGAGCCAAATATGGGCTAAATGTCACGTAATTCTCATAAATATATGCTTTACCTTAAAAGTTTAACCGTTTGATAGAAAGATGGAAAATGAGTGGAAAGAAAATGTTTTATAAGGAAAAGATTTTTCTAAAAATTGTTTTGCTGGAAATTGTAATTAATTGTGTTTGATTGATATAATTTTCCATGGAAAATATTGAAAGTTTGGTATCCGTTTGACTTCATTTTTTATGAAAATTGTCCATTAAATGGATAATATTTTCTACCATTTGATCTAAAATTTGTTCCAATTGCCAAAAAAAAAAAATTGAAAAAAAATAATCATACTGAATATCATTCGTTTGACTTTGTTTTACATGAAAATTGTCAAACTGAATTTTTTTTACCATTGTGTCTAGAATTTTTTCCAGTTGCAAAAAAAAAAAAAAAAAAAAAAATTGAAAAGTTGGAAAATATTTTCTCACAAAAACATCAAAAATTTATTTTCCTCAAAAATGTGGAAAATTAGAAAGTTGGAAAATATTTCCCCGGTAAAATTTCGCCAATCAAACACTACAAAAGTTGAAAAAGGGAAAATGTTTTCCTACTTCCCTAAAAAACTTTGCCAATCAAACGTGGTCTAAATGTCAATCCAAGTTGAGAATAAAAATTATCTTTATGAAGTTAAATATACGAGTCACGGAAGGCGATTTATATAGACACGGAGGGTTTTAGCTGTTAGGAGTCAATTGTAAAAAACAAAAAAAAAAAACAAAAACTTAATGACTAAATTGCTATATAGGCAATAGATTAAGAACTAATAGTGAATTTTTTATTATTTATCATTTACCCCTGAAAATTTATCTCCCTATCTCATCAGAGGTAAAAGAAATTCCTGCAGTTTTTCCCTTCTCCACACACTATTGCTTTACTCGGTAAGTTTTACTCTCCATTTCATTCCTTATCAGGTAAAATTCCATTTTCCATTTCATTTTTCCACCTTCTATTTAAGTGATTATCTCAAACCAATTATTTTTGCTGCTATAATGAGGGGAAATGATGTAATGATGTTCCTTTACGAATTAATAAATGAAGCTCAGTAAAAAGTGGTTGTGAGGTATTAATTTTCATTTTTGGAGAAACAGCGGAGGATTTTCGTCAATAGAACCTTACATTATTTGCTGAAGAAGCTTTCCAAATCTGTATAAAAATTGGAAAAATTTCTGTTTTGGAAATGGTAAAAAATTGCTTTTTCTTCACGTGTTTTTCGTCTCCCTTTCTTGCTTTACTTTTATTTTAAATTTTTGGTGTTTGCACGTCTTTGAGGACTGTAAAGACGACGTGCAAAGTCATTTTGTTAATGGAAAACTTTTACTTGCAATCTGCTTTCGGTCGCTGATCCGACAAAAACCCTTGATGGGGACCATAACTTGCTCCACCAACCACCATGATTTTTCTAACATAAAAATAGTTTTTGTTGTGCATCATAAGTAGTATTAGTCAGTCAGATAACTTCTTTCTAAACAAGCAATTGGTAATATTTTATGTATATAAAATTTTATTTTTATCCTGATTATTTTCCTATAAGGGGCCAGGGGGTGTAGTGAGTTCAGTTTAATGATTGTTTTTTTATTTTTTTTCTTTTTTCCTTGTTTGGTGAAAAAAATGTCTTCTGACTTTGAATTTGTATACTTATAAGCTTTAAGATCAAGATATGAACTTCTTTTCTACATTATTCGAACAGTTCTTTTAGTGGGTCTCTTAATCATTCACCCTCAGATTTTAATAGCTTGCTATTGGAAATGAGCAGGTGGAAGACTTTGAATAATTGAAGTTAGGGAAAAGGCTAAGAAACAGTTAGCCAAGAGGTAAAATTGTTGAATTGAGCTTTGAGTAGCTACTTTATGGGATTAAAAACTATTATAAGATAGAAGAGGATTAAATAATAAATTGTAAATTTTTATATTCTCTTGCTCTGGAGATTTTTGCACTAAAGTGGGCAGGTGGAAAGTCAAGAGTTGTTGTAGGGGGTTAGGGAACATTTTTTCACCTTTCTCCTTTTGTAGAAATGCTAAGGCTTTAATGATTGATTTGGTATAAGGTGCTTACCAAATTAAGGCTGTTATTATTTATTTTCTGGTTATTTATTGATGGTGAAGATTCTGTGCGGTAAGCTGCTTTGAAGTCATGGCTCGAAAATTGTTGCACTTGCGAATTATTGATGAGGATCTAAGGTTCTATACTATGAAAATTTTGGGATTAGTTGCAGTGAGGTATGAGTTAGCTGTTGTGCTTTCGGATAGTCAAGAATTGTGCCCTTTCGATATTGAGTTGTGCTTACTTCCAAGGTTCAAAGGTTCGTTCTGTTCAATTGTTAATGAGACTATCTGAAGACAGTACTGTGAAAATCTTTGGATTACTTGGGGGTGAAGTATTGAGTATAGTTGTTTTGCTTTCAGATGTTTAAGATTTGTACCCTTTACTTGTTTCATTGTGCTTACTTCAAATTGTGGAAACTGGGTTGAGTATTTACTTTCAGTTAATTGGATAATAATTGATTTTCCTCTTTGCAGTTTCATCAAGTTTCTGGTTCTAATTCGAATTGTGGAATTTGGGTTGAGTTTTTTACTTTCAGTTAATTGGATAATAATCGATACGGTTTCATCAAATTTCTGAGACACAGGGGACTTGGAGCCACTCCATGTGGTGATACTCATATATCTGAGGTAAAATTTCTTCTTGATTTGCTCAAAGCTTAGCGTATGTCTACTCTTGGTGTTATGGATGGTTCTAATTTTTTCTTACCATAAAGTTTCATTTCGTTTGAGCATGTTATGAGTGGTCATAATGTTATTGGTTGCAGGACAGGTTCCCAGTTTCTTATGTGTTTCATGTAAGATGAAATTGAGTGAGCCTGTTTAATGACTTACCTTTTTTAGATGGAGTTCGATTCAAAGTGAGACTGGGAAACCATTACGACGTTCAATTCAAAAACAAGTGGAAGTCCAAGAAAGATGCAGTCAGCAGACTGGATGATCATAGATGATGGGGAAATTGATGTTGGTTCCTTTAATTTTTTGACGGATGGTGGGAATAGTGGTATTTCTGGCTCTTATGCTGGGTATGGTTCTTCAACTAAAAGCTCTATTTCGGCTTCTACCGACTCCTCCCTGAAGGATGGGATGAAACTGCCAGGTTCTGAGTTCGAGGCATTCGAGGAATCTGCAAATTTTACGAAGAAAATGGAAATGTCCCGATCTGAGGTGTCTGGAACTTCTCTACCTCTGGACGGTTCTGTTGGCTCTGGTGAGCCATGGATTAGTTTGAAACTCAGAAAGCGGACTTATTTTGAGAACAGCAGTACTGGGAGCCATGTTGAGAGCGTAAACACTTCTGTAGTGCCTACTTCATCTACCACTACAATGAAGAAAACTAAATCATCTGGTCAAATTGTGCCTATTCCATACTGTCAAGTAGAAGGCTGCAACATTGATCTTTCAGTAGCTAAAGAATATCATCGAAAGCATAAAGTTTGTGATGGCCATTCTAAGAGCCCAAGGGTTATTGTAGGAGGCCTTGAACATAGGTTTTGCCAACAGTGTAGCAGGTAATGGTCATTGGAAAGACCCTGGTTGATAATTATACATAAATTGTAGTTTTATTTTTAGTGATTTTGCTTATTAAATCTCTGGCCTCAGTATTTCTAGTACATCTTGACTGTCATCATCATTTGTTATTTCCTTCACTAAGTTCTCTCTGCTAGTTTGGGTATCACGATATATTCGTGGCTTCTGTTTTTATCCATGAAGGTTCCACAGTTTGTCCAAATTCGACGAAAAGAAGCGTAGCTGTCGAAGGAGGCTTTTAGATCACAATGCACGGCGTCGCAAACCACAACAGGAAACTATTGAGTTTAACTCATCGAGGCTGTCATCACCATTCTATGGTACTATATTCACGTCATATTCTAACTCATTTTTATGATTGTCAGCCTGTACCTCACCTGATATGCTTAAAATTGGAACATTTCAACTCTAGCACTGTGCAATAATCATTGATATTATCTGTGCACATAAATATGTGGAGTTATTTGTTTCAAAATTTCTGGTTCTTATATTCATTAACTCTCTTGTATTGGGATTGCAATTGCTATTTTATCTCGGCACATTTAGTGTTGTCATTTGACTCCACACATAAAATATGGTTACTCGCTAAATTTTAGAGAAAATATTTCTCAAAGCAATTAAGCAAAAGATTTAAAGACTGATACCCACAAGAAAGATTTAATTGAGATTGTTGGCATTTAGTTGTGCTTTCATTTGTCTTGCTTGAGGTCAGAAGATTCTGGATCTGTGTGATGCCCCTAGAGATTTTACTGACGTCCGAACTACAAAATTCCTTTATTTAGCGCCTATTTGATTTTTAGTAGATTTTGATAAAAGTTGATAAAATGTGTTGTTAAAAAGTTGTGGGTCTCGTGAAATGTGGGGTTAAAATTAATTGTTGATTTTAACTTATGATTTTAATTTAATTTTGATTTACACCAAACAAGGGCTTATTGTTTGCATGACTAAATATCTGGTTCACAGTTCAGTTATTCCTTTCCTAGCTGAGCTGCTTTCCCAACCTTTCCATCACGCTCATTTGAGATTTTATGCCAGACCCATTGATTATGTTTGGTCTAATGTAATTTTACACGTATTAGATGGCAGGCAACAGATGAATTTTCTGTTGAACAATGCTCCACTTATTAACCCTACAACTACTGAAAATTCAACCTGGGATAGCTCATGCCCCAAGTTTACGCTTACAAGGGACTATCCTGTTAAGTCTAAAAGAGCTGGAGGCATTGATGGGGAATTGCTTATGCCTGGAATTAAGGTGCCACAAGGCATCCATATGCATGGTGACAAATCTAGTGGCCTCGTGGCATTCAAGGACTCCACGTCCGAGTTTTTCAACTCAGGTTTGTTTCCTACCTTGCAGCATTGACACAAATGATCACTACATTCGCCAAGCACTGTATATCAATTTAGCTTCAGCTTAAGTGTTATTCTGTTGGATAAGTCCTAGGGTCGGCCAAGTTTTTCTAGTGGGCTTTTGACTTGGAAACTTGTTGATGTGGTTATTGTAAAAAAGATGCTCTCATGTCATTCGAATTTTAGAATTTTAACTGTTAATATAAAGCTACTTATTTTCCAATTCAAGTGTTCAGATCTATTTTTTATTACAGGTTTGAGGGGACCCACAATTTTGTCCCACATAGATGCAGCACCGGAGTACGGTCATGCTCTCTCTCTTCTGTCAAGTAATTCCTGGGCATCCAGCCCAGATTCAATTCCACCACACCGCCCTATGCATGAAAATGACTCTGGCATGGCTCAGCATGTATACCATTCAAGTACAGGAGGCGTGCCTCACACTTCGTCGGAATTCTGGTTGACTGGACAGCAGTTGATCCATCCCCAATCCTATGCCATGGCTGCAAATAGTAACTTCCAGGAAATCCAGGCTTTGAAAGCCCCTTATGAGGCTGCTGAGATCTATTCAAATGCGTTAAACTGAGCATTTGACACTAATCTATTCTGTTGTTGCCATCATTCCAAATTGTGGTTTTAAGGTTCGTAAAGTTTATGCTCCTTGAGCAAGCCTTGGTAGTTCTGAAATGAACAAAACGTGCTAGATTTTAAAGATGGTTTTTACGAGGTTATCAATCAAATTGCTTTGTCTTAATGATACAGAATGCAGAATGCTTTTATTTTTTCAGAGTTCTGATAAATATTTTGTTATCTGTTGGTAACTTGGACAATATTTATTTAAGCAGTGTTGTTTTCAGATCCAAGCTTTGATACAATTATCTAGTTGTGCCCCTCTATATATGTATTTATGTTGACCAAGCGCTATGCAACAATGTAACCTTATTTATTTTCATGTTATGATCTTTGAATTGTTCTCTGTAAATATACCTAGGAAATGTTAAGCTGCAGCATCGTACTCAAAATTTGTTTACAGTAGCCTTTGGCCTGTAGCTACTTAGGTAGCCTAATACAAGAGGCAACTAGAAGTATCAAAATCAGGAGCCTTTTAAGTTATAAGCCAGCACTTTGTCCCTCTTGACTATGCTATTAACTTGTCTTGATATGGTAATGTCTTGTAGATCTAGGACTGCCATTAAGCCTGATTGGATTGAGTTTAACGTGATTTCTGATTTCTTGGGCATTACTCTCTTTCTGTCAAGCCGTCGAGGTAGACCTTCAACCTAGGTTCGAGTCTTTCTGAGTTCATCTCAAACAAAGAGAATCCTTTTTGGTTGGGAAGATGCAGATAAAATGTCAATGGGCAGAATGTAGATTTGTAAATTAACAGTTGCTTGGGATCTTCCGTAGATAATGGTTCAGTGACATGATATGCAAATTTATAATTTCATTTTTCTACTAAAGATCACATTACATATAGCCGGCTTAAAAGTGATCCAACTTTAACATGAATTTTTTTTTATTTTTTTTTGAACTCTAGTTAGAATGAAGGTTTAGAGAAGTGATACATGCAATTTTCTAAACAGGGTAAAGCACAGTTAAGCGACAAGATTAACCTTTGAGCCAAAGTGAAGTCTGGACGAATTTTTTAGAACATCGATACGTATAACAGGTACCACTTACCTGGCAAACCCCAGTGAAAATAGATAGTGTGACAGGGTTGGGGACCAACCCAAAAACAGGGCGCCCCTTATTGGAGGGTGGGCTGTCACAGTAGCCTCTCTCAACCCCAATAGGGCAGCTTTTTGGGATAGATTGGCACAGTCGATAGTAAAAGACCGGGCTCATTAGCCTGTTTTTTTGTTATTTTCTGAAAATAGGGTTGTTATATTGTCACACGATTTTTTATTTTTTACACTACATTTTTAAATATTTTTTCTTATTTAATAAATTGGGACATAAATAAAATGACATAAGTAATACTCTCTCTTTAATTTTTATGTACACCAGTCCACAAGCCTCGTAACAACATTAACCCACCTTTTCTTTTCTTTCTTTTTTGTCTTCACTTTTTTATTCCTTAATATGATCTAGATTTCTCTTATTTTTAATCATATTATTAATTTTAATTTGATATTTTAATATTAATTAACGAGAATGGGTTCTTGAATCTGATGCCAATTCCATCTAGGCTTTTACACATCTCTGAATGTGAATTAAGCATTCTTATTTCATCAAGAAACTATGAAGCTCCTATTTGTTTGGCATTACTTCTTCTTATGTAGAAAAATTCCAACCATTGTCAGCCATCATAATTGACAATTTCTTTCACAGTTGGGACCCACATTTGAAAGTAACGGTCCTTTTTTTTCGTACTTTTTAGTTGGTTAATGCAAAACAAATAGGGGCGATGTCTTTTTTGAATCTCAATTAAAAATAAAATGAAATTCTGAAAATCGAGAGTAAAAAACTCAATTTTTATTCTAATAATAAAAATCTTCCTACCGATAGCCATATCTATGGATATCTCAAAGAGAGCACTCAATTTCATTTATCATTATCTATGGGTTTTTTTTTGTTAAAAAAAAAAAAAAAAGAGAAAAAAATGCAAAAAGGGATTCCATCTTTGTTTGTAATAAAAGTTTGAAAACAAATTTTTTTTTTTTTTGAAACAAACAATAACTGTGAAAAAATATGCAAAAAATAGTTTTTCTATCTTTGTTTTTTTTTTTTTTCCTTGGCCTCCCACGCATACGTATTTTCATTTTTAAATCACTTTAAAAGGGATTCCATCAATGGTATTTCAGAGAAAAATGTAGTGAAAAAAAAACGTAAGCCTGTTTAAGATAGAAGGAAAGTTGTAATTTATTTGTGTTTGAGAGAGGAGGTGTACCATTTATATATTTTTAATACTGTGTGCATTAATAACCTAACTGCAAAATATAACAAGTTAATATATAATATCACAGTAGAACTATCAACAAGTCAAAATATGAATAGAATTTTGGAACTACGCCGACTTACTGATGTTGGGTTCTTTTCATTTTTGGTCCATGTGTCGTGTACCTAGAAAAGTTAATGTGGTCGCTCATACATTAACAAATGAAACACTTAAACTCTCCTATGAGAGAATAGTGTTGGAGGAAACTCCTGCTTGTATTCAAAATTTGCCATTTTAATGCTAAATAAACAGCCTTTCGAAAAAAAAAAACGGTAAAAATATAAAATCATGCTTGTCTGATTACCAATGTTCAAGGAATTACTATGATCCCTAACTAATCAAGGAATTACTATTACTCTCCCTAACTACTCCCCTAACTCATATATTGCACCTCTCTCTGAAATAAATAGATATCTCTTCCCTTTTGTCACGAATAATAAAAGGAAATAACTAATATAATAATGACTTGACTCAGAGAGGAATGGATGAAAAAATATGCACATGTGCAATTATATGAAATTATGCAAAACATGTGATTGGAGGATAAAAAATTTTACTTTAATTTTTGACAACTATTATTCATGGATTTATAAAAATAACATCTGAAATAGTTATTTGCTTACTTATACATGTATAATTCATAATTAATAAATTTTTTCCACATAACTTATTTAAGCCTATATGAAGTAAATTGTATAAACTACTTAAGTGGGAAAAGTGACACTAATCTCCTATAAAACAAGTCTCAAAATCTTATATCAGTGAGAAAGTACATGTAAAGAAATCACCGAAGAATGAATATATACCTCAAATTATGAAAGTCAAACCCAGTTCTACTTCAACCTTTTAATAAAAAATCTCGTATTTAATTTTGTATAATTTTTTCTCCCCAAACTCTCATTGAGCATATATGATAATTTTTTTATTTTCCTCTTATGTACAGACTTTCTTCATTAAGTTTTCTAAATGATCCATGTAACGAGTTTTAGGTCGATAACTCCCAAATTAAGTGGCTATAGGGCTCCAGGTTTTTAGATAACCATAAATATTAATTACTCAAGTCATAAAGGTTATGAAAAAAATATAAGATTTATTATATATATATATTTTAAATTCAAATATTTTGAACCTCGTTACTATTTTACTTTTAATTGGAAATATACTAGAGTTTATATCATCTACTTAAAGGTTATTTCATATTCAAAGTCAACTTACCACATCGATGACTGTCATCCCAAATCTCACACACGCTATCACAATCCATTTACAAGGGTTTAATGTGAGCAATGCAGATGATACATGCAATAACCTATATTAAATACTGCAAATAATTTCTATATAAAGTTAATGAAAACATTATTCACTATTCATCAAGTTTACTAGTATTTGATCACAAAAAAAAATGTCCAATCACTTTATAATTATTAAAAACCATTTTTTTCCTTTTCCCCTCAATATCACAATTAATATAACCACTTTGACTTGTAAATTCCCTATTTTTGACCCAATTTTTTTTTTTATTAGAATAAGATGTAATCTTAGTCAATTAAGTCATCAATTCAGTCAAGTGACTCATTAGATTAGTCAAGAATCTAACACAAGTAGTTAGATCATGTTTGTTGTTCCTAATCAAGGGCTTACGACACTTAAATCTAATGTGACCTAACTCACTACAATTGTGAAAAGTAGGAATAAACTTAAGAGTAATCATAGGTCTTAAATTATGAACCTTAGGTTGAGGAAACTTATATTGCAAAGATGATCTAGGTCTTATGGCTCCAACACTCTTGGTCTTGTTTGAGGCAAATACAAATTTGGTTTTAGAGGTAGTAGTGGTTTGAGAACCTGTGTCTATAAAACCTAGACCTCCCCTATTACCAGCATGTTTGTTCAATCCTAAGATATTATCAAGTTTCTTAGAGCCACTAGAAAATAATTGAAGTTGTCCACTAGATTTCTCAAGATCATTAGTAAGAGTTTTAATCTTAACTTCTAAGGACTCTTTCTGAACCCTTAACTCATTCAAACTTCTAATAGATTTCTCTAGTTTTACTTCTAAACTCTCATTTTCTAACTCAACGTTATACAATTTTTTAAAGGTAGAGATATTCAACATTTTCGACTTAAGACACTCCTCAAACAATTCATTAAAAGTCTCATAAATATCACATTCATCTTCTACCCCTTCTTGTGAAAGGTCAGGTTTCTCTATGTCTTCACTTAACTCACTATTAACCAAAGATGTGAATGCCATATAATTCCCTTTCTCATAAGGATTGAAATTTTCGTTTTGATTATCGGAGCTAGACTTGTCATAGGTTAGATTAGAATTCATAGTCTCACTTTCTTATAACTTGGACACTCAAATTTAACATGACCAAAACATTGGCACTCATGACACCTAATAGACCTCTTCTAAGTATCTTTATCATCACTCTTCTCTCTTTCATCCTTTCCTAAATATACCAAATTCACCGTTAGACTTATCAGGAAGTCTTTTATTGTTCTTAAGAAGTTTCTTTAATTTGCTAGCAAGGTAGGCAAGCTCCTCATCCTTAGGTTTGTCATCATAAGTGATGTTACAGTCTACTTCCTTAACAGTGTTGAAGGTTAAAGGCTTGTTCTTCTCAGATTGAGGTAGGCTGAGTTCACATGTTTAGAGAGATCTTATAGGTTCTTCTATCTTAATAACATCTAGGTCTTTGCTTTCCTCAATAACTGTGACCTTAGGTCTAAACCTCTCGGGTAAATATTTCATAACTTTCCTCACTATCTTAGGCTCGGGGATTTGCTCACCTTAGAGTTGGCTATATTATTCAAATTAGCATAGAAATTGTAAAAAGACTTATCATCTTTCATCCAAATTTCCTCAGTTCTAGTAGTCAATATTTGTAACTTAGAATTTTTAATAGTCTTAATTCCCTCATGTGTGGTTTCTAACATATCCCAAGCTTTTTTAGTAGTCTCACACATAGATATTCGTTTAAATTCCTTAGGCCAAATAGCCATAAAGATAGCATGAATACCTCTACTATTTTCGTTTCAATCGTCTAACTCATCTTTAGTCCAAGTAAAGATATCAGTAGGTGTAACAACACCAACAACAGATGTAGATGAGACAGTCCCACTTTCACAAGGATCAAAAACCTCCGAGCAAGCTTTAAAAAAAAGATCCACTAGAAAAACTAACTTACAATTGGTCCAGATACTACTAAAGTTTAGCTGACTTTAACCACCCAACTTATAAATCATGAAAGAAATTTTTCGATTGTGTGACCCGCACTTTCCATCAACTCTGACCACCCAACCTACAAATCACCGAAAAACTCCCTCAAAAGAGATTTATGGATATGAATTTGATCTTTAAAGGACATTCTCTTGACTAAAATTAAGGCTCAACCAACAATATAATATGTTGAGGATGAATTACGAAGAATTGATCTAGTGGTTGAATCGAGATATCTTTGGAATGAGTTTTTTGATCTTTAATATGAAATAATGATTCAACACACTTTGGGACGGACCTATGCTTGGATATTTATAATAGGTAGTTTTTGAGGTTGAATAGGATTGAAAAATAAGCTTAAAATTGCAAACTAGGATTTTTCGGACGTAACCATCGCTCTCGCACCACCTTCGCGCCAAGCGATCAATATGCTCACCGCTCGAGTGGCGATGTTGCTCCAAGCGAGCGCCAGTATAACGTGAAAGTCCAAGATTGACTAACAAAGAGGGAGGTGAATTGGTTATTAAGACTTTTTCGTTAATCACTCAAGATTTTAATATAGTGAACATGCAAATGATAGAGAATAATATAAACACAAGTAAGTACGTAAATAGAATAATGTAAATTTGCGCAAAGTAAAAGCGTTAAGTAAAAGGGATAGAGAGTGCAAAAGATATAATATGGAGGTTCGGTCTAATGCAATGATCTATGTCCCTCGTTACCAAGCTCTCCGGCACGAGCAAGGTCTTTTTCACTATATTGATTGACTTATTGGTACAATCCAACCCTTTACAACGCTTTCGATGACTTACAGTCAAAGAGCACTGATCTTTTTATAATGTTGAGCTTTCCGGGACCTCAACACAACCCACAATTCAAAATAAATTTACAAATGAAATCTTCTCTTCTCGATAGATGATGATTCCAAAGTTGAGTACAAAAAAGGAAGTAGGGTAACACTTTGATAGATGGTAATGAATGAAACTTAAGAGTTTGATTTGAAAAACTTTGATGAATGAGATGATTTTCAAATTTGAGATCAATCAAAGGTTTTTTAAGTATAAAGTGATTTGATGATGATAAATGAGGTGAGAAATCAATGCAATTTTTGCTCACAAGAAATTCAATTAATGCTCTTAAGTTGTTATAATAAATGAGAAATGAGTTGGTATTTATAGAGATAAAAAATGCCAAAGTTTCCGTCAAGCCAGATGACCGATCTGGTCAACCACCAATTTTTGGATGACCAAAATGACCGTTTGTACGGAAAAATTCAGAAGTCAGAACGGTAAAAAATTAGACCGTTTGAAGGACGTCTGGTCGACCGCCCCGATCGACTGCCAAACGGGTGGCGGTCTAATTTTTGTTTTGTTTTGATATTTTTGAAAAGCATGGCCTTTGAAAAGCATTTTTCACTAACACTTTTAAAATGAAAGATTATTCAAAATGTTTAAAAGTTATTTTTGAAAATCGTTTGTCCATTTTATCAAATTGTCACTTTTTAGTGTACCAACTCTTTAGTAATGAAATGGTCTTGAGCTTGTATCATTCATACCATATATCGATATGTTAGTACCTTTACATTTTTTTTCTAAGAAAACAAGTATATGATCTTTTTCCAAGGTTCGGTTCTTGTTTTTTTGAATGTGGCTTCGACCTTGACTTTCTTCAAGAGTTCGGTTTGTGATGATACATTTTGTTCTTATGAGGCCATTGATCAATATTCTTTTATGCGCATTGAAAACTGTGATCACTTGAATTTAACTTGTTAGTAAATAATACCAACTTGTTTGTCTTCCACACCTTTTAGGGCTCTACCAATCCTGACTCTTTTAATTTTAATTACAACTCAATAGCTCATGATTTTGGACACGGGAATAGCCAATTACAATTAGGACCTAACAAAAATAAAATCCGAAAAACTCTTTCTTAGTACAAACAACCATTCTAGATTAAGGGGTTGTTGACAAAGGATTTTTTTTTTAATGAAAGTTGATGAAATGTGTGGCTGAAAAGTTTATGAAAGTTGTAGGTTTAAAAAAAATGTGTTGTGAAATTAAAGTTTGATCAATTGACAAAATAGAATAAAAAAGAAGGAACCCACTTGAACTTTTTGAGCAAGGGCATCACTCGTTTGGATTGTTACAAACTCTAGTAGATGATTTGAAATTGATTCGAAGAGAACTTATTACACCAAGTAGTGCTAATTTCTCTATTTTTAGAATGGCTCCAGTGGCTAAGTCTAATTGTTCGATCGTTATGTTTTTTATTGTGGCAAGTCAAAGGTGCTAGCATGTGAATGTTAACAAGCAAAACTTTATCAAACAAGCAGTAAGTATTGTTTTAGACTTTCATAAAGTCTCTTAAGCACATAATAGAAGCATAATGAAGTTTAATTATAAGTAAATTTTTAAAATATATATATTAGAACAGTTTGATCCAAATATTGTTTCAATATCTTCCTCCATTTGTAGATATTGTTCATTTATCTCCATCAAAGCTTAATTTATCACATGCTTATTAGCACAAAACGTCCCTACGTTTGACAGTTAGTGTGCAAAACATCCCAACGTTTCAGTGTGGAAAACGTCTTTTTCACTATTTTTCAGTGTAAAATGACCAATTTACCCACAAATTTAAATAAAACAAAGAAAATGAAATGAAAAATAAAAAAATAAATTGTAATTATACTCCCAAACTTTATAAAAAGTGCAAGTGGGTCCAAAAGTTTTATTAAAAGGCTTAAGCACAAAACGTCTCTACGTTTGACACTTAATGCGGAAAACGTTCCTACGTTTCAAACATGTTTGTATTTGCTCAATAGCACAAAATGTCCCTACGTTTGACACTTATTGCGTAAAACGTCCTTATGTTTCATTTCTTTTTACATTTTCGTCCTTATTTCAACGTTTCATTGCGGAAAAACGTCATTTTCACTATTTTTCAATGTAAAATGACCAATATACCCTCATATTTAAATAAAAAAAGGAAAATAAAAATAAAAATAAATTACAATTGTGCTCCCAAACTTTTTAAAAAGTGCAAATGAGTTCAAAAATCTTATTAAAACATTCAAATCATCAGTCTTCTCCTCCTCCCTTAGCTTTATCCTCCCTCCACCACCTAAACCACCAGACCCCACCACCATTCAAACCATCTCACCTCCCTCTACAATCCTGGGGCTGATAGTTGTGACCAGCATTAACGGTTTGAATGGTCATTTTACACTGAAAAATAGTGAAAATGACGTTTTCCACACTGAAACGTTGAAATAGGGGCGAAAATGCAAAAAAATGAAACGTTGGGATGTTTTGCACACTAACTGTCAAACGTATGGACGTTTTGTGCTAATAAGCCTTTATCACATGTGCACTGGTAGTGGCAATGGGCCGAGCCGAGCCGGCTCGGCCCATGCCAAGACGAGCTCGGCTCGTGCTCGCACGAGCTGAGCTCGTGGCTCGTCGTGGGTTTTTGGGCGAGCTCCGCTCGGCTCGTTTTTTTTTTTTTTTAAATAATAATAATACACATAACATACCGACACTAGTTTAATTGTAAAAGATATATATATACACATTTTGTGATTAATTTCTAAATATACATTTTCAAAAAAATTTATAATTTTAAAAAAAAATAAGAACAAAAATTATTTTATTGAGTTACTAAGTTACTTGAGTAATAATGTAATATATTTTTTGTTTACCATTTTATACTTAAACTTAAAAATAATATATATGTAAAGTATAAACATATTTTATAAACCATTTTTTAAATATACATTTTTCAAAACATTTTTATTTTTTATAAATAAAAAAATAAAGATAGACCCTCCTCCTTTATCCGGGCTTGGGACCGGCTACTTCAATTTTTAGTAGGCGGAGTTAAAAATTGTACACGAACAACTTGTTACGTGTACAATTTTTTAAAAAATATTATAAATGTATGAAAAGTAAATTTTGTGATAATTATGGTGAAATTAAATATCACTTACTTGGTTACAGGCAATTTCGGCATATTTATCTTGAATTCGATAACTAGCATATTCCCAATCTTTCACGCACATTAACGCTTCCAAAATATCTTCTTTGAGTCGACTCCTGACCTCAGAGAGAACCTTCTTCCCTGCACTAAAAGCAGACTCCGAAGCTACAGTGCTAACAGGAGGTGTTAGTATCTTTTGCCATTGCAGAAACTACTGGCCATCGACGTTCATTATCTCGCCAAAATTTAATTACCTCTTCTGAATTTTTCTTAACTTCTTTGTTAGTAGGCAAAGTATGACGAAAGTAATCGATTAATTCAGATGGCAACACATTTGGACTATTACTCGAAGTTTGAGTACATGCAGTGGATGACAAACTACTACTACCACCACCAGATGAATCACATGCATATGCAAATGAATTAAATCTATATGAGTTCATGCTTTCGAATAAATGTAAAATTACATCGTCGTCATCCGTTGGATTAGTGGGAGGAGTAGATGTAGGTACACGAGTAATATTTGTACCCATTCGTGAAGCATATAATTCGTACATTTCACGTAATGTTTCTTCCAAATTCCTATAAGTAATAGGTGTACTAAAAGTTAAATAATTTGGAATTTTATCAATTACAAATTTAGTACCCGATAAATTAAATCGGGGGTCCATGACGCATGCTAAAAGAAATAACATAGGTAATTCTTCCCAATATTTTCTGAATTTTAATTCCATGGAATATATAACTGAATGAAAATCGGGGTCATTTTAAAATCTTTTAAAAGTCCTAACAATTGTATAAAAACGTTCAAGAACCATATAACTTGTAGGATAATAAACGCCAGACAATATATTTGTAGAATCATAAAATGTGGACAAAAAAATGTTTTATTTTAAGAACTATATTCCAATCGGTTTCATTCAAAATAGTTTCGTCTTCATCTCTAACATGCCTATTGTTATAAAATTCAGTAATTAAATGTTCGAAACGTTCACAAGATTTTAATAATAAGTAAGTGGAATTTCATCTATGGCCTACGTCAGTAATAAATGTTTTTGTATTTGTCATTCCATTTTCTGAACAAAATTCTTCAAATGCTTGTTTTCGACTAGGTGTAATCGTGATATATATAAGTGCACTCCTAATTCGGTCAATTTCATCCTTAACATGTTTTAAACCGTCTTGTACTACTAAATTTAAAATATGACATACACATCGAATATGAAATAAATAACCACCAAAATCGGGTTGAAGTACACTATGCAATTTATCGATAACAACTTTATTTACGGTAGCATTGTCGAAAGTAAAAGAACGAATTTTGCTCTCGCATTTATACTCTTTAACTATATTTATGATAACATTAAATATAGTTTGGGCGTTGTGTGGGTACTCAACAATTTTAAAAGCAATAATTTTTTATGCATAACCCAAAGTGGGTCTATATAGTGTGCAGTTGCAGCAATGTAACCTCTCTTATTAATACCTTCCCACATATCAAAAGTTAAAGATATCACACCCCCATATTTCTCTAAATCATTTATCAATAGTTGTTTTGCATGAAGAAAATATTTAATTGTATCAGCACGGAGAGTATTTCGACTTACCCCAACGTACCTCGGCTGAAGATATGTTTTGACGTAGTTCACGAAATGTTGGTTGTCCGCTATTGCTAGTGGCAACTCAGACGCGGCAACAAACTTCACCATTCCCGTTCGAGCTTCCTCATCTGAATACATTCATGTAGAAAGTGGTGTAGTACCACTGGCGCCTGGAGAACCAAACTGTAGTTGAGTTTGACCAGTTGGAAGAAACCCATGTTTGGTCATACATGCTTTGTAGTGACGATTGAGGTGGGTAGTTCCAATGCCTCTTTGCCATGCCAGTCGTTGTTGGCAGTATTTACATACTGCTTTGGTTTCGGGGATTCCATCGACCAAACGACCGGTTTGAACCAATTTAAAATGGTCCCAACATTTTGCCTTGTTCTTCCCCTTTCTTTTCCCTCTTGCATCGAGAATATTTGACGTAGGCTCTTCATTTTGTTCCAAATCAATTGGAACACTAGGATCAACGTCAACGTCATCCAAATCAATTGGACGATTACCTTCATGAACGTCGTAATCTTCAATATTTTCTGGAATTGGTAATTCATTGAGACCGGAGAATTCATTCCCAAATTGATTTTGGGCAGGTGTTTGTATTTCGTTCTCCATACCGAACAAGTTTTCAACAAATGATCGTGAATCCATTTGTTAAGAATAATAGAAATTGAATATAGAAATGTAGAAGATGATTATAGAATGAATGAATGATATATTGATATTGTTGATAAATAAATGGAGATTTGAGAATGTAAATTGTATAGAGTAGAGAATGAGAGAATATAGATTGATATTGGTGGAAAAAAAAGTTTGATTTAGGTAGGTATTTATAGAGAAAAAAAAAAAAAAAATTCAGGGACCAAAACGGTCACTGAATAAATTCAGTGACCGTTCTGGTCAATAAATTCAGTGACCGTTCTGGTCACTGAATTTATTCAGTGACCAGAACGGTCACTGAATTTAATTTTTTATTTTTTTTTCTTTGGTGGACGAGCCACGAGCCGCTCGGCTCGTGGCTCGTAAAAATTTTTTTTTTTTTAAAAAAAAACCCACGAGCCGGCTCGTGGGCTCGTCTACAGTGACGAGCCGAGCGTCACCCGAGCGGGCGAGTTCGGCTCGTGCTCGGGCTCGTTTTTTTACGAGCCCGAGCGGCTCGTGGGCGTGAACAGTACGAGCCGAGCGGGCGAGCCGACGAGCCGCTCGGCTCAATTGCCACCTCTATGTGCACACAATTTAATCGACGAGACCATTTGATTTAAATTAAATTAAAATTATTAAATAGATCAAGAACGTATTATTTATTAATTTTTCATCTTTTAAATATTGTGTTCAATTCAACTAATCAAGTCAAAGAAAAAAAGAAACGCAAATCACCTTGCAATTTGAGAATGAGAAGTCCAAAGCAAATGCAAATGGCCGCAGACCCCAACAAAAAACGCCACCAAAGAAATCCTATTCCCATTCCTCACTACACTCCAAATCTCCGTCGTCCCAGCACCACTAACTTGTAAGCACAATCACGTGTACCATTCAACAACCACTTGATATATAAAACACCCACAAACACACAATTTTGAAGAAAGGAAATCATATAAGAATACCAAAAACAATCTTCCCATATTTTCTTTCATCTGCAGATTACACTTTCCGGGGGAAAAAAAAGGAGTTGAAGCAGCAATGGGTCCGATTGTGTTGACTCAGTTGGCGACGGGTCTGAGCGTTTTGGCTGGGGCGGTTCTGGTGAAGTCTGTGATGGAGAATAATCCGATGGGGGGTCCGGGTGGACTGCCCAGATGTCCCAGTTGTAAAGGTACGGGCCGGGTTACGTGCATGTGTACCCGCTGGTCGGATGGTGACGTTGGGTGTCGGACATGTGCCGGGTCGGGTCGCATGGCTTGCAATAGCTGCGGTGGCACCGGGACGGGACGGGCCATTCCTGTTCAGATATCAGTTCGCCCTTCGAAAAGGATCTCGTGAAGATGAAGCTTGCGCGATTTAGTAATGTTTACAATCCCGTGTACTCTCTTTTGTTATATTTTTTATGTAATATCTGTCCGTATACTTGAAGAGAAAGATGGGGGAACTGCTGTTTAGGATGTAATTAAAATTAAATATTAGATTGCTAAAAAATGATTCTATACATGAATTCCTAGTCCCTTTTTCTTGATATAAATTCATTCAAATTGGGGAATTATTTAAAGTTTCTTGAGCTAAAGGAATTTCTATGAAATGTCTACTGATTTTTTGCATATTTCTGTTGTGTCATCGGATATGTATTATTGTGTTTAAAGTATATTTAGAAGTAACAACTGGTGAATAGAAATTCAGGTCTGACTTGAATTTGCTCAATTTACATTGCAACTGAGAGGATATTATTTTCAAGATTTACATCTGACCTCACTATGCGATCTAACTTGATTTGGAGTTTGTAATTATCTTAATTTGATGGTACAATACGCATTTGACAATTTTTCTTTCGCTTTAATTCATATTTTTTGATATTCTGAATTCTTGAGACCAAACTACAAGAAAGGCAACATAGTAACTTGTCACAATAGATTTCAAAGAGTAAGTCTTGTTTGTTTCATCAATAGTTTTTTCGTAAATGTGGTTTTCTGCTTGTTGAACTGCTTTTGAGGATGATTCTGCATATAAATTTTCTATTTTGAGCAAGAAGGTGAAACATTATGAAAGCCATTTATTATCAATTCACAGCTTATTATTGTTGCATTAAGGCTGCAATAAATTCAATCGTGAACTTGATTTTGATCGTGATGAAGGCCAGAAGTTGGATCAATTTCAATTTTGTGAAACTGATACAATCAAAGATCTTGTTGCATATGGGGTTTAATGTGTTATATATGTGCATGTCTACTATATCAAATATGAATAATACACCATAATACGCGCTGTTCTATCCAAGCTCATACTTTGGTTGGCTTAAAATGCCTCAATTTCAAGACCAAAGAAAATGGGTTCGTATTAAAATTTGGGTTAAGCTGAAGTATCAATTTCGAATAAATATCGGAGAATCAAGATTGGTAGGCTATGATTGTGGATACATGGTGAGAACAAAACCGAATGGAATTTGAATTTTTGGATATTTAGTAAGTGAAATCGTTGGGGTTTAAATCTAATTATGGAATCAAACCGGTTTGGTTCTGTTTAGTTTAGTTCTATATCATAATTAGTTTTTTTTTAATATTTACAACAACACTTCATTAATCCAACTAATCACATGATCAAACTCAACTCTTAGAACAAGACTGCTAACTTTTACGAAATAACGTAGTCCAATTTAAAAATATACAAATAACAAGTGTCCAATAAGATTCATTAACCAATGTATTTAAATTACATTGATCAAAGTGAAGGAAATTCAATGAATAGGGCAGAAAAAGGATAAGATGAAGAGATGTGCGGCCGCTCAGCTTCGATTATTTGAGAAACAACAAAATGATTGTGAAAAATTTTGGTCACTCAATTTTGATTATTTGACATTTGAATTACAAGGAAATTGCACTGCATGTCATTTATTAGCTTTATATTTTAAAAAATATCACTTTTTCAAAGTCTTTGTGAAATTGTCATTTTTGGACATTTTTGTCCCTCTAGAGAATTTAAATATCCTACACATCTTTGAGTTAACGATAATAAAAATTTGTACAAAAAGTGGAAAAAATCTAGCAACCAATCACCTTACAATTGTACTTGAAAATTTTGGAAAAATAAAAAATAAAAAACCCAAAACCACTACAAGAAACTTATAATTATATATTAAAGGAGAATTAATTTTATTAAAATTTAAACCCTAAAATCCAATTACATTATTCTTAGTCTGACATCCACGGATTCAAGTCTCTCTAATCGCCTCATCTCATCCTCACTACCAGTTGTAACCATCATCAAATCCACTCAGCGTCGAACTCTCGATCATTGCATTTCCAATAGCGACTCTGTGCATATACCTGGTATTGTACAAAGATAATTAGATAGTGTAAGTTGATAAGTTCAGCAAAAAATGGAATGGATTTGATTTGATTCTTGGCAAAGAGGCTTGATGCTCTTAGACCTATTGCAGAAGATGAAGTTATTGCCATGGTTGAACCCATTTTCAAGGACTGCGGCATTCTTGATATGAATATTTCAGTTATGGAACTTGTTTTTCTTTTTGTTTCGAGATTGGAATTAGGGTTTCATCTCTAACTTCTTATAGTCATCTAGAATTTAGGGGTTTGTTTTAGTGGACGAGAGTGTAGTTATAACTTTGGAATTTTTTTTTGTAGAGGTTAGATCACCACTTTCATTTTGTTTTCTTGATTCTTATGCTGTAAATTGTTTGTAAGGATGATTTACTAAAATATCAAATGGGACCCATAATATTCTTGAAAAGTTCCATATTTTTTTTTTACTTCGAAATCAGTTTAGCATTGTCTATGTGGAAGTAATTCTTTTGATTTCGATTTGTTATTTTTGGTTTGGGCAGTGAAAGGTTCCATTAGAAACCATTTATTTGGAAATACGATACTCAAAATACGGAAGGTAATCAATCTTTGCTCTGTTTTCCATTTTCTTTATTTATTTAAAAGATGGAAAATTCCTATTTGCTCTCAGTAAGAACATATGAATTCAATTTACAACCTTCAGCGAAGCCACAAACGTTTATCTAAATCTTGTTGTCAACACAAGTTTAGTTTGTGTTTCTACCATATTTCTTTTCGAGATTTTAGGAAGGTATAATTATCACTGCAACGTGTCATATATTCTTTAATTCCATTTATGCTTCATATACTTTTGCGAACGTCACTGGATTATTTTTCATGTGTTCGATAGAGATTCAAGTATTCCATTCCCTCATTATTATTCATGTTCTCTTTTATGTTAATTTCATTGCCCCACACATATGTTTGTTGATTTCCACAACTTATGTACATTGACATATCTCATTGTATTGTTCTCTATGTTAAAATGTTTGAAGTGAACACTTTAATTTTTCGAAATGAAAGTCTCGACAAGTATGAATGCTTCTCGACATATTAGTTATGTAACCCATCTCTCATTATGAAATGTCGTTTTGAACAGTTGGTCTTTGTTATTCTTGACAATGACTAAATATCGACGGATGAGTTGAGTCATTTGTCGATATGGACTATCATTCTCAATAGTTAAATGCAGTATTTCTCGACATATGGCAGCTTCTCGATAGATCAGTTTGGCAGCCATCTATCTACATGTCCAAACTTGGTTCATCTGAACCTTACATGTGTTTTTTGGCTTTCTTACTCGTGTGTTTCATATTAATATGTACGAATTATTATAATTTGATCTTCTTTTCTTTGTCGTTGTACCTTGTTCTTGCAGATAAATCTCAAAATCCTCATTCCTAAAAATGCGCGCTTGTGCGCCTATATATCTTAAATGAGCAATTTCAAGTACCTGAAAATCGCATTGAAGAATTTTGATGCTCGATAGCGAGAAGATTATAACAACTATTACCTCGGGTTCTTAGCCGATATACCAAAGGAATTGTGGTTCAATGTACAAGGATACCCGACAAGGTTTGGATTGCAAGAGTATGCGATCGTGACGAGATTAAAATGTGGGCTCGCCCCGAAAAGCAATGAGTTTACTAAAGTCATCGAAAAAGGAAACTGAAGGACAAATACTTCAAATCCTTGGATAAGATTTCATGTTCCCAATTGGAAAATGTTTTTCTCCGACCGTCGACGCCCCGAGCTAATCGATACAAGCTTGGCCTTATTTTAATTGTAGAAAGAGTATTTAATGCTCCAGATAATAATGTGGGTATCGATTTCGACACATTGTCAATCGTCAACAACCTGGACATCTTTTTTTACTACCATTAGGGTAAATTGGAGTACAATTGTCTGTTAAGGGGATTTAGGGGTAGTTGGGCAAGGAAATCTCGTGAGGTCCCGATCAACACTTCTTCGCTTCCCTGCATCATCTACCGGACTCCATACACCAAGGAAAGGAGGAAGATAGTCAAGAATTAGTGTCCAAGAAGTTTGTTAATGTTATGATAAACACTACTTGTTTTGCAACTTTTGGATGTATGGTGGATGTTGATATCTTTGTGATATGTGAACTATTGAATTTATCAGAAATCGTTAAGTCTGCCATTTCATTTGTATGTGACATTTAGGATAATGCAATTATTAATTATTTATTGTACTTTTGTCATGGATTCATATGGTAACGTCTGTATCGAATGTTTGTACCCAACTTTGAGAATGATAGGAACCTTCTATTGGGACCGACAGTTCCACTTTCGGGATGCGATGAAATATTTTATATGTGACCTTAAACACGACTAATGTTTGCAAACGGTAACGAAACGTCAGTGATAATATAATTTCCAAAAGTGTAACACAAGCATTGTGAGATGCAAAAAACAACTGTAGACAAGTTATGAACAGAAATATTTTGTCGAGACCGACAGTTGAACTGTCGAAATGTAATGAAGTAATCAGACGTATTCATACTTGTAATCAATTCGACTCTATCCGAATTCCTGGAATGTGATGACATTTGCTCATCACTGTCAACAAAATCAACAGCCTTTGAACTATATAATGGGTTATCCAGTTCTCATCTATTGGTATAGCCCCAATATCAAAAATTAATGCGTCGGGTGCATTATCGCTTGAGACACTATGCAATTGATCGACCTCATCATGTTGTACATTTCGGTGAACATCCGTCGCGACAAACGAAAGATTTTGGAAATTTGTATCCCTACTTATGTTAACAATTAGAGGCTTGACTTCCAAAATAATAACGTATATAACAGTTTCCTTATGAACTGATATGTACTAATTTAAGTCTTAATCTTCCCATATTTCGGCTGGAGGTATATTCATGTTCGGGACTTTGAACTTCAGTTCAATTTGAGATGAGGATCAAGAATACCAAGTTTTTCCTTCAATTGTAACACAATACTGCCTAGGGTAATACTTGTTGGAACTACAATGGAAGTGGTTTTGTCCCTTCTCCACTTCCATTCATCATCCACATAAACAAACTTTCTCCCATGCGACATGATGAATCTCAAATGATTACTCATACCTGAAAAGTTGAGATTGCAATGATAAGAATTCTGCGCAATCAATATATCAACATTTAATAGCATGAAAGTAACACATTCGAATATTAAATTCATACAATAGCAAAAGGTCAAACCGCCAGTTGAAATGTCTATCCGGTAGTTTCTAAATGTTGAGTACGACGGTTGAAATGTCTAGCCCGAAGGTTTCTAAATGTCGAGTTCGACGCTTAACTAAGTGTGTTCATCAATATCGTACCACCGAATGACAAATCTTCTTCCCAAATAATTTCCACAATAAATCATTAAAGAGTTCTTCAAGATATTTATTGGGTTTGATTGAAAAAAAATATGCAAAACATTAATGGTCACAATCAATTTTCAACTATAATATGACAACATCCTCACAATAAATAACTTTTGTTTCATTAAATATGGAATCCTTCACAATATTTTGTAAATGATATTAGTATATTTTCTCCAAAAGATTTGAAAAACCAAACAAATCAATGAATAATAATTTCGAAAATTTCTAATAAATTTGCCCATATTAAATAAGCATTTCAAAGTAGTAGCAAGTTTTAACATACGAAAAATGGAATATGCTAACCTCTCAAAATGGATGTTGAATTCAATAGCAATGTCTTCTTGATGAAGGAATGAAAAAGATGGTTAGAAAGTTAGAGTTTGTTAATGTTAGAAGAAAATGGTTTATGCTCGCTTTTCAAAATATTTTTTATTTTTTTAATTAAAAAATTCATATTACCCAATATAATATACATATATCAAATGTTTATAGTACAAAAATTAAATCATCACATTATAGCATTAATGAAATTCAAGTCAAGCATTAATGTCGTGAGGGTAAATTAGACCTTTCACACCAAAAATGTGACATTTTTTAGCACCATTAGTAAAAATGACAAATTTTATTGTACTTTCTAAATTTAGTGACATTTATGAAAAATCCCCATTATAAAATTGGGTTTGGGTTGAAAACAAGAAAATGATATTTTGGACTCAATTAATTAGTTGGCAAATGAAATAGGAAAATAATATTTTTGAGCTCAATTAATTAGTTGGCAAATTTATTTAGAAAAAAATAAAATAATTTGGCTTGTTTAATATTAAGATTAAAAATTAGGGAGATTTGGCTCTTATTCCGTTATTCGAGAATTGAACCAAACACGTCGGTTCTCGATTCCGATAACTTAATCATTTCGTTCGGGTTCGATTCGGTTCGGAAGTTTTGTCCTCCATAATTGTGGCTATTGGTCGATCAAATTGATTTGTAAGCTTGATAGCTCTGGATGGCATTGATGTAATATTAGAAGTAAATGGAAATCATTTATCTTTTTAGTGGCCTTAGAAAAGTTCCTCATAGAGGTGTGAGAGTATGAGGATAAAATAGGGAGTTCTTGAGTTTGGTGTTCCCAGCCCTTTTCTAGAATCAAGTTTGGTAGGCTATGATTGTTACTATTGGTTGGCCGAATTGATTTGTAAGCTTTGACATATGTGGTTGGCATTGATGTGATATTAGAAGCGAATGTATTGGTTTTAAAGGTGACAATAAGAGAGAGAAAGACATACGTGATATCAACCCATAAGAGTTATAATTCTGCCTTCCCCCTACCTGATATACCAACATACATGCTAATGGATGAAAAAGTGAACTTTGCATCTGAGTTTGTCTTCTTTTCGGTCTCAGTATTGGAGTTGGCAATTAGTATTTTTTTGGGCGGCTTATACGGTATGCTGGAAAGTCCTGCTTATGAGAGACCCCAAACATGCTCATTATTTCATCCCTTGGTTGTTGGCAATACCTAATTTTGGATTTAAATATACTTGTTTGATTATTTGAATAGGAGAAACATTTTCATTTTTTTTTAATTTATAAGTATCATGGATAACCGCCCTTTGTCTATTTGGATGGAAACATATGATTCTTTGAATTTGAGAAGTGTATTTCATTTTTGAATTTAAAAGTGTTGGAAGTTGGCATGTAATGATATCACCGTGAATTGATTTAAGCAGAATAATGTCGTGAAAAATGAATGACGACAAATGATCGAGGCAAGAGTTCGACTCTTTCTCCTTAAGATGATACCCCATACTTGTGCTGACGGTATTTCAACACTCGTCACCCAAGATACAACGATCTCGTCTTGTAATAGTAGCACTACAAATTATAAGACTTGACGAATCTACTCACGTTTTGATCTCTCTGAAATTTGGAGGAATAAAATGCACGAAAATAATTTTTCGATGCTGAATTGCAAAATATGAATAATGCAGGGATGAAGGAATAATTTCGGAAGAACAATAAAATCAGAGTTGATTTTGGAGTGAATGAAAATCGAGGGTATGAGAGCATATTTATAGAAGTTGAAACGTTGTGTTTAAAAGACACAACAATCGAAAAGTTGTGTCTTCAACAGACGCAAATCCTTGGACAAGAATCGTCAACCATCAATCCCCTTTTAGAGGAATCCACGTATTAGACACAAAAAATTGGGGAAAAATAATGTAATATAAATATAATATTATTTTACCAAAAATATATATCAGCTTGGCCCGAGTCCAAGTCCAAGTCCAAACCCAAGCTCAAGACCCACGATACGTGCCCATGCTTGTGTTCTTGCTGTGCTATGCTGAGCCGAGCAGAGCCGAATAGGCCGGTCGGATTGACGGCGACGACGCGTGTACGTTGGCTTTGGCACAAGCTACTAGCATGTAGGTTCTCTCCCTTTCAAAGATTATTGGTACCCCTTGGGGCCCAAAACCAAGTCCCAACCTTGAGCAATATAAAGTGATTTATATTCTTCTAACTTTCCTATGTGGGATTGACACTTTTCAAATTTCTCACCAATTTTTTTTCTAATTTATTTCAACTTCAAGTGATCGTCTTTTGACCTTAATTTTTCATTCATCCTAAATTGGTTTTGAGAAAATAAATTCACTGTATTAATCTACTCATGGAGTAGAACACACTCGATCACAGAAATATTTTGTCCAACTCACGGGACTTACTAAAATAATTGATCAAAAGTTGGTTAAACCAACTATTAAAAATCAGTTTTTCCAACAATCTCTCACATGAATGAAAATTAATGCAATAGACTATGCAGATCCTATAAAGAGATCAGACGGAATGTTATCGCATCTGGATAGGTACCTTATGGGTTTTGAACCTTCCGTAGTAGAATGCTATCGAATTTACTTAGATAATCAGTGAACGCGGTGTCTTGAACTGTCAGATGTTGGTGTAAATTAAGACAATAGTATTAACACAATAACCCCTTAACATTTTCGAGTTCTCACTGTTGTGTTCATTTTAGTCCTGAACAACTTTTGGATTTTATAAGTGGTTTAGAGAATTCAAGCATTTGAAATATTCTCATAGAAGCAGCCACACTTCACACTTATATAGGTGATCTCCTATAAAGAGTATCTGTCATACCCCCACTTAGATAGACCAAGATATATGAATTATTAAAAATATAACTTAACCTAGAACTTTCTGCAGATAGCACTTTCTTATTGTAGGAATGGATGAGAGTTAACTTCGAAGTGCTTCTTTGAATCTTCATAACTTAGTTGTCCAATTGAATCAAGATTTTGGGATCTTCAGTTAGCAATGTTGGGTTACCATTACAAAGATTCTTGCGTAGTAGGCTTTAAACCAATTCTTCTTGATAGACAGTATACTTGATCCCTTGATAAGCCTTTGGCAAGTGGATCCGCGAGATTTTCTCTAGACTTTCTCTAGACTTTACATAATCTATGGAAATAACACCATTTGAGATCAACTGCTTAATTGTATTATGTCTTTGAGGAATATGTTAAGACTTTTCATTATACATGCTACTTTGTGCTCTACCGATAGCCGACTGACTATCACAATGTATACTAATTGCGGGCACATGTTTATGCCACCATGTAATATCCTCTAAAAACTTACGAAACCATTCTGCTTTCTCTCCAACTTTATCTAAAGTTATGAACTCAGATTCCATCGTGGATCGAGCTATACATGTTTGTTTAGAGGATTTCCAAGATATACCTGCATCACCAATAGTAAAAACATACCCACTAGTGGGTTCTGAGTCTTTTGTATCTGATATCCAATTAGCATCATTGTATCCATAAAATACATTTGGATATCTAGTATAATGTAATCCAATATTTGAGGTATATCATAGATATCTAAGAACCCTTATTAATGCCTTCAAATGATCATTATTTGGGTTACTTGTATATTTACTAAGTTTGTTCACTACATATGCAATATCTGGACGAGTGCAGTTTGTAATGTACATTAGACTACCTATTATTCGAAAGTACTCTAATTGAGATACAGGTTTGCCTTTATGTTTGGCCAAATGTAGACTTAGGTCTACCGGTGTTTTAACTTGACTTTCATCATATATATAAAACTTTTTAAGTACAGTCCCAATATAGTGAGATTGAGATAGAACAAGTCCCTCAAGTGTTTTAAGGATTTTAATTTCTAATATTACATCTACAATACACATATATGTCATGTCAAAATGTTTTGTCAACATATTACTGGTATTTGTTATGATATCATAATTACTACCCATACTTAACATATTATCAATATGTAGATATATGATTACATATGCATTAGGTATGGTTTTAATATAAACACATTTATCATACTCGTTAATCTTAAAATCATTTGACAACATAGTTTTGTCAAATTTTGCATGTCATTGTTTTGATGCTTGCTTTAGTCCATATAACGATTTAACTAGCCTACACACATTTTTCTCATGTTCAGGAGCAATGAACCTTTCAGATTGTTCAATGTAAATTTATTCTTCTAGCTTACCATTTAAGAAAGCTATTTTGACGTCCATCTGATTGATTTCCAAATTATGCAATGATGCGATTGCAAATAATACTCTAATTGATGTTATCTTTGTCATATGTGAGTATGTAACGAAAAAATCAAGGCCTTCTTTTTGTTTGAATCCTTTAGCTATCAATCTGGCATTATATTTATCAACTGATCCATCAGTCTTTAATTTTCTTTTGAAAATCCATTTACAACCTAACGATTTGTTATTAGGTGGGAGATCTACCAACTCCCTGGTATGATTCTGCATAATAGAATCAATTTCACTTTTGATAACCTCTTTTCAGAATGGAGCTTCTGGACTAGACATTACTTCATCGAATGTCCTAGGTTCATTTTCTAACAAATAAGTTAAAAAAATTTGGACCAAAAGATGTAGACATTTAGGTCTTTTTGCTACATCTTGATTCTTCATCACTTTGATGATGACCAATTGCAGTATCATAAGTTCATTTTTGTAAACTTATCTCTTTTCTTTCCTTATAGGAAACTTGTCCTAAAAAAATACAGCATTCCTATATTCAATGATAGTATTTTCATATATATCCGAAATGTCTGACTTATGTACGAGGAATCGATAAGCACTACTATTATTAGCATATCCAATAAATATGCAATCGATGGTTTTATGCTCTATTTTAACTTGTTTATATTTTGGTATTTCTACCTTAGCTAAACACCCCCAAACTTTTAAGTATTTGTATGAAGGTTTATGACATTTCCATAACTCATAAGGTGTTTCTTTCCTACTTTTGTGTGGTAATTTATTTAGAATGTGGTTAGCTGATAGAATTGCTTCAACACAAATTTTGAGGTAAACTAGAACTAATCAACATAGCGTTCATCATTTCTTTCAGAGTACAATTTTTGCGTTCCGTAATATCGTTTGACTGAGGTGAATAAAGAGCTGTAGTTTAATGAATAATCCTAGAATCTAAACAAAATCCTTCAAACAGTACTCTATATTCCTCACCTGTGTCACTACGAACAACTTTTATTCGTTTGCTTAGTTGATTCTCAACCTGATTCTTGTACTGTTTAAATACTTCTAAGGTCTCGTCTTTGCTCTTTATCAAATAGACATAGCAGTACCTTGTGCAATCATCTATAAAAGTAATAAAATACTTTTTACCTTCTCTAGTTTGCACAAACTTCAAATCACAAATGTTACTATGAATCAATTCTAGAGGATTAGAGTTCCTTTCAACTGAATGAAATGGTGTTTTAGCTAATTTAGCCTCTACGCATGTTTCGCATCGATGATTTTGATCAAAGGAAATAGAAGGTAATAAATCTAAACTTACTAATTTACGTAAAGTATTAACATTTACATGTCATAACCTATCATGCTATAAGTTAGAAGACTTAATCAAGTAAGCAGAAGATTTATTTTTTTTAAGATCAAAATCACGGAGTACATGCATTACATTCATTTTGAATAGCCCATTGGCTAAGTACCCTTTGCCTACAAACATGCCATTTTTCATGAGTACAAAATTTTCAGATTCAAATACTAAGTTTTTTGCGAATATCGAGAACATTCAGCACATCGATAAGTGTTACTTTTTTCCCTGATGTCATTTTCAGCACTACTTTATCTATACCAACAACTTTTAACCGAGTTCTCCATGAATAGTTGTTGTCCATTGATAGGAGTGTAAGATGAAAACATATCCTTATCAGTACAAACGTGATGAGTAGTACCAGTATCTACGAACCATTTTCTCGAATTGTCCACAATATTTGCTTCAAATACAACAATTGAGAGCATTAGTTTAGATACACAGTTAGACAATCCATCTTCATCGGTCAAGAGTACTTGGTCCTTTTTGTTTTGCTTTTTCTGTTGGTAGTCCTTTGCAATGTAATCAGGCTTACCGCAGTTATAACAATCTCTTTTGAATTTCTTGGCCTTGCTCTTTTGCTTGCCATTACCCGAGACCTTCCTTTTCTTGTTAGTATTTGGTTCCACCAAATTGACTTTAACCTCCATTTGCAACTTTCCGGATTTCTTTTCAGAATTGCGATTATCTTACTTAATCCTTAACCATACAATCAAATCTTCAAGTCCCATTTCCTTGCGTTTATGTTTCAGGTAGTTCTTGAAATCTTTCCATATTGGTGGTAATTTCTCGATAATCGCAGTGACCTGAAACGACTCACAGAGCTTCATTCCTTCTGCATGTATATCGTGCAAGATGATTGTAGCTCTTGGACTTGATTCATTACTGTTTTAGAATCTACCATTTTGAAGTCCAGGAATTTGTCTACAACGAATTTCTTCAATCCAGCGTCTTTTGTACTTATTTTCCAATTATTCCCACAGTAATTTAGCTGTCCTAATCGAACAATATATGCTATATAGTGTGTTGTCAAGGAAATTGAGGACGTAGTTCCTGCATAAGAAGTTACTATGACTCTATGCATCAAATGCTGCTTGTTTTTTAGAATCTGTTTCATCCTCCTCAACAGTTGGAGCATCTTCACTCAAGAATTTTGTCAAATTCAGAGTTGTGAGAAACAATTTTTTGTTGCCATATCTTAAAATCCACTCTCGTAGATTATTTTGATTTCTTCCCGTGAGCATTATTAGGAGGTACGATAGATGCAGTATTACTTGCCATTATCGTCTTAAGATTGTTGGAAGTTGGCAAGTAATGATATCACCGTGAGTTGATTTGGGCAGAATAACGTCATGAAAAATGAATGCACGAAAAATGGTCGAGGTAAGAGTTCGACTCCTTCTCCTTAAGACGGTAATGCCCCGCACTGGTGCTAACAGTATTTCGGTACTCGTCTCCCAAGATACAATGACTTCGTCTTGTAATAGTAGCATTACAAATTACAAGATCCGACGAACCTACTCAAGTTTTGATCTCTCTAAAATTTGGAGGACTAAAATGCACGAAAATAATTTTTCGATGTTGGATTGTAAAATATGAATAATGGAGGGACGAATGAATAAAATCGAAAGAAAAATAAAATTAGAATTGATTTTGGAGTGAATGAAAATCGGGGGTATGTAGGCCTATTTATAGAAGTTGAAAAGTTGTGTCCAAAAGACACAACAACTGAAAAGTTGTGTCTTCAACAGACAAATCGTTTGGATAGGAACCGTAAACTGCCAGCTGCCTTCTAGAAGAATCCACGTGTCAGGCACAAAAAAATCGGGGATCAAATATTATTTTACCAAAAATATATATCCAAGCCCAAGCCCTATGACCCGTGTCGTCGGACAGACGGCGGCGCGCGCTGGCTTTGGCCCAACCTACTAGCATGTATGTTCTCTTCCTTTCAAAAACTATTGGTACCTCTTGGGACCCAAACCCAAGTCCCAAACTTGACCAATATAAAGTAATTTATATTCTTCTAACTTTCCTATGTGAGATTGACACTTTTCCAATTCCCCACCAGTTTTTATTCCAAATTATTTCAACTTCAAGTAATCATATTTTGGTTTTAATTTCTCATTTACCCTAAATTGGTTTTGAGAAAATAAATACTTTACATTAATCTACTAATGGAGTAGAACACACTTCACCAAAAAAATATTTTGTCCAACTAACGTGATCCACTAAGATAATTGGTCAAAAGTTGGTCAAACTAACTAATAAAAATCAATTTTTCCAACAAAAAGTATTGTGGAAAATGCCTGCTCTTTTATCTGGAGCTAAACATCTGTCTGATTCTTTGAATTCGAGAAGCATTGTATACATTGTGCCTACTTTGGATTACCATAGTTTAGAACTAACCAAATTTCTCACCTTACTTGGTGGTATATAGTTGAACTTGTTCAATTGCTCCATGTTACCCTTTAATGCTTGAAACTAAACGTACTTCCATTCGAAGGTTTTTTCAATTAAGTATCGAGGACAAATTTCTGCAATTTTTGCACATGTAATAATGCCTTCTCTTTTGTTTTCATGCTTTTATAAACATGAAAATGAGTGATGTGTAGACTCTCATCTCATTGCCGATAGTTTACATGAATGATTTTAGTTGAACTTTTGGCTGACTAATTTTTATTGAACGCAATCAATTCTATATATACTAGTGCAATCCTATCTATAAATGGAAAAAGAAATATTATCATATTATTACATTAATTCATAGCTAGACAGCCTAGACTAAAATATAAGATATGTAGAATGCAAGTTAAAATATATTTCCTATTCTGTCTCTCCCTTAACTTGGTGCATGGATATTAAACGTCTTTGGACAGTGATGTATATAATGGCCCACTACTTGAAAACATTTGCCAAATTCTAATTACCTTGTGTAGCAAAGACCTTCCCTCTCTCTACCATTGTCAATGGTCATCTTCGTTAGATTGTCCTCCATATGGGATACTTCGAGGTACATGAAAGGCAGAAGGAGACGCATCAGAGGTGTCAACCGAGCACATTTTTTCTTTTCAACTTGCTTAATTTGAACTACTTCAGATTGTTGGAAATGTGTTATTTGGTGAATGAGAAATTAAGCCAAATTTTGAATTATTGAAAAATTATATGGAATATTGTGAAATATTCTAGAAAATATGTAGATGAAAAGATGTGTCTTTTCATATGAATCATGACTCTTGGAGATCATGACTTTTGACATTATTTTTCAATAATTGTCTCTTTATGTAGAGATGTAATTATATCTCTCCAATTGGTGTATCTCTTCATAGAGATTAATTCGAAGAGGTGCGTCCTCTCGTTGAGTTTTTTTTTGAAAACACAACTGATGGATGATTCGTTCATTAAATTTGAATATGGTGAATAAGTATTATTTAACATGAAATAATACTATCTCGTGAAATGTCACAAATGTGATATATGTTGGGAGAAGTTGCAATTCTTGTGAATCAAGATACTTAGTATTCTTCATTGTTGAATTTGATTTCAATCGTGGAACCAATTAAATTGGTATATGTTTGAAAATATTGTTGGTCTATGTGATGACCTTAATTTAATTTGGATGATCAAATTAAAAGATAGTTGGATTGGAGTACATTGTATACTATTTCAATTGAAATAAATTGTGGATTGATGACCACTTTGAAAGTACTTAGACTTTCATGAAGCATTCGATATGGACATTAAGATATGTGTCTCTTGGTATGGATGTTCCAACTACTATATAAGGGATCCCACATGTTTGAATTTGATATGGAATAATGAGAAGTGGAACAAATTCAATTGATAGTTCCATATCATTCCATTTCATGTTTTACTTTAGTTTTGCATAAAACACTTTGTAGAAGTGATTATTTCTTGCATCAAAATCATGGTTATGGTAGAGAGAGAATTCCGTTCGAGTTCGTTGGTCTAAGTCATTTGGAGTGCTCCTATGGCTAGACGTGGTCGTTGTATCTTGGGAGATGATTGTCAAGAAACCGTTAGCACCGATGCAGGGCAAATTCATCTTAAGGACAAAGTGTCAAACACTTGCCTCGACCAATCGCATCACTTGCATCTCCTCTTTCTTTTTCCGATTTCATTCTAATTTAGTATTTTGATTTCGGAAAGTAACTAATATTCTTTTGATTTCATGCTAAGGTTTGAATTGAAGAACAACGTGCGTTCACTCATATTGGGAAGTGAAGAATCCATATTATTATATTCGAAGTCGGTAAATCACTATTTTTATCTTCTCAAATCAGATTTCGGTAAGTCGAATTCTATTTCGATTTCAAGAGTATAACACGGTACGTATTGATTTGAATATAACGTGCACATTTATCGGTGTAATATCTCCAACACAGATAACCATGTAGTCTTCAACAAACATCTTCAGTGTTTGAAGTGCAGTGGCAGTAGGTGCAAGGCCTAGAGAAGGGGTTGAAGTAGTTAGCCGATAAGTTACTTTCCTGGACAATCAAAGTTGAAGCCTCAGAGTGAACAACTGTCTCCATATTTACTTGTTCTTCATGGCAAACTAGTAAGTAGGTCTCTCTTAGACTTGGGAGAGGAATGATAGCCAACAAGATTATTAACTTGATTCAAGCTGTGATCAAGACTTGCAAAAAACATATAAACTTGATTCTTAGCAATAAGCTTTCTCTGTTTCTCAATATCTGCGGCATTCACATCCGATAATCGAGTTCCATGAACATGGAGTTAAGGTCATTGTAGTATTTAGCAAGAGGTCGACCACCTTGACAAAATTGAAATCAATGTGGCATTTTAACTGGATATGTCAGTTCTGCTTCAGTTCCAAAAATTTCTTGGAACCGAATGTTTCCATTTACAAATATCTAAAGTTCAATAAGTATAATGGTTCTTGAAATACGTGGGCCAACCCACCCAAATCCTACCCTAATTGAAATGGCTTGTTGATCAATTTGTAGACTTGTGGAGAAATGGGTTGTACATCCATTCATATACTTGTGAATAGTTAGAAACATCAAGATAGTTCCCTTTTATTGCGTCGTGAACTTTATTAGCCTTTCTTATTGAACAAAATGTGACATAAGATTATTAATATGGAAATTATGAGCCAAAACTAGACTAATGCATCTTCGGTCTCCCACATCACAACTTAGGATCATTAGAGACATGTACAAACTTTTGTCCCGTGCTATATCCCTTTTCTTTTGACCTACAATATGCATATTCTGAATTTAAATCTACACAATTCAGTTAACCCCATTCAATTTACAATCATGCTACTTGTATATGGCCACATGGGCCCTGTACTTGGCACCCCCTATAGGTGGGGGGGTATGTGGCACCCATGTACAACCATTATTATCCTTCAATTTAATATGAATAAGTTACGTTTTATGAATGTTAAAGAAAAAGAAACATTTTTGCTGTCAGAAGCGCTCAAAATACTTTTGCCACCCATTGTTCCTTAGGGTTTGAATTATTCTTGAACACAATGAAAGATTTGAAACGTTGCAAGTAAAGAATAGCCAAGATCTACAGAAGAGAGCCTTTATATGTTAGAATTCTATGGCATACCAGACGATTAGGTCGACAAGGAGGGAGGGTGGCACAACATTGTGTCGTAGAGGGATATCGGCGGCAGCTAAAACAATAGAAAGACCCTTAGAATTCTAGAGCTTACCAAAGGGCTGAGTCGACCAAGGCAAATGATTGCGTATTACAGAGAATGGTTGTTGAAGGATATCTCATGGGATAGAGGCTAAGAAGCACCAACATGGACACGAGTGTCCGACACGTGACTTTTTTTAAAAGTTTTGACATGATATATTGTCATACGTTGATTAAAATATTATTTTTTAGCTTATTTTAATTTAATAGTTTAAAGTAATAATTTCTTATACTTATTGTATTATATATATAAATAATAAATAGAAATCAGACTTGACATTAAATTCATACTAATTACATTATTCATCTTGAATCTCTTCAACATCTTCATCTCCATCATCCGCAAATACTATTGTCTCGAATTTTGATTCGTCTAGAGACAAATTAACAACTTCAAGCACACCAACATCTTCAAATGTATCAAATGCATCTTCACTGATATCCCACATTTTAGTCTCTCCTTGGGAGTAATGCGCACTCCTTAATGAGAGACGAAGATGGTTATGGACAAAGACTAAATCTTGTGCACGTTTTGGAGTTAGCTTATACTATTTAAGAAAGGTATTTGACTTCTTATGTAAGTTTTGAGGGTAAAATGGTAAAAAAAATAATTCAAATAAAATTTTATTTATTTCGTTGTTAAAGAATAAAGTTGGTAAAAAAGTAAATTACATATTTACTAAAAAGGAATACAAGTGGGCCCAACAATTTAACAATTACATGGGTTTACATACCGACTTTTCATTTTTTTTTTGGGATATTTTCAAAAATGTCCAATTTTATGGGTGTCAATTGAAAAATGTCATTTTCTTATAATTCTTGAAAAAAATGGCCAAATTTGATACTAATTTGTCTATTTTACCCTTAATGAAAAGATTAATCAATGTTATTTTTTTTTTCAATTTGACACATATTTCGAGAAGAGCAAAATGACTTCCATGAGAAGCCACCATAATTGTAGATATTACCAAAGTGAGTTCATTTGCTTACATTTTTAATTAGATATTAACCAATTATTGTAGAAAAATTGAAGAAGTTTAAGTAGACATTCCATTAACACCTACAAAGAAGTATATGATTCCAATTTTGAAGAAATAATTTGTTTTCAAGTCAACAAATTTAATTTCTTCCAAATTTGAAGTTGATTAGGCTCTCATTATTTCTTGGTAGAATGTATTTTTCTTTGAAATCTTATTTTAATTGATAAGTTGTGTTTAGTAGTTGTTATATATTTGATTTCATTGTATTGGATTATACAAACAAGTAGATATTTGTTGTAACATTTTTATTTGTTGTAACATTCTTCAATAACTTAGGTAGTTAATAATTTCAGGTACTTCTATATTGAGAATGTCATTAATGATGGAATTTTTTTTTTTTTCCAAAAATGGTGGTTGAAGTTGAAGAAGATGATAAATGCATATGTTAAAGTGAATACTGTCATGTCATTCTCGACATTTTATAAACATCGATAATGATAGTTTAAATGTAATTCTCAATATTTCCAAATATCGAGAATAACATTAAACACTAAACGAAATTAGGGAACATTTTGTGTACAATGTTTCACATATTGCATGCGATTAGCATCTTTGTTTTATGTATTCGTTATCAGCTGATATTATTTTCGTTTATGGCATGCAGATATGGGAGATGTTATGAGATTCATTGTCTCGTACGGTGGTACATTCGTTAACATGGACGATAAATGGAAGTGGTATGGGGATCGAACAACATCAATTTTTATTCGACGTGATATTAGATATGAAGAGCTTGTACACACATTATTCGAGAAATTGAATATTGATAGAATGAAGTTTTGAATTCAATTGAAATTCAAAGTTCCGAACATGAATATACCATCTGCTAATGTAGCCGATGATGAGGATTTGCAATGGTACATTTCTGTTTACACACAAGCAGCCTTATGTATAATTGCAGATCAATATGATATTGGAGAGCACGAAGTGCATGTTGGAGTTGACCATTTCTAACCAATAGAAGATGCATTGTGTGGACGTGACGAAGTGGGTTTGTGTGAACTACAAGATTCGCAAATGATTCATAATACGGATGTAAGTTTGGGTAAATGGAATTCATATATTGGAAATGAGATTCGGTCGATCGATGAAGAAGACATTGAGGAGAATTAGATCTTCTTTAGCAAGAAATAGCGATACACAAGGCTTCGACTGAAGGCTTTGACAGAGAAGTTTTATTTCAAGGTTAAAAAATCGAATCATATATCTCTTATTTTGTGTTGTGTCGATACCATATGACATTGGCTAGTGCAAGCTTCTAAGATAAAAACTTCAGACATATTTAAGATTCGAAAGTACATACCTAAGCACACATGTTCTTTAGACGTTCGGCGGAATGCACAAATTCATGCAACGAGTGCACTAATTGGGCATCACATAATGCAACGATTGAATAATGCAAACCAACCATACGTTCCTGCCGGTATTATCGACGATATGGAACGTGAATTTGGTGTACAAATTATCTACAAAAAGCATGGAGAGCTAAGGAGAAGGGCATTCAAATTCTTCGTGGTTCACCTGAAGAAAATTTTCAGAAATTGCCGTCATACTGTCACATGTTAACTTATAGAAACCCAGGAACCGCCGCATACATTGATCTTGATATCAACACGTTCTTGTATTTCTTCTTAGCATTCGGGCTGAGTATACGTGGTTTTCGAGAGTGCATGAGGCTGGTAATTTGTGTCAATGGGAGTCATTTGAAGGGCAAGTATAAGGGAATACTACTAGTAGCTGCAGCGTAAGATGCCAACATGCATATAAATATTATATTGCTTGGGGATTGTCAATGGGAAAACAAATGCATCGTGTTATTGGTTCTTCACGAAGTTGAAAGATATCATTGAGGACTCAAATCAGCTAGTATTTGTGTCGGACAAGAAGAATAGCATTAAGTTATTCTTGCTTTCTTACCACATTGCTTGCATATGGCATATCGAGAAAAATCTTATTTCTAGGTATAGTTGTAGCAATGTCATTTATTTGTTCAAGCGTGCAGTGCTAGCATATCGTCTTTCGAAATTCAAGCAGTTCATGACACATATTAGAGCTATTCGACCAGTAGTGGCTTCTTATTTGGGACGTGTTGGTTTCTCCACCTGGTCATGAGCAAATTTCGTTGGTAATTAGTACAACGTCATGACTAATAACAGTGTGGATTCACTACTCGCAGTCCTCAGGCGACAACGAGGTTTTCCTATAACCTTGTTGGTCGAAAACATTACATCATTAATGCAACAATAGTTCTTCGAGAGGAGAAACACATCTACCAATTGTCATAGTGCCTTGACACAAAAAATGGAGGAGGAATTGAGAATATTGTTTGACTCGGTGCAACCTTCCAAGTACGAATTTGGATGAACTCGTTTTCGAGGTTGCTGTAGGTGCAGAAATGTATACTGTCGACCTTATAAGTACCACATGCTCATGTCGAGAGTTTCATATGCGATAAATTCTATGGGCACATGCATCCTTATCTGCTTGCTCAAACGGTAAATCAATATATGACATGTGCTCCCCTTACTACACTATAGAGTGTTGGCAAGCTACGTACAAAGAAGTGCTTTACCCCGTCAGAATGGAGTCAAATTGGGTTGTTCCTCATGCCATTCGCTCCATCGAAGTGTTGCCTCCAAATATACGTCGAACACCAGGTCGCCCTCCAACACAACGTAAATGCTTAAGAACCGAAAGGTCGACCGCACACGAAAAATGTGTCCGATGTGGGGGGGACTGGACACAATAGGCAAACACGTAGAACCCTACCTTTAAGTAGCACGTGCACTTGAATGACATTGTGTTTTTTACCGTGAAATGATTTGCTAACATGAATTATCAATGTTTTGAAGTTTTTTTTATGCATTACATGCTTTCTATCTTTTTTGTTTCCAATTTTAATTTCTTAGTGTATTAATTGGTTGGGTTTCCTTTTATTATTTAATGACTAGAATTTTCTTCATTATTGTATACACAATTTGGTAATGGGTACGAAGGAAGCCATGAATGACTCATTTTCATAAGTCAGTAGACATACAAAATGGTAATGACAACAAAAGCAGGCCATACTGTCTGCATGTTGTAGGTCACTACATATACAAAATGGTGATCACCAAAAAAAAAAATACCCATTACCTATATGGATTTTTATGTCACTAGATATACTTCAACATTTCACTTACGACGATTGCATCTTCTACATATCCTCCACAACGGACAAAGAGGACATCTCACTGTCATCCTCGTCGTTGGAGCTTATGATGATCACATCTTCATTTATGGTAGGAACCACTCCGACATTGTTATCCTACAAGACGTGGTGTGCTCCCGCTGGGACTTCTACTGGCACGATCCCACGATCGACGATACGATCACCCACTTCAACTTCGAACGACTCAATTTCTTTGTTTAGATTCAGAAACGGAATGGGATGAAGGCTTACCCTACGACGACGGTTCCCCGGTTGAGGAACATATGGAACAAAAACATTGACATCTTCATCATCTTTCGAGTCGATGACGATCGGGTTGTCCACAAACGACCCAGGTGGGAAGAAGTTAATAGCAACATCGATATGAAGAGTTTCATGGGTGGATGAAGACATAATCAATGGAAGAACTTGTTAATGCTAGTAATTTCATATTCAAGCCAAGGTCAATGCTTTATAGTAGATGAGTACGTATTCTTCAATGCATTAAATATTAATCACACCAACTCCCACCAATTTCTATATACATTTGATTGACAATTATTTCACATCATTGGGTGTAGACCTTGTATTTATGATATGAGGAGTTTCTTGGGTTGATGAAGACAGAATCAATGGAAGAACTTGTTAATGCTAGTAATTTCATATTAAAGCCTAGTGAATTGTTTTAGGGTGGATCAATATTTGTTTTTCAATGCATTAAATCTTATCAAAATAACTCCAACTGTTTCTATTAACCCTGTTTCTATTAACTATTGATTGACACTTATTTCAAAACATTGGGTGTAGACATTGTTCTTGTGATATGAATATTAATTGATATATTTCTCAACAATAAAGCTTAAAGTACATCTACAATGAAATCGATTCATATATTTTCATACTCGTTGTCATTTTCCCATTTAGTTGGTTGGATTGCCTTTTTTCTCGACATTTCATGCCTTTCTCGACACTTGAAAAGTTGTTATAGACATTTGTATTCAAATCATCTCGACACTTGACATTACATTTGTCTAGAAAGACATTTCGTTCGAAGCAGGAGATTTCTCTACATTTCATACGATTTTCTCTGCATTTGATCCGTCGTTCTCAACATTAAATATCTGACAATCTTGACACTGGATATTTCAACCATTAGGAACGACAGTTCGTAAATGTACAGATAATTTCAGACTTGAATATCATCCAAGTAACTGAATGACTCGTGTACGATTTTCTCCATTTCAATTGTACATCAACACTAAGAACTATACCATCAACCAAAATATATGCCTAATGATAATAAACAAAACGACAAATGTCAATTCTTTTCTAAAAATAATACCATGCTACGCTAACATTGTAGAGTAACTACGCATTCCTCTTAGTCTTTTGACGACCAGATTGTGTAAACGGAGTTTGCGTGTTAGCACTAGGCACCTTAACCCTGATGGATCGAGGTCGGGATGGCGGTGGAACATTGACATTAGGTGGATTCGCGGTGGTGGTAACCACATATGAGGACCTCCCAAACGAGCCATCGACATTACAAGCATCCATTTTGCTTGCCTCGACATGCATTTGGCAATGATATATCATCATAATCATCACGTACAGGCTTATCTTCATCGCCCATATTCTCACAACCAAATTCACTGTACTCATCACTCACATTGTGTCTCCCAATTTCTGTTACTACATCCTCAAACCTACGTTTCATCATATTTATTTGATCTGTCACATGTTCTTTCATACAACACATATGATCTCCCATTTCCTTCTTGATACCATTGAACCTTACGTTCATTTCCTTTCTCAGTTTACCCAACTTTAGCTCAAGCATCTCCCTCTGTCCAACGAATAGAGCTCTTATCTCATCAAAAGACACATGCCTCACTGCTAGACAATTTTCCATGCTAGAAGATGATGGCAAGTTCTGGACTGGATCGCGATGTCCTCTTTCTCCACCTTCATCATCATTAAAATCACACAGAAGAAGTCCACTTGTGTGAGCTCTCTTGGATTTCATGCCTCGGTTGTTCTCATTATTTGGTAGCACTTCACCTTCTAGTGGACAATCTTGTATTTCAGTTGATTGAAGTACGAAACTGTCCAGAACGGGGTCTGCGACATCTTCGAATGGAACTAAATCGACAAAGTATGGCTGCAATTCTTCTGCAGCAGTAGCGCGTAACGTCACTCACAAGTGTACCTACGAAGGGAGGAAAAGTCATCAAAATCAATGATAATATACGATGAAAGTATTAGTTCAATTATTTATGTGAATTGCTCACATGTGTTTTGTCGAAGAAATCTAAATACGTTCTTAATTGATGTTGTCTTGTGCCAGACTATCGCAACATCCTTAGAGTGTTGTCACCAATTTTACTCGAAAATCGAGCTCCCAACTCTAGGATTGCCTCGTACACCTACAACTGTAACATATTTATAACAGTGGTTACCATACACGAAAAGACATAAAAATGTGCAATACATAGAGCTGAAATAAAATACAAACACGTGTATACTTGTACAGCAAGAGAAAATCCGTACAACGTGTAAGACATCATGTCACAATCGTTGACCTTTGCCAAGTATGCCTTTCTCCCCCTATCCACGGAGCAGTGATTTGATAAGAAGCTCAAAGCATACAGTCCCCCTGGATAGGCATTGAAGAAATCCATGTCGTCTACAATGGAAAGAGTATCGGGATGTATCCCTATATTCCGGTCTCTAGAATTGAATACCTCTTCAATAATTAGTGCCAACCCAAGCTTGTAATGATCGTTACGGTTCGCATATTTCAGGAAAACCTTCTCCAGGTCGCTACAAGTAATTCGGTCTCTATTGGTAAACTTTGTGTTTCTTACTTGTGAAATTTGGCCAGGAACGCGATCTTCACCCAAAATTTTATAGCGGTGTGAGGACATCAACAAATATCTAAAACGAACAAGATAAAGAATATATAACCTACAAAGGGAGAGTGGGATATGCTGTAATAAAATCCATGTTCTGCTAACAAAAGGCTAAATTGTCAAAAGTGGACATTTCTTGAAATTTTGTCATGAAATAAATATAATTTTCAAAAAAAAAGGAATAGGGACACTGCTACAATAGCAAGTAAGGGTTCTTATAAATTAATTGTTAATCCGATATTATTGAGAGCAATAATTACACGAAACAAAGAACGAAAGCAAAAAAAAAAAAAAAAACACACACACACACACACACACAATTTGAAGTGGTTCATTCATCTGCGAGTTTCCCAAAGAACGACTATAACAGAAAAAAGTATCACACGCCCACGCAATTCTCCCAAGTATACTGGCACAATTTTCTATGAGTGATTTGTTGAGCTCATACATTATAAGACAACACAATAAGAATAAGTGGGAACAAAGACTACTCTTTTTCCAATATTTTAATTGATACAGATGCACACATGCCGCAACTAAACAAGAATAAAGTGTTACTCTAGATTCTTTACAATGTATAACCATAAAACTCAAGATCATCTTTACAAAACTCAAGCATCATTATGGGAACTAGCAAAAATATTAGTACCAGTCAATTTTATTAAAGTTGTATATTAAACAACAAGTCCAATAAATCACACACAATAGATTTCTAGTTGACTTTTTCGGAAGTCATCACTTTTTGGTTATGAACATGTTAACTTTTTATATTAAAAAGAAACTTATCTGAAAGTAACTCGCACTTTGCTTACAAAATAAGTAACATATTCAAGAAGTAATTTTTTAAGATTAAGGAAATGTGTCCTTACTCTTAATCCTATAGTATAATGTGTATTTGACCATTATTTCAAGTTAATTTGCGTTTTTATTCATGACTACATAACCATTCAAGACCCCCACCCCTCTGGAAAAGTAAAACACATTGAACCCTCTTTAATCATATGCAATACATCATCTTCAAGTCATCTTTCATTACAAAAAAAAAAAACAAAAACAAAAAACAAAACGAAAGCCTAAATACCTAAAACAATCACTCTTTATGATAATGAATAATCTATGGTGATTCTATGCACTTTGTCTTAACTCTATCTAATCTAAATTCTCCAAGTTCTAACATATATCTCTTGGCAAGGCTTATTTTGCAGTTCATGACCTCCAGCACTATTGCTGCTACCATCCATAAGACAAATAACTGAAAACAATGCAAAGTAGAAAGAAAAAACAGTTAAAACATAATACAAAAAATTTCAAAATAACATAAGTTAACTTGAAGAAGTATACTATTAAATTTAGAAGTTCTCCTAAAGAGTACTTGTAATTTTTTTACATTGAAAGCAAATATTCTTCAATAGAAAACTTGAAAATTTCAATGAAAAATACACAAATGAACGAAAAGGAAGTTAGAAACAAATTCACAATATTAATTTCAACAGGGAGACACCAAAAACACTAAAATGAAAAATAAAATTAAATGAATGAAAAATTGAAGTCTTTAAGAGAATATGACCTTCTATCTTGGTGCCCCAAGATCGCTACACTATAAACCACTAATGTAAAAATTGTCTATCTATTTCCTTGTCTCGTACTCACTCATGGAAACGGTCTACATTTCTTTCACTTAATATTCTCTTTCACTTCCTTGAATGAGGTTGCCATGTCACCAAAATGGTTATGGTGGAAACTATCAGTGCATCATACCATCCGAACCATTATAGTTATAAGGGACAATGTGATAGTTCATCATGCCATGTCTACAATCACTAATCACAAGGAGATCAATGAGTTCTATCATGCCATGTTTTCTTGTGCTAAATGCGTGCTATGAAATTGGTGAACCATGTTTAGCAATGACAACTCGGACCTGGCACCATGAATCTAAGCCTTTATTTGTCTTCATCATATTCATAAGTTTGATTTTTTGAAACAGATGTAGTCTGTGAGTATTAGAGAGAAGTTTTTTTCTACCTTTTTTTGTGAATGTACAGTGAGAAGTAGAAAATATTATGAAAAATGTGAGAAATAAATATTCAACAAAAGACCTCAAGAACTGCAAGAAGGAAGAAAAATATCCAACTAATATCAAAAATCCTGTACAAAAATAATCAATTTGGAAAACACTTGCTAACCCTTGCTTTCTGGCAAAAAACCCATTCTTCTAGTAACGTTCGGTTCAACACTTCGATTTTCACACAAAAAATAAATTCATAGAAGAAACGAACAAATTCGAAGTAAATACCTCAAAAAACTACAAAAACGAAGAAATATTGAACAAAAAAAAATCAAAAATCTTGTACCTTGTTTTCTCACAGGGAAATCCCTTCTTCTTGAATCCGCATGGCGCTAAGGTTTCCTCTAACAAAAGAAGTGAATGGAAATGAAAATAAAGAAAAAACTATAACAACGAAGAAATATTGAACAAAGAATCAGAAATCTTGGACCTTGTTCTCACAGGGAAATTCCTTCTTCCTGAATCTCTCGACCTAATATTCTTCTTTTTGTAGATTAAAACGAACAGCAAATGATTTTGAGAGACTATTGTTCAAACTATGGCATAGGTTCTTCGTGAGAGAACAAAAGAAACGACGTGACACTAGGGTTTCCTTTGATAGAAGAAAACGATGGAAGGAAGCAAAAAGGAAGCACACGACGTCGTTTTCAATTAGAAGGAAAAATAAAAACCATGGGCGATAGGCCTAGTCGACATGTGTCCTGCCTTTTCTTTAGCCTCTTTTATATATATTTTAGCCTCTTTTATATATTAGGGATATGAGAACATTTGTAATAGTAGTAGAATTTGAAATTTTCATTAAGGAAATTTTGGTCTAAATTTTAGTAAAATAGACATATAAGAAATTTTGGACATTTTTGTAAAGGGTAATTATATTACCACTACAAAAATTATTAAGTACACCACAACTTTCTTATTTACTTAAATATCCTTAAGTGAAATTCCATAATTAGGGTTTTAATATAGTTTTTAATTAAACAAATTATTGTTACATCAAAAATATAAAACCTAATTTTTCTTTTTCTTTAACATCTCATTGCTCATAGCTATTCTGGCGACTTTTGCTTTCTTCCGCGGAGGCAAGATAATTTTCTTTTCTTCAAGATAAAACGTTATAAAAAACAATCATGTCATCCATTGTTTTCATCTCTTATAAAATGACGAACTTACTCTTATCCTTAAATAACAAAAAAGAAGATAGAATAAAAAATTGCAGTTAGAATTCCAAATTTTAAAAAAGGTATAAATGAGTAAAAATTAAAATAATTAAAAACAAAAGAAAAAAATTTCTTTCCTTATCCTATCAATCCTACCTCTCCCCTGCCCAATTTCCTCCAACAATCACCACCACCACCAGCAGTCCAACACAACTTTTAAAGAAATGGTTTTCAATAAGAACAATGTTTTTTTCCTTGTTTGCTTTTCAACACTGCTAGGATCATAAAATTTTGTCCATCCGGCAATAGTGCATTACTTCGGATTTTTCAATTAACGACCAAACAACAACAAAGCAATGGAAGTATGAATCAGAAGCGCAAACATTCGATTACACTACACTATCAGCAAACAAGATAAAGAATCCAACATAATATTACAATTAAAATCTTGTTAAAAGCAATTAGAAAGGCTATGAACCAACATTTCACGATTCTTAGGCAGTAACTAACACTGAGATACTGCAAATTCTTGTATTAGAATTAGTGAAATGTTTAAAGGATGAGAAAAATGAGGAGTAATATTGGGGTGATGAGTACACCACATTCTTTTTTTTTTTTTAGTTTTTATTAGATAAGGAGTATAATTATAAATTTATTGTGGTATATTTATTGAAAATAAAATTTAATTATGATGTGGTATAGCAATTAAATTTTGTAGTGGTAATATAATTAACCTTTTGTCAATAATCCAGAAAGAGTGGACATTCTTTGAAATTTCCACTTCTTTTTCACTTCCACTGACTTTTCATTTGTTTCTTGCGGCAGTCTCTTCATTTCCTTTTTCTCCTTCTTTTCTTCGCCATACTTCTTCTTCCCAGGTAATACTAGTCACCACTGTCTGCATTTCTTCCTCCCGGCTATTTTTCTTACTGGTTTATTCGATCCATATAACTTTTCTCTTCTCGACACGCCGCAAGGAACTCTGACACGCGTCAGTGTCGTAGGCGTACCGGTGTATACGTGTCGGACACTGATACGTTGACGCCAGCAACGTGTCCATTCTTCTGAGGATGAGGTTAGGGTTCAGCTTGGGTTTCTTTGATTCAGAAAGTTTTTGTTTGTTCTTGAATTAAGGTTTGGGATATAGGGCTCAATTCCGAAACCTAATTAGAAGCTTAACTTTGAAGTAAAAAGAAATTAAAATTGACATATCCAATGAAATGTAAAAAACTTGGTTGGACAAGCAGCACAAGGCTGCTTACCGGAGAATGGAAGTGAGCTCAAGTCGGATCAAATGTGCTTTGACACCAATTCAAGTTGAAATTTTGGTTGAACTAATTTATTTCTTCAATCAATCCTATATAGCCTCTGTTTGGGATTAATTTATTAACGATTATAAAAGGAAAAACTTTTCCTATACTGCATTAATTCCTAGTTAGAGTAGAAGATAAGACAAATAGAATACAGGTTAAAATAGATCTCCCATTCTAACTGTTTTCATAGTCATGAGAAGAGAGTTATTGATGGACAGTTTACATTTGGTAAAGATGCTTAAATATAGCATATTATGTTATCCATTTTCTTTTTTGAAATTTTGGTTTACTCTTACTTTAGATGATACATTTCTTATAGAGTTATGTGCACCACCGAAACTGCTGATGTGCATGTAATTAAAATTCTAAAAATATTCCCTGGGAACTTGGTCAGGCAGTTGCTGTGAAATTTGACAAATATAGTTAGTTATTACGTAGCATATCAGTATTATGGTGTGCAGTAATCTGCATGATTTAAATCAATTTGTTTAGGGCCCTAAAGTTAATTAGACCATTTGAAGTTGGAATAGAAAGTGAAATCAAATTATAAATTGAGGCAAATCATGTCTGAGAAAATACTACCGAGTCTGGTTTTGGATTATTGTGGATCCTATACTTTGTCAGTATGTGCGGGATAGTATCATGTCTGAGAAAATGTTACTGACTCTGGTTTTGGATTGTTGTGGATCCTATACTTTACTGATCCATATGTACACGATAGGCTTTTAGTTTAATGTTTATTATACCTCTAACCCCTATATTTTTTATCATTTATTTGGTCGTCACTTGTGATTTTGAGTTTCTGATTGATGTTGGAGAAATTATAACGATGAATTGAATGGTACACACAACATAAAATATGTCTCCATATTATCACGTTAGACGAAATACAAAATTTGGTCAGTCAATCAGATACAAAGCAAATATAATGGTAGCAGCAGCAGCAACAACACTAATAAAAATAATTTATAGTATCGTTATTCTTTTGTCATCATTGGTTGCAGAGCATTTGATTCTACTAAAGTTTGTATGGACGTAGCACTGACTAAGTGTTGTCAATGATACCCGAAATTTATTGAAATACAGTTTAACTTGTTGCCGTTGTTCTTTTATCATTGTTATTATTCTTTGTGCGCGAGAAACCTGGCTGTTTCTTTGTTGAGTCTTCCGGTTAGCCAAGTTCTATTCTTATTACAAAATTGAGGTTTGTAGAATTGCCGATCTCATTGTTTTCTAATTTTGTATTTCTCATCTTTCTCCTATGTTCCTCAGATCTGAGACTGTTCTGACTAATAACAATATAACATGCCATGATTTCTCTTCATTGTGCAGATAGTCAGATATCTAAGCCTAACTATATATATGGGGATTAGAATTTCTCAGAGGTATTTGTACACTGCATAAACTTTTCTCTACAGCAGACAAAGATGTAGGTAATACATATCTCTAAGATACAACATCAATTGGAAAAACACACTTTCGACACTCCCATACCAATTGTTGCTGGTGTTTCTCCAACACTTCCGTGTTAAGATGACTTCGTTGCTTCTTTCACTTGGGGGTGAAAGCCTGTAACATCATATTAGAAAACTAATATAAGCATCTTGTTCACTGTTTATATGAAAATGTGTATTTGCTATATGCATGACTAACAAGTCTAAAATGTACATCTCTCTTGGTATCAGGTGTAGCTAAAATTCAAGTCTTGAAGTTATGCTTACAGCAAAAATGGTGGCATGGCCAGGATCGGCAAGGTGAGCAAAGAGGTTATCAATGGGTCCTGTTCCAGTGTAGATGTGTTGGAACCATGCTCCCATCACAGCCAACATGGCCAATCTTCCATTCTTGATCTCCTTTGTCCTCAATTCCTTCAGTTTTTCAGGAGATCCAGATCCCCATCCAAGTGGGTCGAACCATAGGCCACCAGGGTAGCCAACATCAGTTCCTGTGAGCTTGTTGTTGGGAAAGATGGGATCGGTGTTCACGCACCCAGGTTTTATGATGTCTGCCCATCGTCTTCCCTCAGCCCAACCAATGAATATTAATTCAACGACGAAGAGTGTTGTGGTATCAGTGAAGTATTCTTGTTCACCAGCAGTGTACCATGAAGGAGTGTTTAGGATGCCAATCTTTGTCAAGAATTCGGGGATGAAAATACCTGCAGCACCTAACATGGCCCATCTGCAATGGACAAGCTCTGCCTGCTGGTTCCATTTTAAGCTTTCGGGATCAGATGCTGTAAGAAATTTAAATCGAGTGTTCATTAATTTGAAGGTATTTGGAACTCTTAGTCTATTCAATAAAGGCTGTGATTTAAACATATGTTTGACTGCTAGACTTACATAGGCCCAGAGGATCAAAGCCAAAGTCTCCCGGGAGACTGCACGATAGAAATTTGGTTAGATATTAAGAGTTCTGAGATGTATTTTACTATATTGGAAGCAAAACACAATTCCGTTATGATATGTATGGTACAGAGGATTTGATAGTAATGGAAAGTGCTCCTCTCAAGTGCAGACTATATATGCACTTGGGATTTTGGATCATCTATTTACCTTCCATCGAGCCACGGTGGAGGGGTGCTTCCGGGGAACCACAATGGTCTGTCGGGATCAGCTGCAGCACAGACAGTAACCGATTGTACTCTGGTTGAAGTAGCATTCTTGCTTACTCTCAGTTTCCTTCCTGATAAGAAGGAAGCTTTTGTTGCTCTGGTTGATGAGAGAGCAACGGCTGCAATGGTAGATGTAGCACAGGCAGAGGCCGCCATGTCAACTGATTTTGTGTTGAATGCTGTGTGAGAAATGAGAATCAGAATTAATGTAATAAAGGGGCTTATCTTTTAGGATAGGAGTGTGGATATCTGATTGGCTGATTGAGTTGCCATGTGGATTACAGAATCTCACGTGTTGCTTGATTTTGCCTTGAGAGTATCTGAATCTGGTGGTGCACATTCTTCGCTCCAGATCAGAATTACTGGCTGTGGGGTTTTTTTTTTTTTTTTTTTCCCCAAGGGTTATTAATGGAAATTTTGGAGCTTTATGTTGTTGGTTTAGTGTTTGTACGAGTGTTTCCTTTATTACAATAATGATGTAAATTATGAAAATCGAGCTAGTTCTACAGAAAAAAACCAAACTTTTACGGTTTTAGCCTAAAATGTAAAATCCTTGTATTAAAACAGTGATAAAATCAGATCCGGAGAGTGGGTTGACATATATCACACAACCTTTGCGATGAAAATGTCAGTATTTTGCAAAAAAAAAAAAAAAAAATTGAATCAACTTTTTATGATAGGTGAAAAATTCATAAATTCTACTTTAAGTTTATCCTATTTCAAAAATAACAAAACATCAACCCACCCACCTCCACCACCCCGCCTTTCCGACGACCGTCAGGCGATTATCCCGATTCCGGCAATCGTTTCGGTGACTACTCGGATTTCGGCCACTGTTTCTAGTTACTGCTCCGATTCTAGTGAATATTCCAATTATCGTTCCGCCGTCAATTTATTCCGGCGACTGCTCCGATTCCGACAATTGTTCCAACTCCGACGAATATTCCGACAACAACTCAGGTCACAGCCCATGTTACAAGTCACAAGTCACAACTCATGTTACAAGTCACAACACATGCTTTTTTTGTTTATAATAATTGATAACATAATAATGCTCATGTCTCACATTTTTGTTAATAGTCACGGGTTATTTTCAAATGGTCACAGCACAAGTCACGGAATATATTGCTCATGGCTCACGATTTTGTTCATAGTCCCATGTTATTTTCAAATGGCCACAGCACAGATCACAGAATATTTTTGTACATGGCTCAGGTTCTTGTTGATAGTCACATGTTTATTTCAAATGGTTACAGCACATGTCACAGTTCAAAAAATTTATAGGTCGCAATTTTTTATCAATTACAGATCAAAAATTTTGTAGGTCACAAATTATTTTATTGGTCACGGATCAAAAAAATTATATGTCACATGTTCGTTTTTAGTTACAAATTATCAATTTTAAAATCACAATTCAATAACTAGGTTACAGACACTAAAAAGAACTCTCACTGCCGTTGACCCCGCCACAACACCGCCCAGTTAGATTCACCATCGCCGCCACCACCTCACCATCACCGCCAGCAGCTCCATCGTCACATACATAATCGCTGCATTCTGCTCCAATGACCACCCCACGTCACCATTATCACCACCACGACCACAGCATCACAACCTCCACCACCCACGCAAACATCACCACCGCACAAAACACACCGTACCCACAGCACCACCACGCCACACCACCGCCATCGCCACAACCACAGTCGCCCACACCAACTCACTGTGACCTCCAGCAACCATCGCCACTACAAAATCGCCCCCCGCCACCGCCAAATTCAATAAAAACCACCCAAACCGTCGATCCACCACCACAAAACCGCCACCATCACCACCATTATCAATCCAACCTGCTCGTCGCCTTTAGAAGACAACCTATTGCCACCAGCAGACCCACAATGCCACCAGGAGACTTAAAAATTAAAAAAAAAAAAAAAGGGAAGAATGCCTTTCCTTCTGGTCCAAGTGGCGCCGCTGCCTTCCTCGTCTAGTTGCTGTCCTCCGCCGCATGCGCGACTTCTACATGGAGATTTCCTTACATTTCGAGACCTCCATTGTGCGATTTGTCGGAAAATAGCCCCCTCTGATACTTACAAAATATGGAAGTGCGATGGCAACCTCCGACCAGACACATCTCGCGCGACGTTGCTGCAAATTAGGACAGCATCGCGCGACGTGAATTTGGGTGGAGACGGGAGGGAGGGGAGGAAAAGGGAGGTCCGATGATTGGATTGCTGCAGCAGGAGAGTCGTCGGCGGTGACGATTTCAATCGGGCTTGAGAGAGACAGGGATGAGATAGATGAGGTGAGTTAGGGTTTGATAATTAATTTTAGGGGTGGAGTGGGTGTATATAAATTAATTTTTATAATATTATTATTAATATGTAATTAAATATAAAAAATCTGTATCTATATCTAAAATATCTTATTTTTGAAAACTAAAAGATGAAATTTGATTTTAGAATTTGAATCTCCAAAAATAGGGAAATGAATAATTTCCACTTACGATAATGCACATTACATTTGTGAGTGAGCACCCGTGTGTATGTGTGAAGTACTAACAAAGAAAAGTTATATTTGGGCCCAATCGATGGTGGCCCAAATAATGGGTAGTGCTAGACGTTATTGGAACTTATACTTGAGCTTTAATTGATGACATTAGGCCCATACATCTCCTAAACTAGAAAGAACAATCTAAAACTGTAGGAATAAGTTTGTTTCAAATATCACGAGATACAAGTTAAAAAATAATAATAATAAAAAGAAAAAAAAAGATTCTTATGAGTAAGTTGTGATTTTTATTTATTTTTCCTTTATTTATTGATTTATTCAATTTTCACTTTGTTTACATATAGCAAAGAGTGTTTAGCTCAACCGAATGCTATTGTACTAAAGATTTACGATACTCAAGGAAAGATAGCAAAATTATTTGGTAAAGAGACAATAATAAAACGTTTTAACTTAAAATCTTGTTATATGCAACCACTTTGTTTGGTGAGTGTGGATAAAGGAAATCTGACTAAATGAATAGCCCACATAGCATTTGATCTTATCCTTATTCATGGGATTGAAGTTGGATATTAATCATTATGGCCTCCTCATTGATTCCAAAAGCTACTCAACTTGGACACTTGGTCTCGTGACCTTTTGAAATATTGGTCTACTTGGTAAGACTTTCCTTTCACAATTCATATCATGCAAGCAAATCGTCTCACGTTTTCAAACTAATTTACATCAAACAAAATTAAGGGGAGTTGAATGTTTTATGTGGAGCATTAATGTAGACGTGTGATCGAAATAGGGCTGCATTCCGAGGGAGTTAATTTTCTGACTTGATTTTTAAGTATGTATCTTCAGTTGGTATCAGAGTTGAATGTCTTATGTTCGAGTTGATGCTGGAGAATTCCCATGGATTGGGTGGATAATGTAAGTGGATGCTTGAAACTAGGATTGACTCAAAGGGAGTAGGTTTTGGGTGGTTTTTCGAACTTGATTCGGAATCTAAAAACTCATCATCTAATGCAGTTGTGAAGGATCGGAGTGCAATAAATGTCCCAACGTATGTGATAATGGATCAAGAAACTGAGAGTTGTGTGAAAATTGAGATTTAGGAAAGGATGGAGAATGATTTTGATTTACGAGTAACATACCATGAAAAAGTTTCATCAATTAGAATTCTTTCTCCTTTTGTCTCAAAATCTCTGACATCGTGAGCATGTTCGAACTGACTTCAAAGAAGATAGTGTATTGAGTTGGGAAATATTTATTATCCGAAAAAAGAAAAAAAAAATAAAATTGATCAGCACATCCATTTATTTTACAAGGAAATGGGAACATTTTTTTTCTGCATTTCAAATGTAATTAGTCAGCACTAATTTATGTTAACAACATTAATTAAACTAATCAAAACCAATGATCTCTGGTTTACCAACAATATGTATTTGTAGGCATATGACATTATTTCATTGTTTACCTTATCAATTACACTCTTTTGACTTGTTTAAGAAAGTCGACATTGAAATATTGATCATTTTTTAAAAATATTATTTTAATTATACTTTGAGTATGTTTAGTCTTATCATTTATATCAAAGTTATTCTTGCCTTCTACATGCATTAGCATTTTGATCATGTCTTCGGTATTTGCATTCTCGATTTCGTTCTCCTACATTTTCAGTGTATATAACTTAAATCTCGTGTTTTTCTCGTATTTTTATTTAAAAAATAAATTAAAATCTTATTTATATATTACATCAATCATATTCAGTACTGCTTTCGTGCAGGTATATTCCTATTATCAGCATTATAATCATACTTCAATGTTCTATTTGTCTCGTCTCCTGCTCTATTTTAATATGTGGAATGGGTTTGCTTGAGCCCCATTTTCATTGAAAATAGATTTTGTAGTAGTAATTTCTTTTTTGGAAAATGTATTAGAAAAAGTAAGAAAGAATTTTGAGTTTACGTGTAAAATTATTTTATTGGTTGAAAGTGAATGAGTTTTCTCAAGTGATGTCTAGTCGGTCAAAAAAAAAAAAAAAAGTTTTATCATTATCCTCCCTATTATTACAACAACTTCATGCTTCTTTTCATCTTGTCCATAGTTGCTGGGTCAACAAGCTAAGGCGCAGTCTTTCAACATAATTGAGTTGTGTGGAAAATAAGTGCACAACTATTGATTATTTGTTCTGAAAGTACTAAATAATGCTGCACATTTGTGTATACGATGATTATTACCCCATAGAAATTTCAGAAGAAAGAAATTGATTATTATGTCTGATGATCCATTCGTTGGTCCCATAAGCATATGATAGTGTTTATTTGTTTGTGTTTATCTAAGCAGCTTATAATCAATTGTGGGTTTTCACATGCAAGTAGATGTTGCTGCAGGAATTCCCAATAATTTTAATCACTAATCTTTGTGTGCAAGCGATGTTGAAAATTTAATTGCACATTCAGATTATTTTCTATTAAGAAAGAAAATAAAGAGATGTTAATTACACCGTCGTCCCAGATTTGGTGCGTTAGATTGGAGAAGATTTGAAAGAATAAAAGAGTAGAGATAGATGATAAATTTATAAATTTGATTGAAAAATTGTATCATTGATCCCTAACTTAGCATGTTTAAGCTAGATTATTTTCTATGGTTAAACTCAACCAATTTATTATGGAGAACTTATAACATACATAATGGAAAACTTATAATATACAACTTGGTTGACATTTCTTATAATATAAGGTTTTATAAGTCAAAAACCTCAAATATCACGCACTCTATACGTAGATTTGTGTCAATTGTTAGTCAATTTGTGGGAGAAAAAGCTAAGTGTTCTCCATACGTATATGTTTATGTGGATAATTGCACCAAAGGTCTCAAAACCTTAAATGTGCAGATTACATTCAAATCTTTTAAATCGTAGCAACGAAGGTTCCAAACCTTTCTAAATTGTGTGCCAAGAGGACCTTTGGCTGGTTTTCATCCAGAGACTAAGTAAGTTGACCAAAATTTAGTTGACTATAATTTGATCAATTTTAGAAGGGGTTAATGATCTTTTAAACTTTAATTAACAAAAAAAAAATGAAAAAATTGTACCGGATGTCCCAAACCTTAAAAAAATATAGTGGAGATCTTAACCTTTAATAAATATGCTTCAGAAAGACGTCTAATAATTTTCATACAAAAATCTATTAGTTGACAAGAATGTTCATCTTCCCAATCCACACAACCCAAATGCATAAAACACGCAACCCACCACACCTATTGGTAGGGGGAGGAGTCTACAGCAATCGCTACTATTGGTTTGAAGTTAATTTTTCTATCTTTATTAATTTCTTCTCAGTTCTTTAAATGTTCTTTTTAGGAGAAATAGAGTTGATGGAAATGAGACAAATAGTCGGCATAGGTAAAAGAAATGAGGTGACAATCGTGACTGTTGTGAGTCTCATAAGTCAAAGGAGATGAGGTTTGTTCCATGGGAAGGTTATAGGTTAGGGGTTGAGGTTGAGGTTGAATAAATCAAAGTGGATGAATATTTTTTGGTCAACATCACCTCGTAAGTTATTCAAGGAACAAACCTTCTTTGTCTTCACTGGCGAAGACGAAGGCTCCCCCACCTACCAATGAGTGTGGTTGGGTGAATTGGGGAAGTTGAATATTTTTTGTCAATTGATTGTTTTTTTTAGTGTGGTTTGGTGAATTGGGAAAGTTGAATAATTTTAGTCAGTTGTTAGTTTTTTTATGTAAATTGTTAGTCCTTTTTGTGCACATATTTGAAAGGTTTGAGACGTTCACTCCACATTTTTGAATGGTTTGGTACATTCGATGCAAATTTCTCTTTTTAGTTAATTAAAAGTTAAAAAATATTTTTTCCTTTTTAAATTTTTCAGATTAAGATCAATTATTAACTACGGTCAACTAACGTGCCTCAGATGCACAATTGCTTGGAGGGTATGCCTTATTCAATTGAATTTCGATACATACGCCCATGATCTTTTTATGATTTATTTAGTGAGGTAATTATGCTATCTATTCATATTTAGTATACCGTACTTGACATATGATCTTTGTCGACCCCAAAAAATGTACTAATAATGTGGCCAACAGATCCTAAAGCCTCTCACGTCCATGCAAACTTGGTTCTTGCACACTTGAATAAATCGTTAGTCACACGTAGCCTTCTCCGAAGGGGGTGGAGTTGGCTACGAGTATTCTGACGGTCAAGTAAGTTGGAGAAATAGTTATATAAGTGTAGAAGAGCTTTAAACGTGAGCCTCCAATATAAAAATAGGGTTGGCTTTGGGAAAAAATAATTAGAAGATATGGTAGCATGATTATAGCTTTGAGAATCTAAAGTTACATTACCTTTAAATTACAATAAGTGTCAGCTTTTATAATTGGGCAAGATGGATGAAGACTGTTGGATGACAATACACATGGCCTCATCCAAATGACTGACCTTTCTTGTCACGGACATCAATCAATCACAGCCTTAAATGCTAATACCATTTTTGTATCCATAAAGCCTATCTTGCGGCCTTGGACTTGACCAAATAGGTTAGCGGCAGCGGCAACGAGTTGTCTTGTCAATCACATAATACAATATCTCTTTAAGATCTCTTCACCGCCTCATCCTGGAATGGCTCTTCCAATGGGGTCCACGTGTAATGGGGTCGGTCCAGCTTCGCTTAGCGGAGAAAGTGGTAGTCCACGCTTGATGGTCAGTCTAGTTTCATCTCATGTTAATGTAAAGGACGTAGGACCGTCGAACTGCTTGCCACGTAGGATGGTTGAGACCACGTGGGGGTCCTTGTGTAGAGAGGCGTAACAACAGTCCCGGAAGTCCAGGTATGATTATTCATATTATGCTTGGACTTTCGAGTATGAAGAAGAAAAAAAGACGTGGTCATAACAATAATCCTTGAAGTTCAAATATGATTATTCATATAATGTGTAGACTTTCGAGTCGAAGTGGCCGAAAGCTAGATCTGATGAGTCGATGACCTTGTTGTAAAGCCTCTTTGGTGAAGTTGAAACATGTGATAAGGCTGAATTACACGAAGCGATGCGCTAGTTGTAAAGAGCGAGCCGCTTTGATGAAGTCGAAGCCTGTGATAAGACTGAATTACATGAGGCGATGCCCTGATTGTAAAGGGCGAGCCGTTTTGATGAAGTCGAAGCATGTGATAATGTTGAATTACATGAGGCAATGCCCTGGTTGTAAAGGGTGAGCACTTTGATGAAGTTGAAGCCTGTGATAAGGCTGAGTTACATGATGTGATGCCCTGGTTGTAAAAAGCGAGCCACTTTGATGAAGTTATTGCTTGTGATAATGTTGAATTACAAGAGGCGCTGCCCTAGTTGTAAAGGGCGAGCTGCTTTGATGAAATCGAAGCCTGTGATAAGGCTGAGTTACTTGAGGCGATGCCCTTATTGTAAATGTCGAGCCGATTGGATGAAGTCGAAGCTTATAATAAGGTTGAGTTACAGAGACGATGCCCTTGTTGTAAAGGGTGAGCCGCTTTGATGAAATCGAAGCCTGTGATAAGACTGAATTACATGAAGCGATGCCCTAATTGTAAAGGGCGAGCCGCTTTGATGAAGTCGAAGCATGTGATAATGCTAAATTACATGAGGTAATGCCCTGGTTGTAAAGGGCGAGCACTTTCATGAAGTCGAAGACTGTGATAAGGCTGAATTACATGAGACGGTGCTTTAGTTGTAAAAGGTGAGTTGCTTTGATGAAGTCAATGCTTGTGATAATACTGAATTACAAGAGGCGCTGCCCTGGTTGTAAAGGGCGAGCCGCTTTGATGAAATCGACGCCTGTGATAAGGCTGAGTTACATGAGGCGATGTCTTGATTGTAAATGTCGAGCTGCTTTGATGAAATCAAAGCCTATAATAAGGTTGAATTATATGAGTCGATGTCCTGGTTGTAAAGGATGAGCCTCTTTGTTGAAGTTGAAGCATATTGGGTAATGTGCTCTAATGATTTGAAAAAAATGCTAGTTCCCTAGGTAAAATAGCTGGGTGGCGTGGCGGTTTCCGAGGCTCACATTGTGTGCGCATTTAATTCGCAATTAGGAGTGAGCAAAACTCAAACCAACCCGACCTGACCCAACCCAAATCGACCAATTTGGGTCCCTTTTTTGCTTTTTTGGGCGATTTTCGGGTATTGGGAAAAAAAAATTTTAAAAAAGGAGACTGTCAAATTGGAAAAGCAAAACCTAAAAGATAAAACCAAATCGCCAAAGGCCACACTCCATCACTCCAAGTCTTCAACCTTCAAGCCTAATTCCTCACCAAACTCTTCAAGCTAAAACCAAATTTCATCTCATGTTCCTCTTCAACACCAACAAGGCAGCAACAGATCTACGCTTTTCTTCTAAATTTTTCCTCTTTGATTTCATCGTCAGGTTAGTCAAATTGTGAAGAATAATTTAGTTAACCTAGGTTTATTTTATGCTTCTTTGCAATTAATCGAATAGTTGATGATAAAAAAAAATTATTTGTAATTTCGATATGTGACTTTAGAAGATTGGATGCATTTTACTTTAACTGAAATCTAAAATGACTTGTGAGTAAACTGATTGGATATATTTTACTTAAACTGAAATCTCAAATGACTTGTGAGTAAACCGTGTATATCATGTTAACTTTTTGGACCTTGCCATATTCCAGTTGAGTCACTTGACAAATGCATTTGATTTTTGGTATCTTAGTGTCCATCGTTGGAAGAGAAACTTCTGTTGGAAGTGCCAAGTTGATTTGTATGCCAAATCTGAGAAAATGCATTTTCAGTTAACCTCAAATATTATATGTTTGACATGGGAAGTATAAGGTACCCCAGTAATTTAGAAAGTTGTTGCAAGGAGAACTTGATAAGGTGATTTTTCATGATCTTTCAATAATTCCATCCCTCTTTATTTGATTATATGATTCTACGTTTGGAATGTGGCTTTGAAGTTCATGATTTAAACTGTGGGTTGGTTCTCTAAAAGATTGGTATGGCTAAGATGTCAATACTCTACTTTGACTTCATAATTGTAGGAATTTGATCTTTTCTATTAGGTCTTTACCTCTTTTCATGGCATTAAGATTGGCACTACCTACATAATATGAAATTCACCAATCTAAATTTGCATAAAGTTAAATTTGATAGTAGGAATCCCCATCTATTTTTATATGTGCATGATCAATTTACTTGTCAAAAAATTGGATGATTTTAATTTTTATGCAATAAGTTTATCTTAAACTGACCAAGTTAACCCAACCCGACCGACACATAATTGAGTTGGGTTAGGTTGGATTGGGTTTTAACATTTATATGGGTTGGATTTCGAACAAACCGACAATGTTGGGTTGGGGCAAAAACCGACCCAACTCAACCTACGTACATCCCTATGCGCAATGATGGTGGTCTGTCACAGTTGGTGAAGATCACTTGAGAATCCAGGGCATGTACAAGTTACGACTTCATCTGAGCCCTTTATCTGAATTTTGAATATGCGCCTTTTAGTTTTAAAGTGTTGGATGGAACTACAAATGTACGGCTAAGATTGTGGTGAGGGTTGATCCAACGGTGGGGGTTCGACTTTCCTGCATATATAAAAGGCCTAAGCCCCACATTCTCTTTCTTCTTTACTTTGTGAAAATTAAAAACCTTCAAATTTTGAAAATTCCTAGAGATTCTCAAGCACCCCATCCGCTTTTTTTTCCCGTAACCATCTCCGTTTTCTTCATTCCAGGTGCCTGAAGTGTGTGTAAGTACCAATTTTTTTTTTTTGCATATCCTTCCTTATTCACGTGAAATGGCTTCTTCAAGAAAAAAAAATTATGGTAAGTGGGTCCCCTGGGTGTAGATATGGCACTGATCAATTTCGAAGTTGATCTGCATCCCATAATTCCTACTGAGAGGATTATGGAGACCATGGGAAGCCCTCGCAGTCCATGGATGATGCAAGAGGCTCCATAGATTATAACATTAGGTGGGGGCATCTTTGTGGGCAAGTGATATACAAAAGAGCGAGTTGGAGACTTTTAGGGAGATATATAGGATCCCTGACACCATAGAGATGTTTGTTCCAATCCTTGAGAAGATGGCTTACTTCCCCATTGAGGGGTGTGTGCCAGTAAGTGAAACGATCCTGATTGGAGAGATGAAACTGCCTTTGTACCCATTCTTCAGATACATTCTTAGGCATCACAACCTATCCCCTACTCAGCTAGTGCCAAATGCATGGAACCAATTAGCAAGGGCCTTTCTTCTTTAGAAGAAGGTCATTCTTGGCAAGGACATGCCTCCATATGTTTTCCAAACCTTTTTTCAACCTCGAGCTTCTGGTGAGGAGAATGGCTGTAAGGGATGGTACTGTATAAACCCATGGGTCTCGCATTCTCCCTTCATCTTGGGGACTCCGACCACCATAAAGAACATGAAGTCTTCATGGTTTTGGGTTAGTGCTCGTTGGAAAATAGTGGAGATAGATGCGGTCCTATAGATAACTGTGCCGACCCAATACCATGAGTATAGTGAGTCTAGCCTTGGCAGAGATAATTTAGCTTTATGCCTATTTATTTATCTTTAGTGTACTTTGTGCAACTACAGTTGATCAGTTCGAGCTCAAACCTTTTGAGTGGACGATTATCAAAGCAATGTACGAGCTACCCTCAAAGAATATGTACTTCAAGAACGTGTTTGGAAAGTCAAACCTCTTCGTCACACATCAATTGATGTTACCAAAGGTAAAAGCAGCTTCTAATCATTTACTTTGGTGATTTTGCTGGACTTTAGGATAGCTTTTAATAAGCTCACCTTTTGCTTGTAAGTCAACATGACAAGAAAAAGTATGTCAAACCTAACATGTTCTTGACAAGTACTCATCGTATGACGAGACCTGTGATGTAATGGATATGGTGGAGGTTGGCCTCGCCCTACGGGCTCGCTTCAATGCTTTTACTTAAACGCCCAAATGGAGATGAAACAACTGCGGGGCCTTAATAAAGAGTATCTCCAAAGGGCTAATGATACAGAGGCATCACTAAATAAAGCAAATGCTAAGGCGTCTTCTGCTAATGAGGCCATTGAAACCTCTAAGGTGAAGCATGCTGAGGTAGAGTCTAATATAGAGGCTCTATCAAAAGAAAATAATGACTTGAAGAAGGAAGTCCATCTTAGTAAAGTTGTGGCGAATGCTTTGACGAAGCATGTTGAGAATTCTGACAATCTTCAGAGGATCGTTTTGTCAGCTTTAGAGGCTGCTAATAAAGAAAATGAGGAATTGAATGCTCACGTCGACGAGATGATTGCACCATATTTTAACCATTAAATAATAAGTGTATGAACTCGTCATATTTAGTCTTGAATGTAACGTATGAGCTTGTCATAGCTAATAATTTGATAGAGATATGGGCTAGGTATGTCATATTTTCATTATAGATGTACTTGCAAGAATTGGAGAACAAACATTTGCATTGATCAAAAGTATATACAAGCGATGATCATGATCTTATTGATAATACAATCGCAAGTGCTCTACATTCTAGGGATGAAGCTGTACCTTTTCATCCAAGCTTTCAATTAGGAAAGTCCCTAACCTTACGCCACTTTATATACGGTAGGGGCCCTCTTAATTTGGGCCCAACGTGCCCACATTAGGCTCCTTAGAAGAGAGAAAGACTCTTCTCAACACGATATCACCCTTCTGAATGGCCTCTTCTTGACTTTGATGTTGTAATACCTCGTCATTTTTCTCTAGTAAGAGGCCAATTTTATCCATGAGATGTCTCTCCTTTCTTCAAGGAAATGGAGCTCACACTGCCTTATCTCATCATTTATTATTTTGTTGAAGTGTAGGCGGTGAGGTGAAGGAAGACCCACTTCGACCGAGCTCATTACCTCAGCCCCATATGACATAGAGAAATGAGTTTCTCTAGTCGCAGTTCGACCCATAACACGTGGTAGAGCTTGTCCACTCACGCCCCCTTTTGATGCATCAAGTTTCTTTTTCAAAAGGTACTTGATAATCTTGTTAACTGCTTCAATCTGGCAATTTGCTTGGGGGTGATGAGGGGAAGAAACATGCTTCTTGATACCTAGTTTGTCGTACAAGTCTCTGACCTTTTTGTTGTCAAACTGTTGCCCATTGTCTATTACAAGCGAGTAGGAAATTTTCGAACCGACAAATGATGTTCTTCTAGATGAACTTGGAAGTGTTCGCTTCAGTTATTTTAGCCAACGATTCAGCTTCAACCCACTTAGTAAAGTAATCAATGGTGACAATCGCATAACTTGCACTTCAACTGGGCTCATGGCCTCAGTCTTATATGCCATAGAGAAGGGATTTCTCTAGTCGCAGTTAGACTGATGGTGCAATCACCCATAACACGTGAGGGAGCTCGTCCACTCACGCCCTTTTTTGATGCATCAAGTTTCTTTTCAAAATGTGTTTGATGGTCTTGTTAACTGTCTCAATCTGGCTATTTGACTGGGGGTGATTAGGAGAAGAAACATGCTTCTTGATACCCAGTTCGTCGCACAAGTCTCTGACCTTTTTGTTGTCAAACTGTTGTCCATTATCTGTTACGAGCGAGTAGAAAATTTTGAACCGGTAGATGATGTTCTTATAGATGAACTTGGAAGTGTTCGCTTCAGTTATTTTAGCCAACGATTCAGTTTCAACCCACTTAGTGAAGTAATAAATGGTGACAATCGCATAACTTGTACTCTCTTTTCCTTTTGGCATGTGGCCTATCAGATCGACCCCCCACTTGGAGAACGATTAGGAGTTGGATACCACATTTAGCTCTTGCGCCGACTGCTTTTGGATGGAGGAGAAACGCTGACATTTGTCGCACCTTCTCACAAATTGTAACATATCTTTTTTCAACGTGGCTAGTTGTACCCTTGCCTTTGCACTTTCTAAGCCAGTGCTGGACCTCCCGTGTGGCTACCACAAGCTCCTTCATGAATTTTTTTTAGGACACAATTTACTTCTTCCCCTCAATACATCACAGGAGTAGGGATGAGAAGCCTCTTATAAAGGACTTCTTCCTAGAGCACATAGTGAGAGGCTCTGTGCCTGAGTTTGTGGGCTTCTTCCTTGTCCTCTAGCAATGCTTGATCCTTAAGGTAGGCAATGATTGGTTTCATCCACTGTGGGGTCTTTTCAATCCACATTACTTCCTCTCCTTTAGATGTAGAGGGTTTAGATAGGTATTTCAACTGGCATAATTTAAAGCAATTCTGAATCTTTGCTGCTGGCCAATTTTGATAGAGCATTGGCGTGGATGTTCTCAACTCTTGGGATCTGGATTGGCTCAAAATTTTCAAAAGAGGGGAGCAAATCCATCACCTTTTTTAGGTATGCTGACATGCCTTTATCCTTGGATGTAAAACTGGCATTGACTTGTCTTACTAATAGCTGTGAGTCGCTACAAACCGCTAGGCTCTTGACCTATATCTCTTTTTATAATCTGAGGCTTGCCAGCAACTCCTCGTACGCATCACGTCTAGGTTCTCATTCATGCCTAGATTGAAGCGCATTTCGTTGTACTTGATGCGTGTTTCTCCTTCCAACATGGGAGCTTGTTGACTCCTCACAGTATAATCTGGGCAATCAATTTTCAGTGTTGTGGTTGTAGGTTCGATGGTAGGTGCGGTATTGACTATTTCTAGGCTTCTTGCTCATTTCCTTACCTCTTTTCTTGGATTTATTTGATTGTCTTTAGGCCTCAGATCTGACCTCTTTGTATGTCAATGCGGGCACTGTGTTTAATGTGGCAGTGGCTAGTGTGTTAGCCTGAGGTGGGAGTGATAGTATGTCCTACTTTGGTCTATTGTTGGTTTACTAAGTGTGATACGGGACATCGTCGCTAACACTGAAGTAGAGGAAGTCCCGACAAAGTTTGGTTACGGGGGTCAATTAGATCCTAACTGACAATTTTGTTCCTCGTCTTTCCACAATGCATTGTAGGTGGTGGGGTTCTTGTTTCGCACGTCTCTCCAAAAGAGGGTGCTCATGTTGAGGCCTCCTCTTGGAGGCAAAAGGGCCTCTCTATCTGTGACCTGCTCGCAATATGTCATTTCATGCGTAAATCGAGCCAGGTAGCTTTTCAAAGTTTCACCTACCATCTGCCTCATGTCTTGCAACCTTTGGATTGGAGCTTCTCCTACTTTACTAGACAAATATTGGTTCAAAAAGGCATTCATGAGATCTGGCCAACTTCTAATGTTGCCGCCAGAATACGGCTATACCAAATTTCAACAGCCCAAGTTAATGTGAAATGGAAAGCACGGCACTTTAGCGCTGGCGAGGCTCTTCTTTGAGATGTATGAGTCTTGTAATTGTTGAAGTACTTTGTCGGGTCGTCCTTTCCTTCATATTTGGATATCTTTGGTGGCACGAAGTGATTTGGAACATGGGCGCTTCTCAACTCCTAGGAAAATGGAAGACTTTCACCATCATTGTCCAATTCAAAGAATCTACATGAACCGCCTGGATCATCACACCTAGCTTAGTAACGAGGGGGTTGTGAAGTTTCAGCTTGATTGCGTTTTGGTCCGTGGGATGACTGATAAGGCCTATTTCTAGGTCTTGATGGTCCGATCATGTCAAAAACACTAGTGGATCTATGGGGTCCATGTTCTTGAGCATATTTGGGGGGGAGGAGTTACCCTCATGTGGCATGTTGTCACCAGGGTGGCTAGTGGCATAATTTGTGGACATATCCATATCTACTTCCTTTTCTACTGGCCTGAGCTCCCTTCTGTAATTTGAGGGTAGGTCACCGTGTCATTTTCCTTACCTTCTTGGGGGAAACATTCTCTGTTGGGGCATTTGATACCCTGCATGTTGGTGCATTTGCATGAGCAACTGTTTCATGGTAGCATTTTGCAGGACCATGTTCCTCATGTTTACGGCCATCTCCCCCACTTACTTAGCTAGACGTGTTGTGGTACCACTTCGCCTGTGTTGGTGATGGGGGTGATGCATGTTCACATTTGTTTGGAGGACTTATTCTTCAGAAACCTCCAGTTGTCTATTTCTGCCTTGAAACACCATAGTGACTAGAACTCATAATGTGTATTTGACTTTAAGCTAAAGACAAGTTTTTAAGTATTTCCTTTCTGCGTCGATTCTTTCTCCATGAACCAAGTCTTTCTTCAAGGTTTTGCTTATTTTGGATGGCTTTTACCACAAAGACACTCGTGGTTATAATGTTAAATTTCCCACAATCATCGCTAATCTATTGACCCCAAAAATGTACCAATGATGTGACCAACATATCCTAAGGCCTCTCGCGTCCATGCAAGCTTGGTTCCTTCACACTTGGACAAACCATTAGTCACACTTAGCCTTTTTCGGAGGGGATGGAGTTGGTTGCACGCACTTTGACGATTTGGAAAAATAGTTATATGAGTGTGGGAGAGCTTTAAACGTGAGCCCCCAATATGAAAATGGGATAGGCTTTGGGGAGAAATAAGTATAAGGTATGGTAGCAAGATTATAGCTTTGAAAGTCTAAACTTTCATTACATTTGAATGACACTAAGTGTGAGTTTTTATACTTGGACAAGACGAATGAAAGCAGTTGGATGACATGCACGTGGCCTCATCCAAATTACTGACCTTTCTTGTCATAGACATCTAGCAATCACAACCTTAAATAGTAATACCATTTTGTATCCATAAAGCCTAGTTTGCGGCCCTGGACTTGACCAAACGTGTTGGCGGTGGCAGTAAGTTGTCTTATCAATCACATAATACAAAATCTGTTTAAGATCTCTTCAATGCCTCGTCCTTGATCAGCTCTTCCCATGGGGTCGGTCCAATTTCACTTCGCGGGGAAAATGGGGCGGAACCGTTTGCCACATAGGATGATTGATACCACGTAGGGGTCCTCGTGTAGAGAGGCTTGACACTATTATCATTATCTGCCCCTCTATTTTGGAGTATATGGATCGAACTGATCACAAATTTTTCGGTCAACAAAAAAATTAAAACTAAAGAAGGAATGGTGAGAATTAAAAATTTAGATGACATCATGAAAATTATCATTATCCTGTGAGATATTGACATACATCACAATATCATAAGCACAAGAATAACAATCTTCTTTTAATTATTTTTAGTTTTCTGACATATATGGATCGAATCAACTACAAATTTATTATGTCAAAACTAGAATTATTCGAGGAAAAAGAGATTTTAAATTTTTAAAACACATCAAATGAATAATTATTAATTAGAGTAAGTTAGATTTTGACCCGACAACATATTATCAATAAGAAAAAAGAAAAGAAAAACACTTCTTCTTTTTTCTAATATTCTTTTAGAATAGATATATCACATTGATCACAAATTTATTAGGTCAAAATACAATTAAAGTGGAAATAAAAAATTTAAAACGCATCACAGAAATAATCATTAACTAGGATTAGATGCACATGTAACATCATATTATGCTAATAAAGCGATGAGTACAAGAAAAATTTAATAGAATATGTACTGATACTGACGTGGAAAATGTGATTGATTTTTTTTTCCCTTTCTCATCTTCCAATGATGCCACATCATATGTCGTCTTTAAGGAGTTTTTGTCAAAGAAATTCTTAACTTATAGCATGATTGTTATCATAAGCACATAGTCAATACCTTCTTTCTTTCTTATTTATAGAGTTGGTGGTTTGAATATAACTAGAATTACTCAAGAAAAGAGCATATTAAGTATTCGAAAAAAAAAATCATAAAACTAGTTTTTAATTAATGTTAGATACCGACATAAGGACAACTCCAACTCTTGCATCAAAACACCATTTTTCCAAATTTTGCACCATATTTGGCTAAAGCCCTTTTTTTTTCATTTAGCACCAAATGTTGTAAAGGGTATTTGTGTAATTTTATATTATATATAAATTTTAATTCTTAACTAATTATTATTATTACTATTTTACTACTGCTGTTGCTGCTGCTGCTACTACTACTACTATTATTTGTAATAAAACTTTAATCATGTAATCAATAATAATCGAAGAATGAATTAAACTTTAATCATGCTAGATTTAATGAATTTAATATTTTTGTCAAAGAAATTTAATTATTTATGTAATAATTTATGTAGAACTAAATTAAATTAAATAAATAAATTTTCAAATATATAAATTGTTAAGAGTAAAAAGGTGAAGAAAGTGATTAAACACAATTAATTTTGTACAACTTTTGGTGTACTTGGAAATAATTTTTAGTTTGGTGCAAGATTTAATGCAAAATGATGTAAAACTTACCTCAAATTTTGGTATAGGATTGGAGATGGCCTAACAACATATTATTATAAGCATGAGAGAAACACAGAAAATGCATCTTCATTTTTTTCTGGAGTAAATGAATTAAATTGACCACAATGATTAATAGCAAAAAATCCATGTAAACGTTTCAATTTGTGATATACCCCTTATCTATTGAAAATTGTAGAAAACCCTCATACTTTAACATCAGTCTAGTGTGCCATTAAATTTTTTAAACATTTTGTGTAAAAACACCCCTGTCGTCAGCATCATTCTAGTGTGACGTTAAATCCCAATGAAAATGGATAAAGAGCAAATGCAACTTATATTTTCATCTTAATAACAGACTCACAACACAAAAAGGTGGGTTTTGTGTAAGGCGAAGAGACACGAAGTTTGAGAGGATTCTAGTTGCTAACCCACGTTGTACGATCAATTCTTTGTTCACCCACGATTGTAGATGTTTCCTCAAGGTGTTCTGAAGTTTCAACAGCTGCCATTCTTCAACGAAGGTGCCTAGTAAATTGTGGAAGGGGGTTTTATTTTTAAACAAATACGTTCGTGAAATTTGTGAAATCATGCAATACGATAATGAAATTAGTTATTTTTTTGGTATATTTACAGTTTGATTGTGATTATCGAGAATGGAGGCTCCAAGACTCAGAGAGTTTAAAGAAGCTCATGTGTATGGTAAGTTGCTCTATTTTTACGACTTAAGAAATAAAGGGTTTTGGTTCAAATTGTTTACGTGTTTTATTGGAATTTCCTTGTAAAAATTGTGTGCATATTGTTTGCTGTGAGTCTTGAACTGATTCATATACTAACATTTTCTTCACATTATCATCCAGTCAGATACATAGACTATTTCACAATGGATATATACACTAGTGTTGTCTTATTTGATAAGCCGAATAATGTCAAGCATGAGCATGGTACGGTGATGTTTGTGGACTTTGTGAGGGCTGAATACTTCAACAGGGAATGATTACAGGCTCTTGAGCACGTTTGTGGTGACTGTGGGCCTTTAGAATTTTACTTTAGAATGCAGAAAGGTAAATTAGGTATGCTTTAAAGAGGTTACGCAGTGAATCTAATGTGAGGGAGATTTGAAGGACCTTAAAAGACATATGTTGCTTGAGATTTATATAGTTATGCCTAGCCAGATAGTAGCTTTAGCTCAAGAACCAGTGCTTGAGGTCCCAAAGAGTAGTGCCCATAATGAAGGGAATAAAAGTACCACAGAAGGTTGCTATATCCTAGTGTTTGATGTGGATGAAGATGGTTTGGGTGAGGTGAAAATTGGTGACTAGTGCCTGAAAATGTAGCGGAGGCGTGGTTTCAATTTGAGGAAACACTTATGTACAAAGCTGGAGTTGGTACTACTCTACCAAATTAGCATGAAGAGAACCCGAAGATGGTTGATGAGTCTCGAATGATAGAATGGAAAATGATACTCAAGGCTTTGTAGAAAGTGATTACGAGGTTGAGGATGAACCTGAGGCTGGAGACGAGGTTGATGAGCAAGCTAATTTTGGTTTTGGTTTTGGATTTACGATGGCAAGAAGTTAGAGACTCGAACACTGAATACGAGGAGTCACATGAGTTACGTAGTTTGGATAGTGAACAAGATAAATGGAAAACATCCAGACATAGGGAACGAATGGAGGATTGACATGGAGCAACCAAATTTTCGAAAATGTTACCAAAATCCCCCCTTTAGATTCTAATAAGTTGTCGATAATACTCCTTATGTATTTAATACGTTTTGACACACCCCCATATAAAATGGTTATGTCGTAAAAACCCCCCTTTAAGAAATATAGTTTGTGTTTTACGTTCCTCACTTTTTTATTTTGTACACTACAGGTATGGTGTTCGAGACGAAAGCAGTTTTGAAATGAGCATTAACTGAGCATTATGTAACACCAAATCGAGAGATAAAGTACGTCGAGGATGAAGGGTATAGATTGCAAGCAGTATGCAAGGAGGAGTCATATGGATGGTTGTTGTACGCAAGCAAGATGAAAGATGAAAACAATTTTGTGGTGAAGATTTACAATGGTTATCACAATTGTACATTGGTATGTTGGAACAGGCAGCTAAATCTGAAATATTTAGCCCATAGGTACTTGTCTTCATGGAAGGCTGATCCTAATATGTTTGTGAGCGCATTTTTTATAAAGTAAAGGGACAATTTTGGAGACGTGACTAGGTGACTGTATTACCGAACCAAAAACGTGGCAATGAAAACATTATGTGGCGCTGTGGTTGACCACTATAAAATTTTGTGAGATTATTGCAAACATCTTAAACATAAAAATGTTTCTACAACTACATAGTTGGATGGTCGTGGTGGGGAATTTAAAAGATTGTGTTGACCTATGGTTGACATCTCATTTTGATTATCACAAACAAATCATGTTTATCATTAACGAATTGATTTTAAGTGGCCATAGTGACTATTGCACATGAATATATTTGATGGCACAACGTTCGAGATCAAGAAAATTGCACACAAGCCCAAGTGGAAAAAAGTTCAAACAATCGAGGCCTTGGAGAATGATGTTGCAAATCCCGAAACTTGCCTACACAAAAATTGAGACACGAGTCGAAGTACAAATCAAGCAATCCATGTCAAGCTATTCAAACTAAGTACTTAGACGTTTCACGATTATATGTAAAAGTAAAACATTTTAATACTTGGCAATGTATCGTGATAAAGCTTAAAGTTTTGATTATCTTACAAATTCTCGACAAAAAATGTTTTATTCAAAAATAGGTTTTCAAAGGTAAGAATTCGAAACAAGTATTTAAAATACAACAAACACCTTGAAAAACATTGTAAAACGTCCCTCTAGCATCAACATTTGATATATATTAAAACGAGGACGTTCCTGGTCAAAATTGGTTGTATCGGATGTCTAGTACGTTTTACCGAACGTCCGGTAAAACTAATTTTTGCCCAACGGTCATATTTCAAACAATCCAATTTCCTGACAAAAAATAACAGCTATTTGACCGATCGGTACTGTACCAGACGTTTGGTAAAATGCGTCCGTTAGGACAAAACTTTTAACCGTTTGAGTGCAATAAATACCTCACTATTCCTCCACTTGCATTAACTATTCTTGAGCATTAAAGTGAGGCTTTTATTGATCCAACTACCTTATTCTCTATCTTTAAGAATATCAAAAAGTATTAAATTGTTGAAAAACCTTTGAGTGATTACAATTTGTAAAAATCCTTTGTTTATCAAAACGTTTTTTCATATCAACAGTTTGAGCTAAACTCATTGTCATTTATTAGAGCGTTTGCATCTTCTCTTCTTGTTATCAATCTTGATTCTATCATTCATCAAGAAGAGAAGTTTTCACTTGTATATTCATTTTTGAATTGTGGGTCGTGTTGAGGTCCCGAAAAGCTCAACGTTGTAAAAGAATCGGTGATCCTTGGTTGTAAGTCACCGGAAGCATTGTAAATGGTTGGATTGAGCCACAAGTCAATCAACATAGTGAAAAAGGCCTTGGTCGTGATGGAAAGCTTGGTAACGGAGGGACGTAGATCATTGCGTTGGATCGAACCTCCATATTATATCGTTTGCATCATCTAACCCTTTTACTCAACAATTTTACTTTGTGCAAACTTATTTCAATTATCTACGTGCCTATTTGAGTTTTGACTTGCTTCATTATTATTTGTGTGATCATTAGTTTAAAATCTTGTATTGATAACGAAAAAATTTTTAAAACCAATTCACCCCCCTCTTGGTTAACCAATCGTGGGCTTTCAGATTGTACATATGTCTAGGAGCACTGAAAGTGGGATTCATGAATGGATGCAGGAAGGTGATAAGGTTGGATGACTATTTTTTGTAAACTAACATGGGGGCCAGTTATTGACAACAATAGGTGTAAGTGGTAATAATGTGGTCTATCCGATAGCGTATGCCGTAGTGGACGTTGAGAACGATGAAAATTGGAGTTGGTTTTTGAGTTTTTGAGAGATAATTTGGGGATAGTTAATAGCCACAATTAGGTTTTCATGTCTAATAAGCAAAAGAGGCTTGTACAAACTCTTGAACAAATATTTGAACATGCCGAGCATCGTACCTGTGTGTGACATCGTTACAACAATTTCAGTACAACATACAAGGGTCTTGCATTAAAGAATTTACTTTGGGCAACAACAAGAGCTACAATTGAAGCTATATGAGAGACACAAATGAACAGGATGTGTGATCTGGACCCGGCTGCACACAGTTGGTTGTAGTTGAAGCCGACAGAGTACTGGAGTAAATCACATTTCAAAGTGAGGGATAATTGTGATATGCTACTAAACAATTTATCAGAGTCCTTCAACGTGACCATCTTGAGTGCACGGGAGAAGCCTATATTTTTCAATGTTAGAGAAAATCTGAATGTACTTGATACGAAAAATCATGGAAATGATGGAGACATGCAACATATGGAGAGGAGTCGTGGGGCCAAGAATAATGAAAATCATTAAGAAAAATACAACTTTGTCGTGGTCTAAATGCTTACTATTCGGGGAACCAGAAGTTCCAAATACGACATCATGAAACTCAAACTTTGTGAGCACTTGACCTGATTGCTAAGACTTGTTCATGTAGGATTTAGCAGTTAACGGGTATACCATGTAGTAATGTCATTGCGGCACTATTATCACTAGGCATGCAAAATGTAATAGAATACGTGGATGATGTATATAAGAAAGAAGCGTGCATTCGGATGTATACATTGACAATATCCCCAGTGACAAGCTCAAATACATGGACGAACGTCAGACTCAATCCCTTGACATCACATGTGTACACTAAGAAGACTGGGAGACCAAAAAAGAAGCGACAAAAGGAAGCAAATGATACGTCCACACCATCCAACACAACGGCATCCACTGATGTACCTCCATCTAGGAAAGCAATGGTTATGAGGTGTTATTTATGTGGTGCTTTTGGGCACAACAGGAGAAAGTGCAGAGGAATGGAATCACCAGCTACAAATTGAAATGCTATTGTCATGCTTTACTTTGGTTGTAATGCGAACCGAAATGCTATTGTTCTTTTTTTCATTTTTTTTTTTTTTTTGTAATGCTTTTAGTTCATATTCCATATTAATGTGAACAGTTGTTATTATTGACTAGTAATATTTAGGGTATCGATGTACAACTTTTGGTGTGTGGATGTGCTACTTTTGGTGTGGGTAATATTGAATTGGGGTTGGGGATTATATGGGTATAATTCTCAATTTTCATTAGTCTAGGGTTGATTTCGTGAAAAAGCACGTAGAAAACAGGGTTTAGATATCTCATGATTAGAATAATATAGTGTTGTATATCACATTGTTATACGTTTTCGGGGTTGTATTATAAAACCTATTCAATGTATGGGGGGTTTTCACAGCCAATTCAGATAACAAAATGTGTGCATGTGAATACATAATAGAGGATGAAATTAGAACATCACATTGAACATCTAACTTACAGAACTTGAACACGAAAGCACAACATTCATTAACATCCATTCAGTACACACGTCTACTAGACGATCGAAACTTTATTTTCCGCCAAAATCCCACATCGCTACATACCCGCACAAAAATGTGTGCATGTGAACACACAATAGAGGATGAAATTAGAACATCACATTGAACATTTAACTTACAGAACTTGAACACGAAAGCACAACATTCATTAACATCCATTCAATACACACGTCTACAAGGCGATCGAAACTTTATTTTCCGCCAAAATCCCACATCGCTACATACCCGCACAAAAATCCAAAAACCTAAAACCTAAATCTAAAATGACTGCTCCACCTTTGCATTTCCAATAGTTGTTGTTCGAGTGCATTCCTGGATCTCAATAGCCCAAGTATGATCTCCACAGATATACTGCACTTGGGTAGGTCAAACTACGAGAAGTGCTCATAACCTCCATTTTGTTGTAGAAAACTAAAAAAAATATCAGAGCTTGAGCATACTAGGTAAAAAAACTAGTTAAAAAATTGTGCTCGAATTTCCATTACCATCTGTCGTGTGCCTCTGAATAACCTTCTTCCCTGGTTCGCTGCCGTCCATGAACTCTTCAGATCAATCTCCATTCCACATCTGCACAGATGGGATTCTGTCGAAGCTAAAGGTCAGTGTTGCAGCTGTTTACGCAACAAACGAAGTGATGTCAAGTAAAATGATGGACATAAAAAACCCCTCTTCGTGTTGGGATGGTGTTATTAAAAACAAAAATATAAATTAACTCATTTGCCCTTTCTTATTTATTAATTTCCCCATTTTTCCTGGGATTTAATGGCATACAAGATGGATGTTGACGGCATTGGTGTTTTTCGCACAAAACGTTTGAAACATGACGATTTCTACGATTTTCAATAGGTATGAGAGGTATATCGCAAATTGAAATGTTTACATGGGTATTACGCTATTAATCCTAACCATAATTATAAGATAGACATAAAACTATACTAACTCGAGAAAATAGATAGGATTAAAAATTAAAAGACGTCATAAAAAGTCATTAATGAGAATTAAGCTTGATTGGCACGTATTTCTTTTTAAAAGGAAAAATGATTTTTTATTTTATTTTTTTATTTGTGTGTGTGTGTGTGTGTAGAATGTGTGGTTAAGAACTGAATAAAAATTATAAATTTCATAAAAGACTTGAATAAACGTTAGAATTTTTTTATCACTATTTTTCTATTTTTTATTTTTTTACTATAGTAGATGAATCAAATTGATCACAAATTTACTAAAATAACAAGAGAACTATAATTATTCAACGAAAAAGAGAGATTGAAAATTTAAAACAGGGTAATTAGCACATAGATTTACATCTTTCACTATTATTGTGAAAAACGTCATTACCTTTCATTTTTTAACATTTTCACATTTTATTGAGCAAAATGTTATTTTTATCCCTTTTTTTAGTTAAAATTGTGAAATGATGAATATATCATTTTCTTAAAATAAAAAATTAATTGTAACCATAGTCCCAATTTTTTTTTTTTTTTTTAAAAAGCGTAAATGGATCCCAAATAAAGTATTAAAAGAATAATTAGCATATAATGTCCCTACATTTCACTATTATTGCGAAAACGTACATACCTTTCATTTTTTTGTATTTTTACCATTGATTATACATTTGATTGCACAAACCATTATTTTTATCCATTTTTATACAATTTTTCAATAAAGAGCTGTGAAATGACAAATATAGTCTTATATTTAAATAAAAAAACTAAAGAATTATTTGCAACTACAGTTCCAAGTTTTTTTAAAAAGTGCAAACGAGTCTCAATTAAATTTAATAAAAAAAGTACAAACGTGTTCCAAATAAATTATTAAAAAAATATTTTTTATTTCTTTATTTAAATAAGAGTTTATATTCATAATTTCACAGCTTTTTATTAAGAAAATGGATAAAAATTGATTGAAATGATAGTTTGCGCAATTAAATGTGTAATTAAATGTGAAAATACCAAAAGAAAAAAAGAAATGTATGGACATTTTTCGCAATAATAATAAAAAGTATGGACATTATGTGCTCATTACCCATTTCATAATTTATTTGGGATTCATTTGCGTTTTTAAAAAAAATGGGACTGTGGTTGCATTTATTTATTTATTTTTTAAAGATAATAGTTTATTCGTTATTTCATAATTTTTAATTGAAAAAAAAGGATGAAAGATGAAAATAAGGGTGAAAATGTTAAAAATGAAATGTAAGAACGTTTTCTACAATAACGGTAAAAGGTGGAAGTGCTAATTATCCTTTTAGAAACATTGTGAAAAAAAGTAATAATTATGACTAGATACCCACATAACATTCTATTATTATAGAGAATGTTACTCTTATTATTTTATTGAAACGTCCACAAATTTATTTGATCATCATGATTAAAAATTTAAAAGGAAATCATAAAAGTAATGATTTAATAAGGATTAGATACCGCCATAACATCACATTATCTGATTATCAATCATAAACACAAGAAAAACATAGAAAATGCTTCTTTATTTATTATGAATAAGATTTTTATTAGGTTTATAAAAAAAAATAAAAAAATTAAAACAATTAAAAATTGACAAGACATCATAGTATTTATCAATATTTCTTTAATTACAGTTAGATACCGACATAACATCAGAGTATTTGTCTTAAATACATCACTTAGGGCACTTTCCAGTTTAAAAAAATGCATTATATATCATCATAATGTTTCATCTTTGATGGTCCTTATCATTAATTAAAATTATTTATCTTAATCTTAATTAATTAATATTTATATTGTCCACAATCTAATGCGAAGACAATTTTTGAGGAAGAAAAAAGAGTAGACAAATCGTTCATTAGTCAAAGGTTGAATGCTTAATTAATATTAAAACATCATTATTTAATATAAGTTGTTTTTCTTATCCACTTATAAAAATATATATATGTGAGATCACTGTTACATGCGGCCGTTTATTTAATTTCATATTTAATTAAAAAAATGTTTTTGTTGTGAAAAGCTCGAAGTTTGTCAAAAAAAAAAAATTAATTAATTAAACTACTCCTTTGTGGTTCTAATTAAAACTTGATGAACACGCCATTGCTTAGAAGGTGTGTTTTTGTGATATCAACTGATAATACATATTATTTTCTATTTTTAAAAAAATATTTCTATATAAATTTTTAATGACCGGCGTTGAACCAAAGGTCAGTGACTGTTCCAAATGCTCCTCAGATTAATTGCTAATTATCAGAATGTCTTAAGAGTCACGCAAAGTTTGATAAGCCAGCAAGAGCTACACGACTCCTCTCCATGTGTGATTAGTGTCCACAAATTATAGATTATTTTAAATAACTGCTTCGTTACGCTAAATCGTTTGCTTATTCTCTTCTTGTCTTTATCCTTCCTCTTGTTGTCGGCCAAGATTTTACTTTACAAGAAATTTCACATTTAACCAAACAAGTTCTTGTACGTTCATAACAGAAAATTCTGTGTGAAAAGTAAAATCCTCACAAATCCCGAATTAATTTGGTTTTGGATCAAGTTGAGCTAATTGTTAAATTCATGAAACCAAACTAACCGGCAGGGAATAAAAGATAGATTCAATATGAAAAATATATTGAAGGATCTTGAGAAGAATGACATTTTACGACCAAGTAAAAGTATGAATACATTGATCTATTTATAGAGTAAAATATCTAACAAACATAAGAAGAATCTAGAAGAAGGTGAGGGGCAAGTGCTAGACGTGATCTGAAATTGGATCTGATATTTGAATATTCCAACACTAACATACCAACGTTTTGATTTCGAGCAATATATCTAAATATATAATGTGGTAAAGCATGATCACTTAGTTTTTAAAATAAAGACGCGTGAAATATTTATCTATCAATCGATTCACTCCAGATATGTAAAAGTTTTGATATTCGAGAAAGAGTTAGTAACCTACCATGCATTATTACGAGATCAGTATTATCATTTTTACCCTAGCTAATTTGGATTTACTTAACAAAAGGGCTCCACAAGCAAAGAAAAATTTAGAGTTTTAAGGACAAGAGGTTTATCCTTTTGGCTTTCTTTCGATGAGAATATATTTGAATTAAAAATAATTAGACGGCGCCAACTCTAATCTACCATGTCGAGGCGCATGGTTAACATAGTTGTCAGGTCTTAATTATTCCACATCAGTCTTATTCATCATCTTCTAATACAATGGACCGACCCGATTGGATTGGACCTTTTTAAATGTCAGTTGGAACACTTGCCCACGTATGCACAGTGTAAGAAAAAAAATATATATCTTATGAGAGTGGCGAGGATTATAGAGATATGTATTCCACCAACTCCTCATCTTTAACCTTATCTCCTTAAAATTTAGCTCTCAACTCCATATTTTATTATATAGACTAGTTGGCGCCTCGTGCGATGCACGAGTTTTGTACTTATTATATGTTTATTAGCGTGCTATTTAATGATAATAACAGCGTAAAACAAAAACCTTAAATATCATATTGATTGATCAAAATAAAATACAGGATTAGGAGATACAATAAAGAGCTGAAAATATCTACAATGATTTGATAGTAAAGTGTAGTTGACATTTTTGGATCAAATCATGCAGTTTGTTCTTGTCAAGGAAACTGAGCAATTTAATAAATCGAAAATGGATGTGAGAATATCAAATTTCTCAAAAAGACACTCAAGCCAAATGAATTAACTGAACATTCAAGAAAACATGTCCATCAAGAAAAGAGTTATTTTCAAGCACAGTGGAGTTCAATGAGCAACAAAATCCATCTGAAATAGAAGTACAAGCTTAACCACAAAACACAGTAAAAACCTGGATGTTAATGCTTAGGATCCAAAGTTACCTCATTAACTAATGGCTCGTTCTCCAAAATTATATGCACATTTGCTGCTTCCAAAGCTTGAAGCTCTCTTTTCAACCGCTCAGAAAATGCCTCTGCGTCATTGATGCCATAACATAACTAACAGGTGTGGCATTATTAACAATATAACAAGTGTTTTACAGTGATATGAAAGTTGTAGTGAAAATGCATTAGGACCAACGAAATTAGCTGACATCAGAATTATAAATTGTCTCCTACCAAAGTCCAAAACATTAAGTAACTTACATTTCAACCAACCTAACCTATTCAACCAAACTTCCATGGCTCGATCTACTACAATCCCTTAACATCCTAAAGCTTTTAAGAACTTTCCATGAAACCTTTGCAATTCATAATTCGCAAGTTTTGTTTTACCCTCCCATCTTTTACTCTAACAGCCTATATACCGAAACTTCTATCTAACAAAAACGAAATTTACTTTTGAACAATATCTTTATCATTCATAACACATCTTAATCATGGCTTAGAAAAGGAAAATCACAATAACTTCGTATAGCATTGAACAACCAAGATAAAATTTCAACAGGAAGTTTCAAAGTACGTTATTTCAATTCCAAAGTCTAAAGTATATAAGTTCACAAGAGAGCTTCCGTGTCATTATCTTTGATCATAAAGTGTGATGCAGTTTAGAGTCGACTTTCGGAATAGCAATAGTCTATGCAGATTTCTATCCTATACGGCACTTGTAAATGATTATCCTTTTGATAAGGCTAGCTGGAAGATTGTGATCCCTCTAAAATGAATACCTCAATTGAACAACAGTTCTTCATAGTACAGAGGAAGTGAAGGAAGACAATAAATTATAGTGAGGAAATCTAAGATTGTTGAAGGAATCCAGTCCTCTTTATTTGTTGGTTTTCCTCTTTCTAGAAATTAAAAATAAAATAAAATAATCCATTTCCAATTCTATATGAATTTGTGGCCGATATGGGGAAATTTAATGCAATAAAACTTCTTTGAGGAAAACTACTTACAATATTATCTAGAAGAGATGATGTCACAGTTTTTCCTATACCTGATACAACCAAGAGATCATCAGCAGGTGGCTTTTCATTACACACCTATGCCCTTTGTTGCATCTTCTGGTTCCTCATGTTCTCTCCGACTTACAAGAAGATCAAAATAAGCCTTTTTATCCAATTGTGAAAAGAAAATCAAAATCTAATTCCACAATAGAATATAATCAACACTCATATGTGTCATAACAAAGCAAATGAAAACATTACGGATGAAACACTTTATTTTCAACAAAAGGTGAAACATTGGATCGATTAAAATTTACAACAGAAAAAAGAAAAGGTAGTTAGATTCATAAGCACTAATTATGCTAGACTTTTGGGATTAAGGCTCTGTTTTGAAGAAAATGAGAAATAAATAACAAGAAGCAAATATCGAACAAAAAGTTAGCACAACAAACCAAAGATCGAGCAAAAACTTAAGCTCCTGAGTTAGATCGAGGTTATCGAAAGGCTTACCCATGATCCTCCTTTCCCTTCCAAAAAGAAGCAATAAATGAGAAATGAATTATTTATATGGTTGTAAGATGCAAATAGAGAGACGCCTAAACTTCTCGAATTTGACGAGGCCATCCATCAAAGAGAATTCCAAGGCCCACTTTCTTCCCTGAATGAAACTGCAAATGTGGAAGAGAGATGAAAGTAGAGAAGTTAATAGAAATAATTGTAGAAGGTTCTCCGTGGTGCACGGAGATCCTCTGTTCCCCTCCCCGCTCCTAACTTTCTTCCAATCTCACACACCATTTTTCTTGTAACAAACGTTGCTAGCACAAGAGGAAAAATCAAACACTTCTCGGCATTCTCTTAGAACAATTAACAAACATTTGCGCTTCAAATCTAAAACCATTCACTGTAAAATTTTCGCAACACTATCCAAACCTCACAAAGCACATAAGAACATATTGGGCCAAGCATAAGGCAATGGAGCTAACAAGTAGTTCATGTGATTATTGAATTTCATAAGCACATAATTTAAGGTAGACAAGTGATCAGTCCCAAATTATTCTTGTATTTACATCTATATTGCAAAACATTAGCAATATATCCAACCAACACAAGTTTCCAGGCTTATTTTACCATTTCGACATGATTCTGTTGTCCATATGCTCCAAATCTTCTACAGCATTCTATAATCTTATCATCATCCGTCGACACAACTACATCAATAAATCAGAATCCAATTAGAAACCACAAAAACCAAAAAATTTAACAAAAGTCTATTAATATCTTTCGATTTATAGACAAGCATATATAGAACAAAATGAAGTGGAACTCTACCAACTTCATCCAATGGTGACATTAGTTTTACCCTTTCCCATGTTCTTTGTCATTAAGAATTGAATGATGAATAATCATGTATCCATAACACTATAGTTTCCAATAAATAAATATCCATTTCATTTTTCTAATTATCCTTTTAGTGGACACGTAAAATAAATAGCTTGATAAACCAATAAGGACAATAAATTCTATGTATTACAAAAAAATGCAAATGAATAAAATTCATGTGCACATGTGATCCAAAAGCTTAAGCATTTGTAAAGTAGCCACATTTATTTATTTATTCAAATTTGATCTTCAAAAGCCCCCTGAATTCATTTTATCAACATATCACTTGCATGAGTTTCATCAGTGGCAAATATGAACCCAGGTCTTTGGCCTATCTCGTGTTAATTATCTCATCTAAATGATTAAGGTGTAAGCAGACTACATTCACAAGTAGTGCAATAAAAAAGTCTGAATGATACTGGTTACAAATTTGACAAAGATAGCAAAGCAAAAATTAATTCAATTGAGCTTTAAATGAAGACAAACATAACAAAAGTACATGTGCAATGGCATTTATAACAAGTTCCAACTTAAAGGGCTTTCTAAGATTTCGAGAACCACAAGGTAAAGCAATCACCCAACTACACAAGTATTAACAAGAGCTTGTTGTTAACATAGATACTAAAATAATATTTAACTCTGTCAACAAAATATTACCACTTTTAATATCACCATCTATGTACCTTGAAAATTTAGTGCAAGTATGATAAACACTACATTAGATGATATATATATAGTTTCAGCAAAATAAAAGTAGCAGCTAGCAAGAAATATTTCGGAGATGTCCATATTGTCAATTTTGGCATGTTCCAATGTAATGACACTATCACTGAATAAGTTCTTTTCAAATTACCCACTAATTTAGCTTATTTTATACATCGTGGGTACAAGTATCCTTACCTTTTGCACTTCAGAAAAATAGGAATATAGTATGGAAAAGCAGGCGATAATAATCAAACTCTAAAACTAATATGATCTAACCCTATACACACAAACAACACAAAAAAAATCAGTTCAAATATACAAAAAAATTGGAAGCTAAAATCATCTAAAATCTACAAATAGAAAAGTTTCTTTGTAAGGATGCAACTCGGTAAAAACAGATCGCTTTTGGAGTCAAGAAATTATTTTATAAAAATTTTTAAACATAATTTTACAATTAATAGTAATTGAGACGAGAAAATATATAATTGTGCTATGACCACATTCTGTTGACTTTATAAAATTGCATCAGAATCCTCAATTCCTTTAAAATTCTTAAAAGAATATGAAACCTACACTCCAAACTATAAAAATCTTCAAAGGGGAGACTCTCATCCCCGCACTATGGTTCTTTGTATTCTTACAGTGTTAGCGTCCTGATGAAATTTGGAAACCCTGTTGACCAAAAGCATGTCTACATTCTAGCATATCAGCAAGAAGCCACTCTTAAGAACTATCAAAGAACACATCCAAAGACAAACTAATCATCTTTCTTCTTTAGGTGAGATTTTAAATGCATGAAAGAAAAATTACCTTGTGAAGATGAAAGCTCATTCCATCCACCACCAGTGTGATATCACTTGGCAGACTCAAATTGCAGAACCTAAAAGGAAAAGCAAAATTTCGAGTCATTTTGGCCCAACATTCAACAATAAGATTATATCAATACCAATTCAACACCCCACCCCACCCCCAAGAATATCCAAGACTACCATAGTTTCACACTTCTCTTCCTATCAGTCACAAACTTGGTTGCCCACCAATCTAAAATTCCAAAAATAAAGCCTAAAAATATCTGGATCTCTCCCGTGAAAGTCAAACTAATTAGCCTCCGCGCGCGGAGTCCCAAACCTCCGCACGCGGAGGATCTGGGCCTCCGCATGCGGAGGCTTGGAACCTCCGCTGAAGCCTCCGCACGCGGAGGCCCAGATCCTCCGCGTGCGGAGAACCTCCGCACGCGGAGACTTTCAAATTCAATTTTTTTTTTTTTTTTGCTGCTTTTTTTCTTCTTCTTTATATTTAATATCCAATTCCAACATGAAATTTAAAATAAAGCAGACCTGAATTAAATTAATTTAAATAAACGATAAATAAACATGAACTAAACTAATTTATTTAAATAAAAAGGAATAGTAACTGTTAGGATTATTAACAATTGAAATTGTATTTATAGTTTATAATAAATAAAAATAAAAACTCCAAGTATATATATTAATAAGTGAAATTGTATTTATAATTTGTAAATAAGTAGAATTATTAAATGATTTTGGAAGAAGAACGAACAAAATATATTGAAAATGTTAAATGATTAATACAACAATAAAAGTTGTAAATTATTGATAGCACAACAATATAAAATAAAATAAAATAATAATGGACCTCCGCGAGAGGAGGTTCTTCTTCCATTGAAAATGTTAAATGATGAATACAACAATAAAAATTGTAAATTATTGATAGCACAACAATAAAAAATAAAATAAAATAATAATGGACCTCAGCGAGAGAAGGTTCTTCTTCCACTATTTATATAAGAATACAACCACCGTCGTTTATGCTTTAAACGCAAAAGAGCACTGCCTCCTCTCGCGGAGGCCAATGCCTCCGCGAGCGGAGGTGTTTACCTCCGTTGGCGGAGGTGCTCCCATTCGGGATCCGCCCGCGGAGGCTATGCCCTCCGCGAGAAGAGGCAGTCCTCCGCTCGCGGAGGGAGTGCTATATATATATTTTTATTTATATACAATACCTTTTTTTTTGTGCAATTTTTTCTATTTCATCCAACACTTAAAAGTTTTTTTTCCTTTGTTTTTACAAAATAATATCATTTTGTATTTAATTTTGTATTTACTGAACAAACATGCAAAACTAAAAAAATAACTTTTACATAATCATTTAATCACTTCATCAACTTTCTTTGTTTGGAATAACAGTTATACAAAATTTCTTATTCCTAAACATAAACACATTTTTATTTAAACACTAAACATGTAAATAAAACTAATATAAAAGGCAAAACCATTTTACATAATTACTTACCGCTTAACGGTATGAAAATTTCAGATTGTTCCACTGCAAGTGGAAGACCAGTTGTTTAGTTGCTTCAAGACCAGTTGCTTACTTGCTTCTTAACGAGAGAGAACGAAATGGAATAAATATTCGTAAAATTTCTTGGTAGAGAAAAGATGATGATGAAATGGAATAGTTTTTCTTCTTATTTCCAATTTGCAAAGTGATGAAATGAAATGCATTTTTCCCCTTTATATAAGGAAAATACAACCACTGTTGTAAAACCCTAAACAGCACCGCCTTCGAACAAAAAAAAAAAGCGGCGAAAATCGAAGACCGACTAAAGAAAGAAAATACAGTGAATTTCGGCGCCTACATTTTAATTGGTAAAAGCAAATTCTCGGCGCCTATATTTTTTCTCGGCGCCACCCTTTTTTTCCTCCGAACAGTAACTCTTTTTAATATATAGATAGAGGACAGAGAGGAGGAATTTGTTAAGAAACTGGGGATAAACAGGGAAAACCAAAATAGGCCATAAATGAACAGTAAACTGCGGATTCACTCTTTTAATAGAGGAGGAGATTTGGCTCGCGCTTCCTCAACCTAATTGTTTATGTGCACAAATTGTCTTTTTTTCTCACGGTTTCTGTCCACTGTTGCCGTTAGTTGTGCGCATGCCTCTCACGT